>CP126894.1:12940000-13345000 GCA_030440675.1 Furcifer pardalis | reverse complement strand
GGCTCCGCCCATTACATCGGCCCCACCCACAGTGTGTTAGTAAAATTTTTGGCAGCCCATCACTGCCCGCACCCCATAACTGCCCTGCCAGCCCTGCCCTGCCAGCCCTGCCCTGCCAGCCATGTTTTTAAATGGTTCCTAAAGGTCAGCAACTCCGTCTGGAGACATAGCTCAGTTGGCAGGAGGTTCCACAGTGCCGGAGGGGACACAGAGAAGGCCCTCTTCCTAGTGCCAGAGAGATGTGCCTCTCTGGCTGATGGAATAACTAGAGAGCCTCTCCAGTCCGCTCTGGTCGGACGGACAGATGTTCTTGGGGTGAGGTGGTCTCTTAAGTATCCTGGCCTACTACCATGTAGGGTTTTAAAGTTAATAACCAGCACTTTGAATTGCACCCGGAGACATACTGGCAACCAGTGCAGCTCCCAGAGCAGTGGTGAGGCATGTGCATACCACCCACATCCCAACACCACCCGGGCAGCCGCATTCTGGACCAGTTAATGTCTCTGAAAGGTCATCAAGGGCACCCTCATGTAGAGTGCATTACAGTAATCAAGTCTGGAGGTGACCAGAGTGTGTGTGATCATCAGTGGCGTAGCGTGGGGGGCGGGGGGGGGCGGGGCGGATGCCCCGGGCAGCGCCTTTCAGGGGGCGGCAAAATGTCCCCTCCCCACCCTTTTGCTGGCGAGCGCCCCACGTGCGCTTCGCCGCTTGCCACACACCTCCGTCCGCTCACACCTCCGTCCGCTCGCCCGCCCGGCTGGCCGTCGGGGGCTCTCCGCCGCCTGTTGCCCCTGGCAGCGGCTTTCAGGGGGAGGCAAAATGTCCCCTCCCCACCCTTTTGCTGGCGAGGAGGAGAAAAAAGGGGTTTTTTTAGGCGGACATTTCAAGGAGGCTCCTTGAATTGTCCGCCTTAAAAAAAACCCTTTTTCTCCTCCTCGCCAGCAAAAGGGTGGGGAGGGAAGGAGGGGCACGCCCGGTCGCCCGCCCAGCTGGCCGTCGGGGGCTCTCCTGGCGGGCGGCCCGCGTGCGCGCGGACGCTGCTCGCCTCCGCCCGCCCAGCCACCCACCCAACTTGCCGTGAGACGGGGCGCTCGTCGGGCGTGGGTGGCGCCGTGGCGGGGAGCCCCTGGGGGCTGGCTGGGCAGGAGGAGGTGGGCAGCGTGCGCGCGCACGCGGGCCGCCCGCCAGGAGAGCCCCCGACCGACAGCCAGCCCGGCGGGCGGGCCCCTCCTTGAATTGTCCGCCTAAAAAAAAACACTTTTTCTCCTCCTCGCCAGCAAAAGGGTGGGGAGGGGACATTTTGCCGCCCCCTGAAAGCCGCTGCCAGGGGCAACAGGCGGCGGAGAGCCCCCGATGGCCAGCCGGGCGGGCGAGCGGACGGAGGTGTGAGCGGACGGAGGTGTGTGGCGCGCGCGCGCGCACGCCGCTAGTCAGCAGGGGGCCGGCTTCTACCTGGGTCGGGGGGAGGGGGCGGCGGCAGCGGCGAGCTGGGGTGGTGGTGGCGAGTTTGTTCTTCGCCCCAGGCGGCTGAAGACTGCGCGACGCCATTGGTGATCATGAGCAAGGAGTCCTGATCTAGGAGCGGGCACAACTGGTGCACAACACGAAGTTGTGCAAAAGCCCTCCTGGCCACAACTGCCCCCTGCTCTTCAAGTAGTAGTCGCAAATCCAGGAGGACCCCCAAGTTGTGCACCGGGTCTGTTTGGGGCAGACCCGTCCCATCCAGAACCAAAGACGGTAGCTCCCGAGATAATGCAGGACCTCCCTACCCACAGCCACTCAGTCTTGCCAGGATTCAGTTGAAGCCCGTTGTCCCCCATCCATAAATATGTTCGGGCGTACCCTGGTAATGGAAATTTTATGTTGCCAGCTAATCTTTCTCACACTAGATCAGGGGAAAGGAACTGCATAATGAGTTCACCAAAAGGTGCCTTCATTTTGGCAGTTTCATGTCTGGCCTAGACACGGAAGAAGAAGAACCCAACATTATGTGTCTCACCTCTGTATTTCTGGTTAAAGTTGTGAATAACTATTTCCACATGACTCTCAGTTCCAGATTTTCCTGTGGCCCAGACTGTTGGAGGGGGGGGGGAATATGCTTTTATAAACTCCATTACCACAATTTACAACAAAGAAGTGACAAACTTTACTGTTCTTCTGCTATGTTGTTGCTTTGTTTTTTAAAAAGACCACTAGCTTAAATTATCCTGAATCCTGATGTGCATAGAGAAAATTACTCCTCAAAGTTGTTAAACTGCTACTGCTAGCACTCTGAAGTAGTCTAATGGTATAAACATCCCTTTAATACCAAATAAAGTGCATTTGATAAGACGTCAGCATCTGGCAATTATGAAAATAATGTCTTAAAAATATGGAGGATAAGCTATTTTTTTCTTTACACTCTAATCGCTTTGGAGTGCTTTAGGAAACTAAGTGCTCCCAATAGTAACAGTAAGAAAGGATCATGTGTAGAAATGTGTACATTGAAATTTAAGTTACTGGCCACAGCAACAGGTTTATAGTGACAGGTCACTTTAGATTGGGGTCTAATTTATGAAGATTGCTTTACCTGGAGCTATGGTAATCTATGCCTTTGGAGTAATTCACATACTGGCTCATTTCGAATGCAGTCAAAAAGCATCGTATTTCACTATGACAATGTAATCACAGATCCACATTAAAAAGTCATTATTGTTTAGAATCCAGCTTGGTTTGAAAAACACCAACTATAAAATTCAACAGCCTTTGTAAATTACCAGAAGGTTTATTCAAGAATACAAGGTGTAATGATTTAAATCTGGAACTTACAACTTTATTGATTGTATGGGATTTTTAGGTCAGTGCATTTATGGGAAATGATTAGTGAATAATCAGAGTAATAAACTCTCTGATGCTAGTACATAAATAATTATGAATTGAATTTTCTTTATCAAGACCAAGATCTATAAATGAATTTAGCTATCTTTCTCTGTTTCTCCCTCTTCTTTGGTAATTTCCATAGTGCAGTCTTTAAAAATCAATAGCAATATGAAAGTAGATATCATGCATATTTTCTGATTTTGTCTTTCCTTTCTGAGAGATTATATATTCCATTAAACCTCAGGCATTAAATCTATGGTGTTTTTCTTTGCTTATTATCAGACAGTTCCAACTTTCAACTATATATAAAATTTTATGCATCATTTTGCTACATGGCCCAGAGGTACTTGTATCTTTTTTATTTTTTTATTAAAATGTTTTTTAACAAAAAATAAATATTAAAAGAGAAAGAAGCAACAAATTACAAAATGACATGACTTACTAAACAAGAAAAAAGAAATAACAATTGTAACAAAACACAGCAAGAAAGAAAGAAAAAGTTAATTCCACTCTTTTCAATACAATCTATCTCTTAACCATTCTACTTATATGTATATATAAAATATACTTTTACACTTTGTTCCAATTATTCTCTTCATCATGGTATTACAACTTTTTATAACACAGTACATATAACACCCAAGTGCACTAAGGTCCTTGAGTCTACCAGCTGTCCTTCTTACAACTCAATTGTTCTGCCAAAAACACATTGCATTCGGTGCAGGTTTATCTCCTTTATTTTCCCTCAATGTAAATTGTAAAAAAGGTTTCCAAATGTCCCAAAATCTATTTTGTTTTAATATTCCCCTTTTTAAGTTTAAATCCCATGTAAGTTTTTCATTAAGCGCCATATCCCAAACATCAGTGTACCATTTACTCAGTTCTAAATTCAAAGCACCTTTCCAATTTCTGGCCACCTGTTGTCTTGCCAGAGTTAATAGGTCCTTTATATTTTCCTCTAAATTCAAGTCCTCTAAGTCTGTCAATAAAACAATTTTTTCTTTCAACTTTAAATTAAAATTTAAAATTCTAGCTATTTCTTGTTCCATTTCTTTTTGCTAAAAATTGGAAATAATTTTACAATCCCACCACATATGTTTATATATCACAATTTCCTGTTGACATCTCCAACATCTCTTTGAGTTGCTACAATCTATTTGATTTAGTCAAACTGGCATCACATACCACCACCACAGAATTTTGTAGTTATGTTCTTTGACTTATGTGGAAAGGTTTC
This sequence comes from Furcifer pardalis, assembly GCA_030440675.1. NCBI lineage: Eukaryota > Metazoa > Chordata > Lepidosauria > Squamata > Chamaeleonidae > Furcifer > Furcifer pardalis. The sequence continues at coordinate 13,340,904 of CP126894.1, read as the reverse complement.
GCATAATCCTGTTTTACCACTTTTTCTTCCAGTTTTTTCAGAAATGTTTATATTTAAATCTGTTTCCCACATTCTTTTGAAGACATTCTGAGATTCTTCAGTACAATTTATCATTTTGTATAACCTACTTACTACTCCTTTTCTCCCCATTAAGCCTTTTCTTATCTTATATAGCATTTCTTCAAAGTCTGTCAACTGTTTTATAGTTTGTAGTTTCTCTTTATATTTCTTGTTCCACCTATCCAGCGTTAGTATCTGAAGCCAGTTCAACCTTAATTCCTTATAAATTCCTTAATTCCTTATAAATTTCCTTTCTAGTATTTTCATTCTCAGTCAAGCTCAACCAATCTTTTAATAAAACTATATCATATTTTTGCATTATATTTTTTTAATAACTCCGAATTTTTAATTGGGAATATCCTTAAATCTTGCAACTCTATTATTGGAGAGATATTTGGTGCCAATTTATCTTTTAGTCTTACCCATACACTTATCATCTGAAATCTAGTTTGCAATTGCTGATCCATTTTTTCAAATTTTTGGTCCATATTTTCTTCAAGTTGTTTCATCTTTGCAGAAATCATTTTCTCTAGATCAAATTGAAATTTATCTGTTAACCTTCCTTGGGCATCTTTCTTTTCCTTTTCACCTTGCTTCTTTTTTATGGCTCCTTGTAATTTGATTTCCTCCTCAATACTCTCCATTTCTTGCTCCTGGTGCATCTCCTGTTGTTGAAGTGGATGCTGTTGCTGTTGTTGTGGATTTCTATGCTGTTGAAATTGCTGCTGACGCTGGTGTTGCTGCATTTCCTTTAACTTTTTTAGTTCTTCAATTTCTTGAATTTCTTGTATCTAACTTACTGCAAACACACCTAGTTCGAAAGCTTCTTCTTCTTTCATGTCCAGGTCAAACTTGTTTGCAAAAATGGATCTACTTTCTTGGCTTTGCTGTCGGCCAAAATTAAATCCTCATTGGTACGTGTTTCTGGTAGTAATCAGTAGATTAGCAAATGAGCTGGATTCTGTATTTCTTCACATTCACACAATGTGTTGTTGTTTGCCAGTAGCCTCCACTTAAGCATGTTGGTCTTACATTTAGGGACTCCAACCCTCAACCTATTCAGGGTCCTCCAAGTGACAGAGGGGAAGTTGAGTTTCTCAGCCATGTCTGCCTTTAATGTTATTCCTTATCCAGTGAGCTCCTTACTCCATCTTCTAATTCAGTTTGTTCTTGATGAAACTCTTCCTGGATCTGAGTGAAGAACTTCAGGCTCATATCCATTCAGAGGGTTATTCTCTTTCTTAGTTCTTTCAGCATCTACTGCTACTGCTATCTTTATCTTAGGTGGAGCAATACCAACAAGAGGATGTATTTCTTCAACAATGTAGGTCATTAGGCACATTGTTTCATTAACAGCAATGTCAACTTGTTTCACATTAGCTGATGTGCTCCACATTGGAGTAGCATACTTTGCTGCAGAAACACTCAGGGCCAAAGCTAATGTACACAGCACAGATGGTAAATGGGAAGATGTTGTGGTGCAGCATAGTCAGTTCAGTGGCACCTCATGCCACCGTTGAGAACAAGGGAAGCAAACCAAGAGCAAGATAATACATCATGTGTTGGTTACATGAATCATATAACACAGTTAGAGATGCCAGAAGGCAATAGGATTATGTCATTTTGAACAGGCCACTTGATGACATCGCTGATAACAAATTAAATCCTGTTGAATGAAAATGGTAAAGAACAAAGTAAAAAACAGGGGCCCTTCTTTGTCTACCCCCTTTCTTCTCTTCTTTTTTCCCTTTAGCACTACAGAAAATTCATTTGGCAGGCAGGAAAACTACTGACATTGGAGGGATGTCTCTGAAAAATGGTCAGTAATTTTGCCTCAGCTTTAAGCAGTCTTAGTGTACCTTTCCTAGAAAAAAATGAGCAGGAACCTTTTCTGCTGTTAAGAGAAAAATTCTTTTTACATCTAGTAAATATTTAAAATATACATTCAAAAATAAAGGAAACTGCTATTTACATATGACAGTATATGTGGGAATAAGTAAATTGATCTTTGAATTGTAAAATAAGTGAGTACACTGTCTTTTGACAAATAAGTGAATATAAATCAAACATGTATGCTTTTCTAAGATGAACAAGTAGCTGGATGGGTAGCTCAGTAAGTTAGGTGGAGCCATAGGTTGGGAGTTTGATTCTCCACTGTGCTTCCCTGGAGAAGAACCAGGCTGTATGACATTTGATAAATTACAGAGCCCCAATATGTCCTCAGAAGAAGGGAGTGGCCAGCCATTTCTGAGTATTTTATACCAAGAAAATCCTTGATGGTATTGCTATGAGTCTGAATTGACTTGTTAGCACATAATTATTTGTAGCTGGCTGGATATTTCAGTGGTTTAGGTATCTGACTGCTGAGCCAGAGGTTGAGAATTTAATTCCCCATTGTGCCTTCTGTGAGTAGATCCAGTCTGTGTAGCCTTGGACAAGCTCCAAATCCCCAGGACGATGATGATGGTGATGATGAGCTAGGAGCTGCTTCTTGGAGGAAGGAGCTGCAGCTGAATGGAGCAACACACCAATGAATTCTTTACATTAAATATGGTGTCCAAATTAAGAGTAAAGAGAATCTAAGGAAGACAAATGAGGGTTTGCTCTTTACCTTAGAAATGAACATCTCTTGTCTTTCCTAAACTCATTAGTTAAATCATTAAATTCTGATGGCCACAGCATTCTTAATTTAAACCCATCAAATAGTACAGAATGAGGCACAGAGAAATGATGGAAAGTATAGAGAAGTGCAGGCTCCTTGCAGTTCCCTATTAAGAATGAATCAAGCACAACTATGGCCTTTGCATGGCTTCACATTGGCTCCCTCTGGAGTGAACATTTTCCAAGTGGCTGAAAAGAGAGAGAGAAAATGAAAAATCAAATAGAGTCACCAGCTTTGGAAACAGCTGCTAGTACCTTTCTGACTTGCCTGTGTTCCCTCTTTGCAGGAGGTGGGTTTTCATAGAGAACTGGAAATGCAGATACAGTATACTTTGAAGGACCCAGACAAGAACCAGATTGTGGAGTTATCAAAAGAGTCAGGAGAGTCAAGAAAGCTCTTTATGTCTCTATTTTAAATGCTAGACAAGAAGCTTTATTTGCCTATATAAAAAAGGCATCTTGTGATTCATCTGCTGGGCAGAGCATTGAAGCATAATAAAAACAAACGAGCCAATGAGCCAATTAAAATAGTGGTATGCATTTTGCTTTAATTAGGCATTTATGAGCAGCGACTTTGATCAGATATTCCCAATGCAGATGACATGTTGACCTGAAACAAGTTTCTTTGTGAAGGTATAAGCTTCAGAAAAATTAAGAAGGGAGTGTCTTAAATTATTTCTCCTTTTTTAAGCTGGGAGATAATTGAATTGACTTGGTGTTTGTTTAAGAATCCAAGTAGAGGCTGAAGGACTACAGCAAATAGTTGACCATGAAATGCATATTTAACATTTGGAATTCACACCTTCCTTCAGGCACTGCTTGGAGATTGAGTACTTTGCCATGGACAGAAAGGAGGTGTTGTTGTTCAGTCACACAGTTGAATCTGACCCTTTGTGACCCCATGGACCATGCCAGAGATCATCCATCAGACGAACAATGCAGTCTTGGTACCATATCGGGGCCTGAATCATGACTGAATCCTGTCTGAAAAGCGTCCAGATCTTGGGATATTTGTATACCTCCAGCCTGACCAACCTCATAGGGACATTATGAAGATTAAATGGAGATGCAGAGAGCCACATATGCTGCTTTCAGGATATCAATGTTATAAAATAATATAGTCCTACCAATTGAATTTAATTCAGTTTGGTTCAATTCAGTAACACTGCACAGCAACGATTTTGCTACTGGGAATAACACATGTGATTTACATTATTTCGAATGTGCTAATTCCAAATCTGAACTCAGAATTTCCCTATCACATACAGATTTCAAATTATAGGCATGCAGTAGATGGTCAAATGGTACTGGGTAGTGTATTTTTACATGGGAATATTATAACCATTGCAGCTACCACTATGCCTGATGCTGGTACCACTATGCCTGCTGAATCATATCCCCTGGTGACATGCATGTTGCAGCAGCAGTTGTGGATGCCTGGACAAGTCAGTGAGCTGACGTCAGAAATACGTATATAAGGTGAGATTGATTAAGAGCTTGTCTCTAGTGTGAAACCATTTTATTGGATAGTACAGCTAGGCCAAGTCATAGCAATGGTATTCCCGGTGGCAATGTATGGTTGTGAGAGCTGGACCATTAGGAAAGCTGAGCGCAGAAGAATAGATGCCTTTGAGATGTGGTGTTGGAGGAGAGTTTTGAGAGTACCCTGGACAGTGAGGAGAACAAATAGGTCAATCTTAGAAGAAATCAACCCTGACTGCTCCTTAGAAGGTCAAATAGTAAAGATGAAGCTAAAGTACTTTGGACATCAAATGAGAAGAGAGGATTCACTTGAGAAGGCCTTGATGCTTGGATAGGTGGAGGGGAAAAGAAAAAAGGGGGGCAGCCAAAAATGAGATGGCTAGATCGTATTGTAGAGACAATGGACGCAGAGCTAAGTGAGTTGAGGAGGATGGGAGAGGACAGAAGTGCCTGGCAGACAGTGGTCCATGGGGTCGCAAAGGGTCGGAATTGAGTGTGCGACTGAACAACAACAACAAAACAGCTAGGCCATAGTGAGTCTGTTTTGAGCTAAAGATGAATAGGCGTAGCTATGTTAACAAACCGGACAATTTTTCTACATTTGTGGCAAATATACCCCATGTGATCAACGCAGGAACGTAACCAAGAGGGTGATATAAAAGCAACTAATGAACAAATAAGTTGGCTAAATAGCTCAGTGGTTTAGGTATCTGTCTGTGGAGCCTGGAGTTGGGAGTTCAATTCCCCACTGTGCCTGGGAGAAGAGCCAGTGTGTATAGCCTTGGGCAAGCAGCATAGTCCCAGGGTGCCTTCAGATGAAGTGAATGGTAAAAAGGGAATGGTAAAAACCACTTCTGTGTATTCCATACCTAGAAAACCCTTAAGTCACCTTAAGTCAGAATTGACGTGATAGCATGCAATTATTATTATTATTATTATTATTATTATTATTATTATTATTATTATTATTATTATTATTATTATTATTATTATTATTATTATTATTATTATTATTATTATTATTATTATTATTATTATTATTATTATTATTATTATTATTATTAAGTTATTTTTCCCGAAAACTAAATATATTATCTGTCCTATCCAGTGGGATGTTTAGCATTTTCTGAATTACAAATGGTCTGGAAAGAAATATTTCTCCTGTTTTAAAGTGCCTGCTCTTACCTTATCTTATCCTAAAGAAGGCATATGTTAACCAACCCCCCAGGGACTGCTTTGTAGCTTCAAGAACATTTTCTATCTATGCTTGCCTAAACACAAACCTTAATCCTTATTGCAAACCACCACTGTTCCATGAGCCATTGGCTCTACATGGCTTCTGAAAGCAATTGAATTAAGGGTAACATCTTAATTCCCAGCCTTTCTGCCTCCTCTACAGCCAAGTAAATAAACCCCTTGTCTCGGATCAGGATACAGGGAGGTGTCATGTAGAGGCATGTTACCCAACCCAGCAGCGCATGTAGATGGCGGTTAATTCCCTGATTTGCATAATTAGCTACAACTACTTCCTTCATGGACCTCAATTTCTAATTGAGGTACAGCTGTGAAACCAAGATATATCTCCACTAAAGCATGCTTTTTGATTACAAGGGACAAGGGCTTTTATTCCCACAGTAATTGCATTGAGGGTAAACATGTAATTGGGGGGGAATAATTAACCCCAAAGTGAAGACTCCTGAATAAATCTGTTCATTACTGTCAGGATAGTAACTTCTACCAATAATGGGCATGCAGCAGATTTACCTCAATGAAACAGAAAGAATGCAACATTACACTTGGAAGTAGACATGTTAGTATATAATATTGATAGCAGGCTGGGTGGTTCATTGGTTGGCTCTGTATCTCTCCACATTCACACAGTGTGTTGTTGTCCACCAGCAGCCCCCACTTGAGCATGTTGGTCTTACATTTAGAGACTCCAATTCTCAACCTATTTAGGGTCCTCCAAGTGATGTAGGGGAGGTTGAGTTCCTCAGCTATTTCCTCATTTAATGTTATTCCTTGTTCAGTGTGCTCCTCCCTCCATCTTCTAATTTGATTACTTTTATAAGATACTTAGAATTTATTCTAGAGAGGTACAATGTACTGTACTCCACTAACGTATACATAGATTCTAAGCAGTTCAGCAAACTATAGATTCCAGGATTCTTATCTATGCTACATTAGTTAATGTAATTTGATATCACCTTAAATATCACTGCTCTATCACATGGAGTTCAAGGATTTGTGATTAAGGTCCTTAGAGAGCTGGACTAGAAGAGTGCAGAGTATGCTAGAAATCTCTAACTCAGAATCTGAATACCTCACTAAACTACAAATCCCAAGAATCCATAGGAAAGAGCCGTGCCAGCTGGGAAAAGGACATAGGAAGACTTAAGACCCGTACTCTTGTTGACATTGGTTGGCAGCACTCTTTCAAGATTTGAAAGTGCATGCTTTTTTTTTTTTGCTGTGTCTGGACATGCTGAACACCAAAACTGGAACATTTGGTATGCAAAGCATGTATTGTACCACACTGAGCCATGATATCACTTCAAAACTGGGGTCCCAAACTGAAGTAGAATAAAATGGGCACAGCTATGTAGCATATCAATGAGCACAGCTATGTAGCATATCCACTGGTGGGATGTCAGAATGTTTACTACCCCACCGTGATATCATCACAGTGTGGGCGGAGCTAACATTATGATGTCATGGGCGGAGCCAACATTATGATGTCATGACATTGTGGGTGGGGCCAAAGAAAAAAAGAAATAATAATAATAAAATAAAATAAAAAAAAGAACATGCACACGCACACACACACGCACACACCCCTCAACCCACACACACACACACAACACAAACCCACAAATAAATTAAATAAATTAAATAAATAAATTTTAAAAATATATTAAAATACACCCACTCACCCACCCCAAACACAAATCAACCACAGCTTTTAAACCAGAGTTTAAAGCTTATTCTGGCTAATCTTTCTCACACTAGGTCAGATGGAAGGAACTACAGAATGAACTCACCACAAAATGGCTTCATTTTGGCACTTTTCAACTTTTCAACAGTTAAAGAAGTTAGGAACTAAGTCTTTGCCTAACCAGTTCTCTAGGATAATATGCCTTAATGTAAATGTAAAACAGCTGTACCTCCTAAAGGGTTCTCCAATTGGAACAGCAATTGGAACAGCACAGGTATAGCTTATTGATAAGGCAACTCCAAGATTTTGTTTAAAAACCCCAAGCCAGGCCTGCTGGCCGCCAGGCCTTTTTAGGAACTGTGGTAGTACGTCATTATAGGTAAAGGTATTAAATACACATTAAACTACACACAGACACACCACATCCAAAGGTGAGTCACTTACCCTGGGGAGCAGGCTATAGGGAGCTTCAGGCTAGCAGCTGCTCTTCCTCCCTGGTTGGGAGGACAGCAAGGAGGCCGTGCATACGCGCCAAGCACTGTAGTCGTGTATGCACACCAAGTGCTTGGCACGCATGCTCAGTGGGGGAACCAGTGAAAAGGTAAGCCCCGAAGGTGGTTCCCCCCAAAAGCTGCTACCGGTTCTCTAAGATACTGGGAAACGTTACTACCGGTTCTGGCGTACTGGTGCAAACCTGTTACATCCCATCACTGAGCATATCAATACCTACATTTTTCTGACGTGGAACAGGGCCTAACTCTGAATCTGCATGGTCTTCTGTGGCATATCTTTCCTATCATTCGTCATAAAGAGTCTTATTTCTTTGGGAGGCAACCTTTTAGAGCATTAAATGAGAGTAGAGCATTACTGAGTAGAGCTCTCAGTAGGCACCACAAATGATTTCTCTCTCTCTCACTCCCTCTCTCTCCATTAACAACAAGAAGCAAAGGTTGAATCCCTCGATGCCCAATGGGGTAAAAGAGGAAACAAAGAAAAAGAAAAGGTTTTTGAAGTGGTAGCCATGTTAGTCTGTGCAAGCATATCAGAAAGTCAACAACAACAGCAACAGCAGCAGCAGCAACAACAACAACAACATTGTGGCACCTTAAAGACTAACTCCCTGCCACCTGTCCACAGAAATGTCTGCAGACACAGATAGTCCTGGCTCTTTGGCTATAAACAGATGAGCACTGAACCTTAGAGTCGGATATGACTGGCTTTCAAGCAAGGCTTTCAAGCCTTTACCGTTACCTAATTCTTGGAGACGTTTAGGGATTGTACTCTTGAAAAACACAAAAAAAATATATTTTTCCTAATGGCAGGTGCCAGGTAGAATGCTGTCATCTTTCCCATTATGAAAGTGGGAGTGGTTGCAGCAAAAAGAACAACAACAAAAGACAAACACTTTAAAAACTGTTTTGTCACATCATTCCTACTTACAGTTTGAGCTAAAAGAATAGCATGATAATGTATGTGAAGTGCTCTGAGCACTCGCAAAGCGCTCAATAAATCCATCTGTATTGTTATAATTACTCTTTCTGCCATCTTCATCAGAGCTTGGAGCCTGTTGGAAAGATACCTGCTGTCACACAGATTTCTTGGAGCACCAGTGGCTGATGAAGCAGAAGGCATAATCAGGAGACGAGGTAAGAAATGCGCTCTGGAGCAACCCGGGCAATCAAGTGGCAGACCTTCAGCAACAATAGGTTCCCTAGACAACAAATTGAGTTCACAAAGGAAACGGAAATTTCTGTCTCAAGGACGAGTTGCATGGCATATTAAGATAGCCTTGGACAGACAAAGGCAGGGTTGGCTGTTCCTTCTAAGCAAAGAAAAGGGATTGATCAAAATGTATTAGGCACCCCCAGTTTGAGCTATGAAAGCCAGCTCCGATCTCTTGAGCTTGCAGTTATTAAGCCAAAGGCAAGAGATAGTTACAAGCATGTTTGTGGTTGTGAGTATGTCTTTTGCTAAATCTTTAAAAGATGCTTACTTCTTGGGAGGCAAGCTGTGACAAACTTAGCAGGATAATAAGAAGTAGAAACATCACTTTGCCAACAAAAGTTCACATAGTTAAAGCAATGGTCTTCCCAGTATGTCTGTGAGAGCTGGACCATAAGGAAGGCTGAGTGCAGAAGAATTGATGCCTTTGAACTGTGGTGCTGGAGAAGACTCTTGAGAGTCCCCTGGATTGCAAGATCAAATCAGTCAATCCTAAAGGATATCAACCCTGGATGCTCCTTGGAAGGACAAATACTGTATCTGAAGCTCAGGTCCTTTGACCAACAAATGAGAAGAGAGGACTCATTGGAGAAGGCCCCTGATGCTGGGAAATATCAAAGGCAAAAGGAGAAGAGGCAGCAGAGGATAGATGGCTAGATGGCATCATTGACACAGTGGGCGTAGATCTGGGTGGGCTATGGAGGATGGCAGGTGACAGAGGAGCCTGGCGTGTTGTGGTCCGTTCAGAGGAGGCCAACAAAAATGATCAGGAGAATGGAAATCATGCCCTCTGAGGAAAGACTGAAGGAACTGTGCATGTTTAATCTTGAAAAAGAAGGTTGAGGGGAGATATGATATCACTTTTAAAATACCTAAAAGATAATCAGACAGAGGTGGTGCTGGATCTGTTCTCAATCATCTCAGATTGCAGGACACATAATTATGGGTTCACATTATAGGAACCCAGATTTTGGCTGAATATCAGGAAAATATTTTTAATTGTTAGAGCAGTACAACAATAGAATCAATTACCTGAGGAGTGCTTCAGTACTCCATCATTGGAGGCATTTAAGGGAAAATTGGACAATCATCTGTCACATCTGCCTTCACTTGGATTTCTGCACTGAGCTAGGGAGTTGGATTTTATGGCTTCCAACTCCCGCCCTCCCCCCGGCCCCGTCATCTGGCCTGGCAGCCGATAAAGTTTGTCGGCAGCGGCTGTGGAGTGAGGACGCTCCCGCCTTCCCTCCGGACTCACCATCCTGCCGGAGGAGATGCCGAAACAGCTGCGGGCAGTGAAGCAACGCTCCCGCCCTCTCCCTGGCCCCATCAGAGCATGCTTGTGGTTGGGGTGAGAGTCCTGACATTGTTGGATTATGTACTGTATTTTTATATTGTATTGTGTAAATGAGACTATGTTATGTATATGTAACTGGAATTGTATTTTGTAACCTTATTTTGCAGTGTGGTTTTGTTTTATTGCACTGCTGTACTGCATTGTTATATTTATTGTATTATACTGTATTATACTGTATGACCTTTGATTATGCTATATCACTTTGGATTGTCTTATATGTATTGTTTCTGTAAACTGCCCTGAGTCGGTTGTACTGAGTAGGGCGGTATAAAAATCGAATAAATGAATGAATGAACGAATGTATTCTAGAATTCTTTGATTCTGTTAAGGTTGGTATAAGTTGGTTCTGATTTGATGACACATAATATAACTGTCACAAAACCAGGAAGCTCAAAGTGGTAGAAGACATGATAACTCAACATTCAGTAAAAATCCCAGAATCTCCTGGAAATATCAGTCGGGCTGGGGGGGGGGGGTGTCAAATGAGAGTATTTTCTTGTCACTTTGATGGGTGACCATTTTTGAAAGGAAGCAGTTTGGAGAAAATAGATTATGACTTACACTACTTTAATTTTCAGAAAGTAGGGTGTGTGGGTGTAATCCCTATGAATTATTTGGTTCAACCCAAGGGGAAAGAGAAATCTTCTTACTACATGACAAGTAGTAAAAGTCCTCCAATCTTGTCCTCTTTTCCATTCCACTTTCTCAGAGCTAGGAATAACAAAGGCATACATGTTGAAAAGTCTTTTATTTCAACCCAGAGGACAGCTTCATGTGTGCTGATAGCAGCTGCCTAGGGTATTTTTTTTTCTATTACAGCACTGGTGGCCTTGATTCTTGACACAGCTGTCATGCAGAAGTGAAGAATTTAGCAGGATCCCTACTGGGAAACTGAAATGGCTGCTTGCAAAACAGGCGGGGTGATTTATCAGAAAGAGGTCTAGCAATGATAATGCTATTTTTGAACAGTGAGCAAAGGTGGTATAGAGTCATCTTGAGTAAGAGGGAGACAGGAGGGAAGAGATGTAGCCTTCAAAAAGTACAGTTACTTACTTAATCACCTCCTCTTCTACCTCTCAGTCTAGAGGATTCCACAAAGGATCTCCATTGGGATCTCTCCTTGGACAGCTCCATGGCTTGCCTCAGGTCACTACCTTGAATAGAGGAAGTGATAATGACACTGGCACTCTCTATTGTCACCCTTCTTAAAAATCGGCACAATTATGGCTATTTCCCAGTCCTTGGGGATGGTATTTGTTCACCTTGCAAGCTGTAGGACTCAAAGCAAAAGCTGCTTTCCTTTGTCTCCCAGATATCTAATCATCTTGGCGGTGATTTTATCATACCTGGAGCTTTCCCCAGCTTCATCCTCCTACGAATATATGACCTGACATCATACATACATAATGTTGCACAACAGTTCTTTGAAGGAAAACGATCTATAAATGTTAAAAACAATTGACTAAATATTCATTCTCAATTCATATTTAATGTTTTGCAAGGCAGTGAACTTTTGATCCTAGTGATTTCATGCCTTTGGCCTTGGGTTGGACCATTTGGAAGTTACTTAATAGACTTTGAAGCAAAGTAGGAAGATAAATACATTTACTTCTTGGGAGGCAAGCTATGACAAACCTAGGCAGCATTGAGACATCACCCTGCTAACAAAAGTCCGCATAGTCAAAGAAGCAATGGTCTTCTCAGTAGTAATATATGGCTGTGAGAGACGGACCAGAAGGAAGGCTGAGCTCAGGGGAATAGATATATTTGAACTATGGTACTAGAGAAGACTGTTGAGTGTCCCCTGGACTGCAAGGAGATCAAATCAGTCAGAGGATGAGGTGGATGGATGCAATTGTTGATGTGATGGGCATAGATCTGGCTGGGCTGCGGTGGATGGTAGAAGACAGAGGAGCCTGGCGTGCAGTGGTCCATGGAGTCGCAAAGGGTTGGACTCGACTGCGACTGAAAACAACAGTCAATACAAGGAATTTATGTCCCACATCAGCAAAAAAGATGTAGTTAATGACTGAGATAATGTCATTTAAGTAGCCTGCTTCTGGTAAAAAGAATATACAGTGGTACCACACTTAAAGAGCATAATGTGTTCCATGGAATTACACTTTGAGCAAGTTTGCTCTTTAAGTGAAACACCATTGTAAGTGACTACTTGTGACTTCTGCCCGTGTGTGTGTGTGTGTGTGTGTGTGTGTGTGTGTGTGTGTGTGTGTGTGTGTGTGTGTGTGTGTGTGTGTGTGTGTGAGAGAGAGAGAGAGAGAGAGAGAGAGAGAGAGAGAGAGAGAGAGAGAGAGAGAGAGAACCTTGATTTAGTTGTTAAGCGAGTTTTTGGTTGGTTTTAGTTGATAAGCAAGGTGACCATTCAGAGAAAATTCTGCTCTTTAAGTGAGTTAGTCTCTAAGCAAGGCGCTCTTTATGTGAGGTTTTACTGTAATTGTGCAACATTCTGATACGAGTAAAGAAAGACAAGATGTTCTTGGTTGGTTTTGTGTGGAGCTGTCAAGTGATGCAGTCCAACATGAGGAGACTGCCATTTCAGTTTTTTCAAGGGGAGGGGGAGATCCTTTTGCTTTAATCTGAAAAAGAACTGTTCATCCCATTCAGAATGAATAAAATTTGAGATTAAACCATTCACATATGGGAAATATTATAAGTGCTGGATTTACCCATCCTATTCTTGTGCTAAAGACAAGAGCTCATGAAGAGGTGGAGGATTCTCAGGACATTTTCTCACCATGCCAGGAAACAATAGGCTTCACAAGACAAGGAACAACACTAAGGAGGGATATAGGTGAGGAACTCAACCTCCTCTACGTTACCTGGCAGACCCTGAACAGGCTGAGGGATGGCGTACATAAATGTAAGACCAACATGCTCAACTGCTGACAAACTACAACGTGCTGTGTGAATTGTGGAGAGATACAGAATCTGGTTCATTTATTGGTCTGCCGATTACTGACAGAAACATACACCGATGAGGACTTAAGTTTGGCCAATGACAATGCCAGGAAAGTGGCTTCATTTTGGCAGTCCAGGGTTTGATAGAGACATGAAAGAAGATTAAATGTGCTGAACCTATTTGGAGGCCAGGGTTTCCCATTTTGGCTATCTCCGGTAAAGTTCAGAAAAAGACTTGCAATGGATTTAGTACCAGTATGAAAAAAGAGTTGCCCAGCACTCACTCTTGGGTTAGGAACCCGGACCAATGGGGCGAGGAGGACTCTGGCCAGGAGCGCCCGGATTCATTACACCTGCCGGCGCTTCCGAGCCTCACCCCCACACCGGGCTACAAAAGCCCCTGCGGCGGGACGCTTCCCCGGACGCCGGACCAACGGGGCGAGGAGGACTCTGGCCGGGAGCGCCCGGATTCATTACACCTGCCGGCGCTTCCGAGCCTCACCCCCACACCGGGCTACAAAAGCCCCTGCGGCGGGACGCTTCCCCGGACGCCGGACCAACGGGGCAAGGAGGACTCTGGCCGGGAGCGCCCGGATTCATTACACCTGCCGGCGCTTCCGAGCCTCACCCCCACACCGGGCTACAAAAGCCCCTGCGGTGGGATGCTTCCCCGGACGCCAGACCAACGGGGCGAGGAGGACTCTGGCCGGGAGCGCCCGGATTCATTACACCTGCCGGCGCTTCCGAGCCTCACCCCCACACCGGGCTACAAAAGCCCCTGCGGCGGGACGCTTCCCCGGACGCCGGACCAACGGGGCGAGGTGGACTCTGGCCGGGAGCGCCCGGATTCATTACACCTGCCGGTGCTTCCGAGCCTCACCCCCACACCGGGCTACAAAAGCCCCTGCGGTGGGATGCTTCCCCAGACGCCAGACCAACGGGGCGAGGAGGACTCTGGCAGGGAGCGCCCGGATTCATTACACCTGCCGGCGCTTCCGAGCCTCACCCCCACACCGGGCTACAAAAGCCCCTGCGGCGGGACGCTTCCCCGGACGCCGGACCAACGGGGCGAGGAGGACTCTGGCCGGGAGCGCCCGGATTCATTACACCTGCCGGCGCTTCTGAGCCTCACCCCCACACCGGGCTACAAAAGCCCCTGCAGCGGTATATTGCCATTGGCCATTAGGTATATTGATTATGGACTGTAGCCTGAGTATATTGTGTTATATTTATTTTTATTTTATTTTGTTTTGTTGCACTGTATTTTATTTTATTATTGATTTATTGTGGTACTGCATCTTGATTTATTTATTAGGATGTCCTAATGTTTTGTAATTGCAACTGTTATTGGAGATATATATACTGTATATGTGATATTTGTAATTTATTATGCAATATTTGTAACTGTTTTTATGCTATGAATGTGCTATGTACTGTAACTGTTTCTTCTGTAAGCCGCCCAGAGTCGCTATGCGAGTGGGGCGGCATATAAGTCGAAAATACAAATACAAAAATTTTTCAGGGTCCAGACAAAGATAGATAGGAATCAGGGGCAGAATTTCCTCCCTGCTCAGACTTTCTTGAACACCAAATTAGAAGCAAGATTTCTGTTGATTACAACTGAACTTTGGCCTAAAGTAAATTCCAAGACAAATCATGAGCAATTTGGAGGGAAGCCCAAAAGAGCTGTGACACCACAAATGATTTATTCGTTTTACTTCAGGGCTGTTTCATGTGACCTCTTTTGACAGAAGCTATGTGCTGCAAGAAGTCATAGAAAAAGAATCAAATAGAGAAGATGGGAGCCGAGCAGCATAGCTGATCATCTTCTGCAGCAGCAGTAAACAGAAGTAATCTATCCCTGTCCACTAATGTTTATGAACATATTGTAAACAAGCATAAGCGAATAGCTCATTTCTCCGGAGGGGAGAAATGGATTCTTAATACTGATTAAGTGTTTTGTTCTGCCTAAGTATCAGGCAGAGGTTTTGTGCTCCCAAGCTAGGCGAGCAACAGGCAGAGTAATGACAGCCTTGAGTTCTCATGGCTCTTTAACTGCTTTGAGGAATTCTCTGAACCACACCACACCTGTAATTTTTAGCAATGAAAACTTTGCGCAACAATAAACGGTCCTGACAGGTTGCTTCATGACAGGGGGCTGCGCGTGGATGTGTGTGTGTCTGAGAGCAAACACATTTCAAGCATTTGCTGCTGTAATCAGAGTTGGCCCTTCCTCACATCTGTCCCATGCACATACACAATATCACAAAGACTTCAGCACAGTGGTTCCCACTCCCCACAGGAGGGCTTCAATTCCCAGAAGCCTACGTCAGTACATTGGCTAATCAGTGCTTTGGGAAATTGACTTAGACTTTTGGGAATTGAAGTCCAAAAACCAAAGGTTGGGAAATAGTGCTCTAACTCTTTGGATAGCTACTGGGGCCATTTTTTTTTTTTCAAGCATAATGAAACAGAGTGATAGAGAAAGCTTCAACCATTGAATTTCTGTTTTCTTTCCTCTATTATGTCTCAATAAATTAGCTGACAAATCTAACACATTTTTGTTGTTGTTCAGTCGCACAGTCGATTCCGACCCTCTGCGACCCCATGGACCACTGTCCGCCAGGCACTCCTGTCCTCCACCATCCCCCTCAACTCGCTCAGCTCTGTGCCCACTGTCTCCACAATACCATCTAGCCATCTCATCTTGGGCCGTCCCCTTCTTCTTTTGCCCTCGACCCTTCCAAGCATCAAAGCTTTCTCAAGTGAATCCTCTCTTCTCATTTGATGTCCAAAGTACTTTAGCCTCATCTTTATTATTTGACCTTCTAAGGAACAGTCAGGGATAATTTCTTCTAAGATTGACCTATTTGTTCTCCTCGCTGTCCATGAGACTCTCAAAACTCTCCTCCAACACCACATCTCAAAGGCGTCTATTCTTCTCCGTTCAGCTTTCCTAATGGTCCAACTCTCGCAACCATACATTGCAACAGGGAATACCATTGCCTTGACTATGCGAATTTTTGTTTTCAATGTGATGTCTCTACTTTTCACTATGCTCCCCAGGTTTCTCATCGCTTGCCTCCCAAGAATCAGTCGCCTTTTTATTTCATGGCTGCAATCACCATCTGCAGTGAGCTTAGATCCTAAGAAAGTAAAATCTGTCACTGCTTCTACTTCTTCCCCATCTATTTTCCAGGGACTGACAGGGCCTGTTGCCATTATCTTGGTTTTCTTGCTATTGAGTCTCAAGCCAGCTTTTTCACTTTCTTCTTTCAACCTAATCAGGAGCTTCTTTAGGTCCTCCTTACTTTCTGCCATTAGGGTGGTATCATCTGCATATCTCAAATTGTTGATGTTTCTTCCAGCAATTTTGATCCCAAATTGTGATTCCTCCATCCCTGCGTTGGGCATTATGTGTTCTGTGTATAAATTGAATAAGCAGGGTGACAAAATGCAGCCTTGTCTTACTCTTTTTCCTATTCCAAACCACTCCGTCATTCCATTTTCTGTCCTAACTGTTGCCTCTTGATTCATGTACAGATTTCTCATGAGGGCTATAAGGTGTTCCGGTATTCCCATCTCTTTAATTACTTGCCACATTTTGTTGTGGTCGACACAATCAAAAGCCTTCGTGTAATCAATGAAACAGAAGTATACTTGTTTCTGATATTCCTTTGTTTTTTCCATGATCCATCTTATGTTGGCGATGTGGTCTCTAGTCCCCCTGCCTCTTCTGAAACCCACTTGCACTTCTGGTAATTCTCTCTCCACATACTGTTGCAGTCTATCCTGTATTATCTTGAGCATCACCTTGCTAGCGTGAGGGATGAGCGCAATTGTTCGATAATTTGAACATTCTTTGGCATTACCCTTTTTGGGGAGTGGAACGTATACAGATCTTTTCCAATCCTGTGGCCATTGTTTTGTTTTCCAAATCTGCTGGCATATAGAATGCAATAATTTGATTCCATCCTCTTGTAGGGCTTTGAAAAGTTCAACTTGGATACCATCAACTCCACTGGCTTTGTTGTTTGCAGTGTTTTTTAGGGCCCTTCGGACTTCACTCTCTAGAATGTCTGGCTCATGTTCAATGTTCTCATCATTGTGAGTATCAGGGGTGTTGAGGTCCTTTTTGTAGAGCTCCTCTGTGTACTCTTTCCATCTTTTCTTAATCTCTTCTGCATCTGCTAACTCCTTGCCATCTTTGTCTTTTATCATGGTCATTTTTGCTTTAAATGTTCCCTTGAGTTCCCCAATTTTTTTGAAAAGATCTCTAGTCCTACCCCTGATATTGTTTTCCTCTATTTCTTTGCACTGTTCATTCAGGTAGGTTTCCTTATCTCTCCTTGCTTTTCTTTGAAATTCTGTATTCAAGTGATTGTATTTTTTCCTTTCTCCTTGGCATTTTGCATTCCTTCTGTCCTCTGCTATTTTAAGAGCCTCCTCGGACAACCACTTAGCTTTCTTACGCTTCTTTTCTTTTGGTATGGTTTTCCTTGCTGCCTCCTGCATGATGTCCCGCATCTCTGTCCATAATTCTTCTGGCACTCTGTCTATCTGGTCCAAGCCATTAAATCTGTTCCACACCTCCACTGAGTATTCCCAAGGAATGTTTTCTAGGTCATAACTGTCTGGCCTAGTTGTTTTCCCTATTTTCTTTAGTCTAAGCCTGAATTTTGCAATCAATAGGTTGTGATCTGAGCCACAGTCTGCTCCTGGTCTTGTTTTTGCTGACTGTATGGAAGTTCTCCATCTTTGACTGCAGAGTATGTAATCAATCTGGTTTCGATGTTGGCCATCTGGTGATGTCCATGTGTAAAGTCTCCTCTTGTGTTGCTGGAAGAGAGTGTTTGCTATGACCAGTGCGTTATCTTGGCAGAACTCTATCAGTCTTTGGCCTGCTTCATTCTGTGTTCCAAGCCCAAATTTGCCTCTTAGTCCATTTACTTTTTGATTTCCTACTTTGGCATTCCAGTCTCCTATGATAATGTGTACATCATTTCTTGGTGTCTGTTTTATGAGGTGTTCTAAGTCTTCATAGAACTGGTCAATTGTGGCTTCATCTGCACAAGTGGTTGGTGCGTATACTTGGATTACAGTGATATTGAATGGCTTGCCTTGTATTCTGACTGACATCATTCTATCATTTTTGAGATTATATCCCATTACTGCTTTTTTCACCCTTTTATTGACAATTATGGCTACTCCATTTTTTCTGAGGTTTTCTTGTCCACAGTAGTAGATATGATGGTTTCCAGAGCTGAATTTGCCCATCCCTGTCCATTTTAACTCGCTGATTCCCAAGATGTCAATGCTTATTCTTTCCATTTCCTTTTTTACCACTTCAAGTTTTCCCTGGTTCATAGATCTCACATTCCATGTCCCTATGCAGTATTGTTCCTTGCAACATTGTATTTCTCCTCCCCCTTTCCTGTCCCTCCCCTTCTTTTGATCTGCTGTGCTAAGCATCCTGTTTCATCTAAATTGCCCCATTTGGTTTGCCTTTTGTTTTGGTCCATAGGGTTCTCTTGGCAAAATTCCTGACGTTGGTTTGCCGGTTTCTACGCCAGTATCCTCTCCTCATATATCTTAATATATTTATTATTTGTTCTTCCCCTGTCCATTTCCATTTCTTAAGTGTACCTGAGAGAGCAAAAATATTATATCCACCTCCTCAGGAGAGACATGTAACTTTTGAGCATATAAGCATTTGATTATTTATTTATTTATTTATTTATTTATTTATTTATTTATTTATTTATTCAAACTTGTATGCCTCCCTACACACAAAACGACTCAGGGTGGGCTAACATAGTATCACAGAGCAAAATAACAAACACAACAATCCAATAATAAATTCAATAATAAAAACCAAGAATAATCACATAAAAGGTTAAAAGATTTAAAAGAGTTAAAAGAATTAAGGGGGGGGGGGTAATTATTGAATCAGCCAGCATGCCAGGGTCACAGTGTTGCCGGTGCCCCGCCAGCCAAGTCTTTATGCCCTTCCTGATGGAAACATTATTTGATGACTGATGGAAACATTCTTTGTATCATTTTTAACTTTTGCATTCTTATTGTGAAATGCTTGAGCCAGAATCCTATTGACAAAGAGTGGGATGCAAGAGCCATCATTCAGAAGTTCCACCCATCTGTAGGGCTATTCTTTGTGTAATTGGTCATGCTTTGGTTGAAAAACCGGGTGTGCAATGAGTCAGCTGACTGATCAGTTGAAGAACAGCTTTCCAGGAGATGGAAAATATTACCCTATTATTCTTCTCTGCAATATTTATCACAACATAATTTGGGCCTTTGCATTTTGAATAAAGGAATCTAATAAACTGGCTGAAATCTGGCTGTAAAATGCAATGAAAGTAGGCCCACTGAATCAATAACATTAATGAGAGAGTTGACATTCTGCATCCCCATCAATTCAATGGGCCTGCTGTCTTTGGCATACAAGAATGGTGTATATCAGAACAAGGGTGAGTGGTGCTGAGTGGTACTGCAAAATTTGGATATATATAGCAACAGATGGTATACGTATGGTCTACAGGTGTGTACATAATGCTGCATCAATGGTGCATTCATTAGCCCTTTTTCCTCTGCCACACAACATACAAGTCATCTCTGCCTATCTTCCCCAATTACCAGGTATTTCAATCTCTAGTTTCATATTATCTTTCATCAAACTTGGCAATAATTTTCTGTTTTTTAAGACAGCTTTAAAAAAGGAGAATAGACACAGGAAGTTTCTCTCATCAGTCAAAAGATCATTGCATCCTGATAAGGTATGTGTCTCTCCCCAAGGTTTGAACACGATGTTTTAGCCAACTGATGTACAAGTGATAAAGGAGCAGGTGAATAGAAAGAACACAGAAGTTTTACAATGCCTTGCTGAATGAAACTCTACTGAGTCCAAGGTTCTGCTTCCAGAAAGAAATGGGTAAGAAATATCCACCCACCCACCCCCGAAGTGTTTTTTATAGATATTTCCCATCTGGACCCTTTGAACCCAGCTCCTGAGGCAGCCTTAGGGTAGAGATATAAATCATGGTTTGCCTTCTCTTCACATAAAAGGATAAAGAACCACAAAATTATCTTCCTTATCTGGAAAGAAGACTGAGAATTTCCTGACACTCTTGACAAGAGAAGAGAACAAAACAAAACAAAACAAAACAGAGAGTCTGCATTGTACACAAAGGAGCATTAGAAGCATTAGATTAGGGGTTAGATATTTTCATATATTTTTAAAACAGTCAGATGTCATTTTGTACTTGCTTCGAGTGTGTATTCATGAGTGCTTTGTTTATCAAAGGGGAAAGACTGTAGTTTTATACATAGTTTATGCAAATTGTGGGCCAGCTGATGGGGGGAAACCCAGCACTTTTTGTCTCTAGCTTGTGAAAGAAAGAAAACTTACCCAACTTGAAAATTCAGCACAGAATTGTGTCATCAAGCCCAGCTGCTTGCAGAAGAAGGTCACCTATAGCTAAAGTATCTCCAACTGGTAGCAATTCAATCTCCACTTAAAACCTTCAATGAAGGAGAAACTACCACCTTCTGAGACAGCTTGTTCTGCTGTTGAGCAGTTTTTATAATCAAGAAATTCTTCTTAGCACTTAACTGAAATAATCTATTTTGTAATTTGGACATTTCCTTAAGTTATATTCTCTGGAGCTGGAGAAAAGTAAGCTTGCTCTGTCTTCTGCACAACTGCCCTTCAAATTTGTGAAAATAGGTATAAATCTCTATGGCCTTGGTGGCTCAGTGGTAAAGGTGCTAAGCTTGACAACTAGAAGGTCAGCAGTTTGAGACCCAATTGCTGCATAATGAAGTGAGTGCCCATTGTCTGCCCCAGCTCCTGCCAATCTAGCAGTTCAAAAGCAAAAAATTACAAGTCGATAAATAGATACAACTTTGGTGGGAGAGGTAACAGCATATGACTATGGAAATGTCTGCAGATGCAGACGTTGCTGGCTCTTGGGCTGGAAACAGAAATGACCCCATCCTGAGAGTTAGACATGACTGACTTTTGAGCAAGGGAAACCTTTACCTTTTTATTGCCTCTCAGTCTTCTTTTCTGTAGACCCACTCTTTCAATAATTATTCATAGGGTTTGGTTTCCAGAACATTCTGGTTGCCCTCCTCTGGAAACATTTCAGCTTCTCAGCTGTGGACTTCTCCCACCCAGGACCATTAGTTAACCACCATCTGACACTCAGCATTAAGTCGCTGGCAGTATGGTCTACTCTATTACCATAGTAGGATAATCTGGACAGACTAGATTATAGAAGTCCAAATAAGGAAAATGTCCATGTCCTGGTTAAAATGTGGATCACACATTATTGCAACACAATGCATATGTGAGCTGGAGGAAACCGGAATGAATGATGGTTATAGTTGATTTGACCTTACTTTGTACAGCACAGGGCCATTTCTGGCAGGAATGATCTCATTGTAACTTTAATGACCTCATCTAATTATTCCGAACTCAAAAGATCTTTTTGTGCTTTAATGCAAGAGAGACGACACACACCAGCAAACTAATGAACTCATCACACTGTACCAACTATTTAACCAGAAACAGAGATTCATTTGGAAAATTGGGAGGGGGGAGGGGATAAATTAGAGGTAGGCTTTGAGGATTTCACATTTATTTCCTGAACTTGAAAGAGGAAGTGATAATGACACTGCTGAAGAAGAAAGAATTGGAGATGAAAGTCACATTATTGATTGCTGCAAACTGCTCTCTTGATTGCAAAAGGCTAGGAAATAGACTGTTCCTTTGAAATAGGATGCAGAATATGGCAATGTTTACTTCTCTGTATCAGAGGGAATGAAGAATACTCATAAAATTCTTGGTTATTGATTTAGGCTCTCATGACATGACAAGACACTTTGAATCTTTACACTCTATGAGATTCCACACTTTCATGGGTGAGTGAAGCAAGCTGAGCAGTTTTCCCTCATCCAGATTTCCAAAAATTGCTTAACAGTTATTAAAATGTCTTTAAATTATTAAAGATTATTAGCACCAACAGTTATTAAAACGTCTCTGTGCAAAAGTAGAGCCCTTTCCCTATGAAAACGTCCAGCAACAAAGTATCATCTGTTGTCATTCTGTGCAAAGAATGTTATCTGCATTAAAACATTGGCCAGAATCCTGTTGCAGATTTATGCCAGCATAAAGAATAATGTGGCTGGCTAGGTTAGTTAGTTATCTGTCTGTGGAGTCAGAGATTACATCTGCCCTGCTATGAAGTACTGTTAGGGACATGCCAAGCCAAGTGAAGGAGACAAAGACTGAGGTGGCACTGGCGGAAGCGGAAGTGGCGGTTACAGTGAGGTCATGGGCCAGATGGTTTGGTGCCATGCAGCTCCTCCAGGCCAATAAGCGGGGAAGCGTCATAGGAGAAGGGGGGTTTGCCTGAGGTGGTCACCAGTGATGTGGGTGGAGTGGTGGGATGGCTCGGGGTGGTCTTGCTGCCACTCATGGCAGCGTGGGGAGAATAGTAGGAGCTCAGGGTGGTCCCGCCGCCACTCCCCCCCCCCCCACTGCCAGCAGCAGCACCTATTTGGCCTGCCAACAGTCTGAGGGGGCGTGATCTGAGCACCTGCTTTAAAAGGTTGAGGACCCTTGCTTTAAATTTACTAATTTATGCCTTTCTCACAGGTGTATTCAGTAGAAAATAAAATGGTTCAGTCATGGGCTTAATGATTTGTGGCCCAGGTCTCAGTGGTGGGCATAGGCTGGTTCGCCCTAGTTTCTGTCGAACCAGTAGGATGGATCCCGGATGGTCTCCTGGGGGGGGGGATACTAACCTCCCTGGGAGATCACCCAGGGTGGTTGCCATTTTTTTTAGGTGACTGGTTCAGTCACCTCACCAGCTGCCCCACTCTCCAGGCCAAAATGGCGGCTTGTGAGTGCGCATGTGTGAAAATAGCAATTGACGCATGCACACCTTTAGTACTCAGTGCTTAACACTCTTTGCCAAAGCAAGGAGGACCAGGAAAGCAGAACAACTCAGCACATTAGGATTAAAAATATCAACATTTGCAAATACAGAGAGAGAAAGTAAAAAGCCAGCAAAAAAAGCATCCAATCAGGAAAGGGTAGGGGATTTGAAAGGGTGGAAATGACAGTTACAGCACCCTGCAGAATTCAGCTGCAAAAGAGGTCATATATCATTAAGAAGGTAGTGCTAATCTCAGGAGGAGGAGGAAAAGATTAGGAGAGGGTTAGAAATGGTTTTGAAGAAGAAAGGATATTTATTTATTTATTTATTTATTTGCAATTGTAGAAAGGACAGGATTTTAGTGAGAAGTCTGTGGAGAGAAAGCCTGGGTGGAGGTCCATTAGAGCTGAACTGCTTGAAAGCCATTATTTGGAATCTTTACCACTGTTGGTATAAACTGCTGTGCCTTGAAACCGATAAAGCAGCAGGATTTTACCTTCACTGCTGGTTCAAAATAAAACAAACTTTTTAAATTCCAGTTAGTGCCTCAGCATACATTACATTCCTCAATATGAGAGATATTCAGTTAAAAGAACCCTCAGAAGTATATAGGTTTACATTCTTAGTCTAAACATTCTGCTTACCAGCAATATTGTTAATGCAAACAACATAAAATATGGAGCATGTATAATTTAATCACCTTGTTCTTGATAATGTTGCTTCCCTTCCATCTTTGTGGTGGGAACATCACTACTGCTGCGGTTGCTTCCTCTTCCTTCCTCTACTTCTGCTTTTGTCTTGCATCTTAACCATTAAGCCACAACAGCCTGCAATAGGAAGGCTAGGTGCAGGCAAATCCCTAGAAAGCCCTTCCCTGCTGTGGGGGAACTTATACATGTGCTGACTTTGGCAAAAATCTAGATATTAAAACCCAATAATCCAAAAGAGCAAATTTCTACTCTCTATGTCCCTACTGTATTTTTGAAAGATTTCCTAAGTCTCAACAACAGATATAAAGGAAAGTTGGAAGGTAGGCTTAGTTCATTTGAGAAGACTGACAAAAAAAAGTGCCTAGAAGAAGTGCTTGTTAACTCAGGGGTGAATATATTTTGGATGGGTGAAGATTCTGCACAAGTCTTTGTGGGCAGAAGACTTGAGCAAACCTCCTCATAGTAGGAACGTAGACATAGACACTGATTCTGATACCACTGGTTTGAATGTTGAATCCCAGCATGGAAACATTGGATCTGGGGTTGTCCCAAGTACAGTCTGGTCATGTTTTCTGGGATTAGTTTGATCCAGTTGTCCCTGAGGAAGTGGACAGGCTCCTGGGATCTGTGTGGGATGGTGGATATCCATCTGTCCTGGCTCTTCTTGACCTCTCAGCAGCTTTCGATACCGTCAACCACGGTATCCTTCTGGAAAGGCTCTGAGGATTGGGGATCCAGGACACTGTGTGGTCCTGGTTTTCCTCATTTCTGAAAGGCCGGCACCAGTCGGTGTGGTTGGAGAGTGAGATGTCCAGCCCTAGGCCCCTCCAATACGCAGTGCCTCAGGGCTCGGTACTCTTGCCTCTCCTATTTAACATCTATATGAAACTGCTGGGTGAGATCTTCCATTCCCATGGGGTAAGGTATCATCAATATGCTGATGATACCCAGCTGTATATCTTGGCCCATGGCGACCCAAGCAATGCAGTGGAAGTCCTTTCCAGGTTCCTGGAGGCTGTTAGGGTCTGGATGGGGGACAACGGGTTCCAACTGAATCCTGACAAGACTGAGTGGTTGTGGGTTAGGGGTCCTGTGCTAACTCAGAAGCTACCATCTTTGGTTCTGGATGGGACAGTTTTGCCCCAAACAGACCCAGTGTATAATCTGGGGGTCCTCTTGGACTCACGACTACTGGTTGAAGAGCAGATGGCAGTCGTGGCTAGGAGGGCTTTTGCACAACTTCATGTAATACGCCAGTTATGCCCACTCCTAGACCGGGACTCCTTGCTCATGATCACACACGCTTTGGTCACCTCCAGACTTGATTATTGTAATGCACTCTACATGGGGCTGCCCTTGGTGACCATTCGGAGGCTGCAACTGGTACAGAATGTGGCTGCTCAGGTCATGATGGGTGTTATCCTCATGCCTCACCATTACTCAGGGAGCTGCACTTGTTGCCAGTGTGCCTCTGGGTGCAATTCAAGGTGCTGGTAATTACCTTTAAAGCCCTACATGGTAGTAGGCCAGGATACTTAAGAGACCGCATCACCCTAAGAACATCTGTCCATCCCACCAGAGCGGACCAGAGAGGCTCTCTGGTTGTACCATTGGCTAGAGAGGCCCACCTCTCTAGCACTAGGAGGAGGGCCTTTTCTGTGTCCGCCCTGGCCCTATGGAACCTCCTGCCAATTGAGCTACGTCTCCAGTCGGAGTTGCTGCCCTTTAGAAAGGGGGTTAAGACCTGGCTGGTGGGACAGGTATGGGGTTTGGGTCAGACAGTTGCGTCGGCTTGTTGGCTCATTTGACCCCTCCCTCTCTCAATGTATGAATTTTTAATCTTTTAACTTTGCTTAGTTTTAATCTCTTTTAATATTAATATTTTAAACTGGATTTTATATTGTGTTTTATGTTTTTTAAGGCTTTCTTAGCCACCCTGGGTCTTTTTGAAGAGGGTGGCATATAAGTCTTTCAATAAATAAATAAATAAAACCAGGTGAAGTTTTTCCATCCAGAGATTCAGCTAGAAACAAGGAGAAGCTACCTGTAAAAGTGTCAGGTACTTTGTAAGACATGTAAACACTGCCAGGAGTGTTAATATCATTAAAGAATCAGACATTTGTTCTGTGTTTTGTGTGGTTGGGGGCTTTGCTTCTCCGGGGGTCATCAGTTTTGTGCTGATAGTTTGCACAGATACAGAGATGAGAAAAACCAGTGAGTCTTACATTGCTCTTGTCTGAAAGTGAGGAACCTTATGAGTCTTGGGAAATCCTTGTTGAAGCGTTGACAGATATCAAGAAATGAGCAAATATTTATTACACCACAAGCAAAAAGTGGGGGCTCATACCCCTTTCTACATTAAAATTACAATTGTTTAGGAAGCAGTGAGGGGACACAGGTGGGGCCTTCTTGAGCCACATTTGGCCTACAGGCTGGAGGTTACCCACTGCCCTAAACCAAAACCATCTTTCCATGAAGTCCTTTCTCTCAAAAGATCACTTAAGTCTTCAACATTCCTTTCATGCTGAAGACTTCTCTAGAAACTGTCTACTGGTTTCCTAAAATGTCTTGCCATGGAAAGGACAAACAGTTTTCTTGAAGTGTTTTTTACAATGCCTTTAAAACAAAACTCTTCATTCACTGAGAGTTGTGAAAGACGGTCACTTCCCAAAGTCACCTTTTACAATGTTTCAGGTCAATGAGCCTACCATTAAATATTCAAGATGGGTGGAAGGCATACATTAAAAAACGGCATGCCACTTTCGACTAGATCTTATAATGATCACTTAATCATTAAATTATTTCCTTAAGAATAATAAAATACCATATCATTACAAAGTAATAAAAATGTAATAAATGTGTGTCCTTAGGAAGATTTAAAGGGGATCATATCTTTAAAAGTTGTAATGGCTGCACAATTAAAATCATAGAGTCATGTGGTAATTAAAGTACAGAGTCTCCTCAAGAAGCAATGGTCTGATTCTGACACTTTGGCTACAATCCTATCTACTCTTGCCCATATGTAGGTTAAGGAAGACTGAACTGTTGATAGACTACCACGCCAAATGGTATGTAAGATAAATTGGCACATCTTCTCCATCATACACCTATGAAAAGAGCTTAGAAAAAGTGATGTCTGATACTGCAGTTCACAGCCAGAATATTCAGTGGCAATACTGGATAGGGGATTCTGGGAACTGTAGTCGAAAACATTACTTTTTAAAAAGTGCTCTTAGTGTTTATTATGAAAATTGATAAATGCTCAAGTGGGGGCTGCTAGTGGAAAACAATACACGGTGTGACTGTGCAGAGATTCAGAATCCAGCTCATCTACAGGTCTGCCAATTTCTGCCAGAAACATGCACTGATGAGGACTTAAGTTTGGCCAATGACAAAGCTTTATTTTGGCAGTCCATACTGCCAGTGACTCAATGTCGAGCTTCAGGTGGTGGTTAACCAACCTGACAACCCTGAGAACTAATGGCCTTGGGTCCTGAAGTCCACAGGGAAGGGTGATGGTCCCCAAGTGGACTAAATTCCACTTGAATCCATCTTGATGGAGGGCAGCAGCTTCATCAATACAGGCTTGGGGCTGAGGAGGACTTTGTGTACCAAAAGGGCTCAGGACCACTAAGTGACTCAAAGAACTAGATCAGTGGCATGGGTGTCACGCTGCAATGCAGAAGGAAGATGAAAAGCCACTGCATTATATTCGCAGGAGAGTCTTCATGGCTGATCACCATGATGATTGCCAATATTCAGAATCAGAAGTGGCAGAAGAAGAAGAAGGGTTTGATCAGAACATGAAAGAAGAAGAATGAATGAATGACGTTATGGTTTTAAGATTTTTTGATACCTTCTGGGTTTTTTTCTATACAGTAATACCTCATATAACATTAGTATCGAATAACACTAAAATCGCATAACATTAAGCAATCTGGGGGGGAGAATTGCATCAGATAACATTAAGATCCTATGGGATGCTTCGGATAACAACCGCTAAAGCCTGTGTGGTTACAATGTATCTCTATGGATCCCATAGGATTTTAACATGCATCGGATAACACTAAAAATCGGATAACACCAAGACTTGTGGAACCAGGTTTTAACGTTATCCGAGGTTTTACTGTACATATATTGTAAGCCACCCTGAGTAGTGTTCACATGAAAATGGGAATAAATAAATAAATAATGCTACCTCATATGAAAGCCTATATATGTATGTGCATACATCTGTGTCTGTGTGTGTGTTGATCAAACTAGAAAATTTTACCCTCCTTTTTTTGAGAGAGAGAAATCACATCTCAGCAGTCACATGTGCATTTCTATACTGCATTCATAGATAGCAGCTGAAATCTTGTGGCACAATTTTGTGTGCAATTTTGCTTTGCCATGACAAACAGGTGTGGATTAAAGGCCAACTGCAGGTTCAGAGTAAATATGACCTGTACATGATGCTTCAGGGCTGCATGCACCCCAAATCAGCAATGGAACCCTTTGTAACTTCATCACTATTGTGTCCATGAAGGATTTCATTGGGTTCATTCAGATGGGCATTAAATCTGCTCTCCAGACTTTTTAAAAGGGTGGCTGGTTTGTCTGTTTTTTAAAATGTCATCCAGAGGGTCACAGTGGCTTAGTGGTAAAGACACTAAGCTTGACAACTGGAAGGTCACCAGGTCACATTTCAAGCCCTGAGTGCTGTGTGATGAAGTGAACTCCCATCATTTGGCCCAGCCCCTGCCAACCTAGCAGTTCGAAAGCAAAAAATTACAAGTAGATAAATAGGTAACTTTTCTGTGGGAAAGGTAATAGTGTTCCGTACACTCCAATGTCTAGTCATGCCTGCCACATGACCATGGAAATATCTGCAGACACAAACAAAGCTAGCTCTTTAGCTGTAAACAGAGATGAGCACTGTCCGCTAGAGCTGGACACGACTGGATTTTAACCAATGGAGACTTTTACCTTTACTATATGTTTCGGATGCAGGATCAGGCCCAGTCGCCCACACATGCCTTTTGAGACCCCATCAGGTGTTTCTATTACTCCATTAGGAGTTTCTATTTTTTTCTATTATTATTGCTCTCCCATATATGCCATTCCCTGTACCTATGGACAACAAGAGGAACTAGCCGAGTTTGAATTTATTTTTATTTTTTATCGACCCATTGGCCCTGCTAGTTGGTGAATTCTAGAAGCTGAAATCCTCCATGTTTTATCTTTTCCAGACTCTGGACTCATGTGCAGAGGCGTAGCTACCGCCGTATCTGCCGTATCAATTATACGGGGCCCCCGGGTCACGGGGGCCCCCAACGTGCGTAAACAAAACAAATCTTTACCCTTCCTAAGGGCCCCCAAAAGATTTTTATACGGGGCCCCGCCAAGGCACGCTACTCTTCTGCTCATGTGGCATATCAACTAGAAGTGTTCCTTGAATATCAAAACTAGCCACAAATTTTCCTGCTCAGCCACATGTTTTCACATCTCGCACAAGGACTGTCTCTTCTTTCCACCACCAGATGGTAGTGTTTAGCGCTATGCTTTTTCTTGAAGGTTTAGCTTCAGGAAGCTGCAGAAAATCTGTCAAAATGTGCTTAATCCAGCCTTCATTCAAAAATGAGAGAGAGAGAGAGAGACTCATTACTTTCTGCCCCAGACATGTGGTCAGAAAAGTTTGGGAAGTTCTTAAATATGAATTGAAATGGAAATTTCACTCATCAGCAAACAGGGTAAAATCAATAAATATAACTTTGTTTATTTTGTTTTGTTTTGTTTTCTGATATGCCTGAACCACAGACTAACACGGCTACTATTTCAAAAAATATAACTAATTTTATCATGCAGAGGGCCATGTTGTACATGTCTGACAAATTGTAGGGGTTTCTAAGAAAACAAAATTTGGCACTAACATAGTTCTCAAGGGTTCTGCACCATTGGGCGGAGTACTCACCCACAGACCACGCTGTGGGCAGGGTGCAAAGGCAGCTGGCATATTTGCGCATGTGTGGGCATGGGTGCTTCTGCTTCCGGGGTCATTGCTGTGGGCCAGATGGAACAGCATCAGGGGCTAGGGCTGTCCCACGGGCCATAGTTTGCAAATGTCTGGTTTAATACATAAAAATGCAAACCCAGATTTTCCAGAGTTTAATATTCAAAGCCCAGAGTCTATACCAACAAATCTTTCATTTTCAGTTTCTTTCACATCCAGATGTTTTTTCTTATGATTTTTGCAAATTTTGCAAATTTGATTATATTAGCTGGAATTGAATGTCCTTCCTGTGGATTTAGCCAAAGCTCCTAATATTATGATCAGTGCCTGGAGAAATTGTAACTTATAACATGAAAATGTATTTACATATATGATTATATAAAGCACTCTCAAAATTTGGAGTTCCAAAATCAACATCTTGGACTAGTGGTGAAAAATTCAAGTGGGGAAAGGCAGCAGATAAAATATTTAACCAAACTGTATGGAAACATACAGTTTGATTTGGATTCCTGCATTGAACACGAGGCTGGACTCAATGGCCTTATAAAGATCCTTTGCAACTGCATTATTCCATAATTCAAACTGGTGTAATGTGAAGCTATTCTGTGGAAATATTCCATGCCTTACTCCTAGACAGCCAGCACTGCACCATAGATTGTGTAGTTTATCACATTACTGTAGCCATTGCACAGTTGATTGTTTGGTTCATGGTAGTAGTTCATGATTCTGCAGTTCATGTCATGGTTGTACTGCTGATTTCTCAGTTCATGTCATGTTATATGACATGTCTGCAGAGGTGCTTTGTGGATATTGTTTCCACCTTACCTCAGTGTTTTCTATTACTTCTACAGCTTAATGCTGTGCATATATAGAGATAAAACTTGTAGAAATAGACAAGCTGATGTTGCCTTGAATCAACATTGAAAAGTACTTTTACTTTGATACACAGATGTGATTTGATAGGAGAACAGATAATTGTTTGATTTTAATTTTTTTCCTGTGCAGGTCTATAGTTCTGTAGTACTCCTGGGGCAATGGCCATGTAGGGGAAAAAAATCAGATCTTGACAATGTCACCATCCACAAGTCTGAAGAGGAGAAATTCCTTCTCATTTGGAGACTCTTTACATAAGCAGGAGCCCTGAAAAATATGGGTTGCAATGTAAGGAGTTAAAACTCTAGACAGTAGGATGTGTCAGATGCATGGATGATTTATCAACTAGCACAGGAGTTCTCAACCTTTTAAAGCTGGGGGCCGGGTCACACTCCCTCAGGCAGTTTCAGGGGCCGGATGGCCATTTTGCCCTTCTTCCTACACCACATGGCACTTCCTCGTGTGGTGGACGCAGTGGGTGGCCACATGAAATGGTGTTGCAAGCCACATCTGGCCCATGGGCCACAGGTTGAGAATCCCTGAACTAGCCAGTTCTCTTAAACATTTGTTAGGGCATTTTGTGGGGTATTGTACAAAGATTTCTGCCCAGTGATTTAGTACAGCTTTAAGGCCCTGCAAGAGCCTTAAACACAGGTGTTTGGGATTGAGGCACAGACTGATTGCACGGCTGTGCCTACCTGGTGTACGTGCCTAGAGGAATAGCATAGCAACACCACAGTATAACTATGGCCAACTGGGGAAGGTTATACTGAGGAGGGCTGAAGGAGGTTGTGCTGCTGAGGAGGGTATTCAACTGAGAAGGAAGGACTGCTGACAGACTGACTACTGACTCTTGGAGGGAGAAGACGTGCTGTGTGAAGCTCTGTTTCTCTGAGAACTGACAGGTACCTTAAACCACTGAGAAGTAGCACACTGACTTTGCCAGCCTGCAGTCAGTGTTTGCTAGCAGGACTCTGTACATGCTCTTTGGACTGGAGCCATCAGAGGAATCCAAGCTCTGTAGAAACTGTGGGGCTTGGAGAGAGACTGGTACATTTGTATATAGATCTGTGTACAGTAAAACCTCATATAGCACTAAAACCTGGTTCCACAAGTCTTGGTGTTATATGATTTTTAGTGTTATCTGATCCTCTATGGGATCCATAGAGATACATTGTAACCACACAGGCTTTAGCGGTTGTTATCTGAAGCATCCCATAGGATCTTAATGTTATCTGATGCAATTCTTCCCCCCAGATTCCTTAATGTTATGCGATTTTAGTGTTATTCGATACTAATGTTATATGAGGTATTACTGTATGTTGTCTTCCCCTCACTCACAAGTAAACTGCACCTTTCACTGAAGCTATATGTGTGTGTGTCATTGCACCTGAAGCTTTTGCTGCGCAACAGCTTAAAGTGCTACTCTGCTACCCTGGCACACATATTGCTAGGGAAATCCCTGACAACATTTTCTCAGTGTGTACACAAATGTCACAAGGAAAGCCTTTTGTAGAGAGACATTGGCCAAATGCAACCCAATGCTTGTACTGACATCAGGGTGGGTTTCAGCTGCACATTGCCACTAGATTAAGAAACTGGCATTTGCGTGGTAGCGGTAGCGGTAGCAGTAGCAGTATCCAGAGTCATGTGAGTGGTGTGTAACACCCAGGCACATGGCATGAGTAAATAACCACCTTGGAACTTGGTGAGCATACTGATTTGGGAGGCATTCAACAGAAAATTGGACAACCATCTTTCAGAGCTGCTTTGAGTTGAATTGCTGCCTTGAGCAGGGGATTGGACTCACTGGCCTCATAGGACCCTACGATTTAATGAAATTGTGGAGGCCTCCATGAAAAAATAGAAACACTCCTTGTTTTTTCTCTTGTCCTTGTACTATATATATCTCATAGGTCAGTGATGGCAAACCTTGGCACTCCAGCTATTCTTGAACTTCAATTCCCAGGAGCCCTGATCAACAGGAGTGCTGACTTGGGCTTCTGGTAACTGAAGTCTAAGAACAGATGGAGTGCCAAGGTTTGCCATCACTGTGGGAGGTGGAAGGTCAGCAGTTCGATTCCCGAGTACTGCAGGACAGAATGAGCTCCCGTTTTTGTCCCAGCTCCTGCCAACCTAGCAGTTGGAAAGCAAGAAATTGCAAGTAGATAAATAAGGACCACTTCAGTGGGAAGGTAACAGCGTTCTGTGAGCTCCAGTGTCTAGTCATGCTTTCCACATGACCACGGAAACGCCTGCAGAAGCACACAGCGCTGGCTCTTCAGCTCTGAAACAGAGATGAGCACTGACCCCTAGAGTCAGATACGACTGGCTTTTGAGCAAGGGAAACCTTTACCTTTACTTTGTCTCATAAGCCACCAGGCTGTATTGAAACAGTCTGTTGTGACAGGAATGCAGAGTATAATCTGCACCCCTACTGCTTTTCTTAGTACATCTGTGGATTTAATTCTTTTTGCTCATCTCTCTTTCTCTTTTTACTTAATTTGCCAATTGAGCTACATCTCCAGTCAGAGTTGCTGCCTATTAGGAAGGGGGTTAAGACCTGGCTGGTGGGACAGATATGGGGTTTGGGTCAGACAGTTGCGTCGGCTTGTTGGCTCATCTGACCCCTCCCTCTCTCAACGTATGCATTTTTAATCTTTTAACTTTGCTTAGTTTTAATCTCTTTTAATATTAATTTTAGACAGGATTTTATATTGTGTTTTATGTCTCTTTTTGAAGATTTGTTAGCCGCCCTGGGTCTCTTTGAGGAGGGGGACATAAAAGTCTGATTAAATAAATAAATAAATAAATAAATTAGCCTCTCCTGCAATTCCTTTCGCTTTGCTGTCTTTTACTAGTCTCAAAGTTTAGTCAGGGAGAGAACCCTTCCCTTGTTCAATTATATTTCCTGCTAAAACTCACCAGACCATTGTTATTGGGATCAATGAGATTCTTCCACTCTCTTGTGCGTTATTACAGGCCACCTAAGAAAAATGCCCAACAACAAGTCTCTGTTGTGAGAGATACATCATAATTAATGTGTTGGTCACGCTGATTGATGATATTCAGCTCAGCCTGAAGAATGAGTAAGAAATAAGCGCTTTGGTGGCCCCCAAAACAATCTGTGTTCAGTCTCCATGTCCATCTTGCTCTGTGGGAAGAAGATGAGATAACATCTGGGGGGCTTTTGCCTAAATAACCTGCAGGGAAGAGATGAAAAACAAAAATGGTTTTAAAACACCAGCTTTTCACAAGCAGCTGAAAAGCAGCTGTCTTTGTTTTGCCCTCCTAGTAAAGTGATCTCCATGCAGGAGAAGAGATGTTTATCATCACCTGCCAGTTGCAGTGCAAACTTCAGGTGTTTCGCAAGAAGGCTTGTTTGGTATTGAGATTAATGAACTCGATTGACTTTCTTTGGAATCAACTCTGTATGTATTTATATGACAGCAAAGTTTGTGTTTTTGAAACTACAGCTCCCAGAATCCCCCCAGCAGTATAACTACTTCAAGATCAATTAATCCATTCCCAAGCTTCCATCCTTGGCGTAGAATACCCACTGACTTAAATCTCAGAAGAGAGAGGCCATTTTCGTCAGCTAAAGGTAAAGGTCTTCCTTGCTCAAAAGCCAATTGTGAGAGATTAAAGGGGGTGGGGCTAATCTTTATTTATTTATTTTTATTTTTTACATTTCTATCCTGCCCATCTGAAATAGTCTCCCACTCAAAGGTCCCAATTCTTGGCTCTGGAGCTGAGAAGAATTTGTGCACCAACTAGTTAATGTTGTCAGCTGGAGCTTTTAGCATTTCTCTAGCATATTTGGAATTGTCATTCCTTCTGTGCCAGCTAAAATTGAAGAAATATTTGTTTGTCTGTTTTATGCTGATTAGATTCTAGACCTTTCTTCTGTTGCTGTGAAGCCCAATGGACACTTAAATTACATTATAAGCAACAGGGCTGGTATTCTACCAATATTGCTGGCCATATTTCTCTTGAATGTTGTAGCTGCTGACCTCAGATATCTTCACTTTTAATTAGATAAACCCTCTGTCTATTCAAAACCCTGCTTACCTAAACCAAGATATATTATCTTTTAACAAGATATCCAAAAAGAGATATATAACAACACACAGTTCTCAATGCATACAGGGGGGGGGGGGAGAGAGAGAGATTCCCTGTAGAAATCGACTGGGCTTTTGAATTTAAATGACCAATTTGGTCAATGAATCAGTTTCACAAGGATGAAAAGAGTGAGTGCAGATGAAAGCTCTTTTAAATTCTATTTAAGGCTGCAAGAAGCTATTTGTTCACAGTTGTTTCATTCGACCTTCTTTCTAATATTTCATCTATATTCATTTTATAGCTTTTTGAATTGTAGATGTCACCTGCAATTGGGGTAGGGGTAGAGAGAAGGGATAGTGCATTAAAGGAATAGTAGGACATGAATTACATTGACAAAAAGCAGGAGATCAGGGAAGGGTGGTACCATCTATAAAGCAAGAAGACATGTAACTGTGTTTCAGCCAAGAACCTTTCACCACCATCAGAACGAAAGCTGTGTGTCAATGTTTCCCACGCAAAGACATCATTTTTCTTGACCTGCAACTTCCTACAGAATTACTGAGGGGCCAGGTTACCCTGCTATGGTAATAAAGTAGAGTAGACAATACTGCCAACAACTCAATGCCAAGTGTCAGGTGGTGATTAGCTAACCTGACAACCCTAGGGACTAACTGCCTTGGGTGTTGAAGTCCACAGGGAAGGGTGATAGTCCCCAAGTGGATTAAATCCCACTTGAATCCATCTTGATGGAGGGCAGCAACTCCATCAATACTGACCTGGGCTGAGGAGGACTTTGTGTGCCAAAAGGGCTCAGGACCAGAAAGTGACTTGTGGAACAGGATCACTGGTACGGGGGTCATGCTGTGATGCAGAAGGCAGATAAAGGACCACTTCAATATATTCTCAGGACAGTCTTCATGGTACAGGTACACAGAAAGAGCCACCTCAAAGATTGTTATTTTTGAACCTTGTTAGTGTAAAGCGGTAAGTAGAATAGCGTGCAGTGGTCTGCAAGTGATACGCACCTGGCAAGGCTGGCCCCTGGTGTAAAAAGGCAAAACAGGCAGACAGTTCTTGGTGCAAAGGCAAACTTAAAGTTGGTTTACTAGGGAGGTAAAAGTGCAAGTATATACAGTGTAACACAAAGCATAGTGGTCTCTTGGTTGCTCAGTTAAGTTCACTGAAACAGTTCATAGGTTCTATACACAAGTCTATACAGTCCAGTCCAATGGTCATATACAAGCTGTAGTTACAAATCAAGCAACAGAGTCCAACAGCTTCTGTCCTCCTGATGGAGGCTTACCCAAATCCTCCTCTGCTCAGTAGGTGAAGATGTCTTGTCAGGCAAAAGGCATTCAGTCCTCAAAGTAGAATGCACAGGAACCTTTGTCCATACCTGACAGCAGACAACTCTCGGTCAAGTTGACATTGAAGCTAAGCAATATCAGCATATGAGCTGGCATCTGTGGAGCGAAGCAGCATTGAAGCAGCTCTGGAAGTCAGCTTAGAAGCAGCTCTGGAAGGCAGCTTTGGAACAGCTCTGAAGCAGCTCTGAGACAGTTCAACCAATCTCCCAGTAGCTCGGATCTATATACACTTGTCCACAGGATACACCAGGGTAAATTCCCAACACTTGTGTGTTTCTGCAGCAAGGCCTTAAAAGCATACAGTCACAATATGCCTTGCAACTAGTCAGGGTATAGGACGAACACCCCCCCCCCCTAACAAACCCCAATCAGGCATACCCTGGTAATGGTAACCTTGTGTTGCCAGCTAATCTTTCTCATACTTGGCCAGGCCAAAAGAACTGTGTGTTGTTGTTTTACTCTGCCAGCAAAGTATCATTACTGCAACCTCCTGCAGTGATAATTAGTTTGGGCAATGATTCCATTCCAGGTTTTTAAAAAAGCTGACAAACAACACATGCTGAAAATACTGGTTTTAAATGGCAATTATATAATCATATTGCTTGTCCCAACATTATATTCTCAGAACAGTCTTCATGGCTGATCAACATGATGATCGCCTATATTTGGATTCGGTTACCGCAGCAGAAGAAGAATACAATCATGCTGCAGCAAAGAGAGCCATAACTGTATAACAACAGGTAACAGTTTTTACAATCAAAATGTTCAATGACCAGTCTCCAGAATCTCCTGGTTAGGCTGGAGGAATTTCAGCCTGCAATCTTGTGGATTCAGAGACAAATCAAAGTTGAGAAGAAGAACAAATTGTTTGACTTGGTATATAATAGCTTCCTATAACTCATTAGACTTTGGAAGAAAGAATAGAGTGCAAAAGCTGACTTGAGACTTAACATCAAGAAAACCAAGATAATGGCAACAGGCCCTATCACTCCCTGGAGAATAGATGGGGAAGAAGTAGAAGCAGTGACAGACCTTACATTTTTAGGATCCAAGATCACTGCAGATGGAGATTGCAGCCATGAAATAAAAAAGCGACTGATTCTTGGGAGACAAACTATGAAAAACCTGGGGAACATGGTTAAACACGGCGGGAGCCGAGGGGCGGGCCGCACTCGGAGAACGCAGGCCAGATGTTTGGTTGCTGTCCCATGTTCTAGCCCTTCGGCTACACCTCTGGGCCCTGAGCAGCCAGTCAAGAGTGACCCCTCCCTTAGGCTGCTGCTGGTGAATGCCAGATCGGTCTGCAATAAGGCCCCTCTGCTTGCAGATACCATCTTGGGGGAGCGGGCTGATCTGGCATGCATCACAGAGACCTGGCTGGTGCCAGAGGATGGGGTTCCTCTGTCGGAATTATGCCCGGCCAGGTTCGGTATGTGGCACCAGCCTAGGGAGAGGGGAAGGGGCGGTGGAGTCGGCGTAGTGGCCAGGGAGTCATTAGGAGTCGCCAGGGCCGCGGCTCCGCAAATCCCGGGCTGTGAGGCTCTGTTCTTGCGTGTGGGCCCTAAAGGTCAGTCGGGAATCCTACTCTTGTACCTGCCTCCCTGCAGGGTAGTGGATTCCCTGCCTGAGCTCCTTGAGGCGGTCTCCGTGTTGGCGTTGGAGACTCCCAGGTTAATGGTCCTGGGGGACTTCAACTTGCCGTCACTGGGGACCGGCTCTGAGGTAGCTCGGGAGTTCATGGCTTCCATGGCAACCATGGGCCTGACCCAGGTAATTCAGGGTCCTACCAGGAGCAGTGGCCACACCCCGGATTTAATCTTTTTGTCGGAGCTGTGGCAAAGTGATCTGAAAATACAGAAATTAGACATCACTCCTGTGCCATGGTCAGATCACTATCTGGTGACTCTGGACTTTCTGGGGGCGAGACTCCACTGTAGGGAGGCAGGGCCGATTAAATGGGCCCGCCCCCGGCGACTAATGGATCCGGAAGGATTCCAAAGGGAACTGGGGTGTTGTCCTCTTGACCTGCAAAGCAGTTCGTCCGAAGCACTTGTCGACTCTTGGAACAGAAGAGCGACCGCGGCTCTGGATGTAATTGCTCCACTACGGCCTCTCCGAGCCCGTGGGGATCGATCTGCCCCTTGGTTCACAGAGGAGCTAAGGGAGCTGAAACAAGCTAAGAGACGCCGAGAGCGCCACTGGGTGAAGACTCAGAGTGAGTCTGATCGAACACGGGTTAGATCTGCCATTAAAGACTACCTAGTGGCGATGGGGACGGTGAAACACCAATATTTCACCGCCCTCATTGCCTCCGCAGATAATCGCCCAGCTGCCCTGTTCCGGGTGACCAGGTCCCTCCTTGGTAGAGGGGGGTCTGGTCCGGGTTGGCAGGGATCGGCCGAGGCTTTTGCTGATTTTCTGACGGGGAAAATCGCTCAGATCCGCTCAAAGCTTGATCCCGGCGTGGAAGGTATGGAACTGGGGTTGACTGAAGCCCAGTCTAGCCATGTTATCTGGGATCGGTTCGATCCAGTTGGTCCTGAGGAAGTGGACAGGCTTCTTGGATCTGTCCGCGCCACGACCTGTGCACTGGACCCATGCCCTGCCTGGCTGATAAAAGCCTCTAAGACCGTGGCAGTTGGGTGGGTCGAGGCAATAATTAACTCATCGTTAAAGGAGGGGCTCTTTCCAACATCTCTTAAACACGCCATTGTGCGCCCCCTCCTAAAAAAACCATCCCTCGACCCCATGGAAATTACTATCGCCCAGTGTCCAACCTACCCTTTTTGGGTAAGGTTTTGGAAAAGGCAGTGGCGCGGCAGCTACAGGATGTCCTGGATGAAGCGGATTATCTGGACCCTTTTCAGTCAGGATTCAGGCCCGGATATGGTACTGAAACTGCACTAGTCGCACTGGTGGATGATCTCTGGAGAGAGCGGGATGGAGGGGATCTGTCTGTCCTTGCTCTTCTCGATCTTTCAGCGGCCTTTGATACCATCGATCACGACATCCTTCTGGGTGGGCTCCAAGGGTTGGGAATCCAGGGCACTGTGTTGTCCTGGTTTTCCTCATTCCTGAGGGGCAGAACCCAGTCGGTGTGGTTAGAGAAGGAGGAGTCCAGCCCCAGGCCCCTACAATATGGGGTGCCCCAGGGCTCGGTACTCTCTCCTCTCCTATTTAACATCTATATGAGGCCACTGGGTGAGATCGTCCGTTCCCACGGGGTAAGGTATCATCAATATGCTGATGATACCCAGCTGTACATCTCGGCCCGTGGGGACCCAGGCAGTGCAGTGGAAGTCCTCTCCAGGTGTCTGGAGGCTGTTAGGGTCTGGATGGGGGCAAACGGGCTACAACTGAATCCCGGCAAGACTGAGTGGCTATGGGTGAGGGGCCCTGTGTTATCACGGGAGTTGCCAGCTTTGGTTCTGGATGGGGCAGTTCTGCCCCAAACAGACCCGGTGCGTAATCTGGGGGTCCTCCTGGACTCACGACTACTGTTCGAAGAACAGGTGGCAGTCGTGGCTAGGAGGGCTTTTGCACAACTTCGTGTAATACGCCAGTTACACCCGCTCCTAGACCGGGACGCCTTGCTCATGGTCACACATGCTTTGGTCACCTCCAGGCTTGATTACTGTAATGCGCTCTACATGGGGCTGCCCCTGGTGACCATTCGGAGACTCCAGCTGGTCCAAAATGCAGCGGCCCGAGTAGTGACGGGGCGCGGGCGTTATGCTCATGCTACGCCGCTGCTTCGGGAGCTGCATTGGTTGCCAGTATGTCTCCGGGTGCAATTCAAGGTGCTGGTTATTACCTTTAAAGCCCTATATGGTAGTGGGCCAGGATACCTAAGAGACCGCGTTACCCTGAGAACATCTGTCCGCCTCACCAGGGCGGACCGGAGGGGCTCTCTTGTTATTCCATCAGCTAGAGAGGCACACCTCTCCAGTACTAGGAGGAGGGCCTTCTCCGTGTCCGCCCCAGCCCTTTGGAACCTCCTGCCAATCGAGCTGCGCCTACAGACAGAGCTCCTACCCTTCCGGAAAGGTTTAAAAACATGGCTGGCTGAGCAAGTGTGGGGACATAGGGTCGTGGGGTCTCATATAGGGTGGGTGATCTAGTGACAGCCACCCTTCGGTTCATCTGGTGTGATTTTTTATGCTTTTATGAATTTTTTAAAGTTTTAACATCAAGTCTAGGATATTGATTTTTTAGTCTGTAAGCCGCTCAGAGTCGGGCTTGCCCGATTGGAGCGGGGTAGCAAGTACGAATAATAAATAAATAAATAAATAAAATAAAAGTAGGGACATCACCTTGCAAACAAAAATTTGCATAGTCAAAACAATGGTATTCACGATGGTAATGTATGGTTGTGAGAGCTGGACCATAAGGAAAGCTGAGTGCAGAAGAATAGAAGCCTTTGAAATATGGTGTTGGAGGAGAGTTTTGAGAGTACCTTGGACAGTGAGGAGAACAAATAGGTCAATCTTAGAAGAAATCAACCCTGACTGCTCCTTAGAAGGTCAAATTGTAAAGATGAAGCTTTGGACATCAAAGCTTTGTACTTTGGACATCAAATGAGAAGAGAGGATTCACTTGAGAAAGCTTTGATGCTGGGAAAGGTTGAGGGTAAAAGAAGAAGGGGTCGGCAGAAAGTGAGATGACTAGATGGTATTGTTGATGTGATGGGCACAGAGTTGGGCGGGTTGAGGAGGATGGTGGAGGATAGGGGTACCTGGCGGGCAATGGTCCATGGAGTCACAGGGAAGTCAGACTCAACTGTGCAACTCAACAATAACAATACATACTTCCCTCGTCTAAACAGCAAATTAAACACTTCCCTTGATCATCCAGGGATGGCCAGTAGAAGTGATTTTTTAAAATATATTTGTTAGATGACTATTTTGCTGATGCTGCTTCTTTTGTGTACCGATCAAACCCTGTGGACTGCCAAAATGAAGCCAATTTCTTGCCTTTGTCATTTGCCAAACTTAAGTCCTCATCAGTACATGTCTCTGGCAGCAATCAACAGACAAGTAAATGAACCAGATTATGTATCTCTCCACATTCACACTTTGTGTTGTTGTCTGCCATCAGCACCCACTTGAGCATGTTGGTGTTGCATTTAGGGACTCTGACCCTCAGCCTATTCAGGGTCCTCCAAGTGACATAGGGGAGGTTTTCCTCAGCCATGTCCTCCTTTAATGATGTTCCTTGCCTAGTGAGCTCCTTCCTCCATCTTTTAATTTGGTTTTGCTCTTGTGTACCCTAAAGAATGTTTGTTCTTGCAATAAAGCTCTTCCTGGATCTGAGCTGGTGTGCTTGACTCATATTGACTCATATTGTTGTGCTGGTGCATTGCTTAGATGACAGGGGAGCTAAGCACTGCATCAAAACAAATTATATAGCTGAAAGTTAAAAAGAAAAAAAAAGCAAGGCCAAGTAATTTGATCAGCATTGCAGGGCTTTCTGGATTGCCAGCTGATTGGCACCAGCATTGCTGTGTTTGCTAGATCAGAGGAGCAGCTGATTGGCAGCAGCCCTACCACAAATCAGCTGGAGATCATGGAAGCCAGGCCCCACTGATTTGGCTTCTGCATCTTTGATTTTGTTTAAAACATTTGATATACAATAGCTGTTTCAGTGCATCCTAACAGTAATCCCCTCTGACTGGGGATCAAAATGAAGCATGTTGCGGCTGATTGACACACTCCTTGACACAATATGTGTATACATGATTTTTATGATGGACTAACCACCCCACTCCACCTCAAAAACACCCCAAAGACAACCTCAAAGTAATCAACCTCTGCTTTGGGGAAGGATGAGAACTATGACAAAATTTCCAAAAGTAGCCAAACCCACTTAAAAAAACAAGCTCCAAAATGCATTTGGGTCTATTCATGAGAAATAAAACAGCTCATCATTTCATGTAGTAATTATCAAGGATAAAATGCTTAATCTTTCTCTTACCTACCCAGCTTCAAGATATTTGTGTTGCCCACAGAATTCCACAGAAATTGACCAGGACTTCTGACTCAACCCTGTTCTACAGCATCCTGAGCAAACTGGTTAACCCAGACTAGTGTATTCCTAAAATGACAGGTGACTGATTGTGTATTGATCACATGAATCAGTCCTAAACATGGAGAAAATTGAAGAGTTATTGCCAAGCCCTAGAAGCCAGTTCACAGTCCCTCAGGGGGTCGTAACCCTTGACTGAGAGATCAGTGGCTGCGTTAATGGAATATCCTATGTTTTCCCCTCATTCCAACTCCAGCCTCACACAAGAGACCCATAAATGTGATTATCACTTCAAATCTCCTCAAGGCCTATGGAAAATTAATTAGAGCTCTTAATTTAGCCTTCTGCAGACATGTTTCTACACAACTACATAGTGAAGAAGGTAGGTTAGTTGTGAAAGCAACATGATTAAAAACATCGACAATATAAATCAAGAGGATAGCTTTTGCTAGACACTAGTTTGCACAATCCATTTTTGTTCCACACAAATAATTTGGATCCGGCTCACAGGGGAGAAAAAGAAATAACAACATGCAGTCACGGATATAGCCCAGGAACTGCAAGATGAGAGATCATCAGGCTTTGAATGAAAGATTTAGCTGTAAATTGTCCACCCTTAATATTGACAGACCAGTACACAGCTTTCCCCAAGTGGCAGCCATTCCCAACTTTAAGGGCTTCAGCTAGAAGTTTTCCAAATAACCAATAAATGGATGCAGGACTTTTTGAACTGCATGCCTTTGAATTTTAATTTTAGTGCATGGAAAGACCATCAATAATGCCTTTGCCTCCCCATTCCTGGAACAAAGACATGGACACAGTATTTGGACTTAACTAAGGGCCACAACTTTATTAACTGTTAGCTTTAACTGGGTTAAATCCTTTCTTCCTGCAGTGGGGGTTGTGTAGTGTGGGGTCTAGGGATGGAGCCAGGGATTCCTCCTTACCTATGCTCCTGGTTCCTCCTTGGATGAGCCCCAAGAAGGTGTTATCTAACAATAGCCCACTCCTGGCTGGCCCATTCAAG
Source organism: Furcifer pardalis (assembly GCA_030440675.1). Taxonomy (NCBI): domain Eukaryota; kingdom Metazoa; phylum Chordata; class Lepidosauria; order Squamata; family Chamaeleonidae; genus Furcifer; species Furcifer pardalis. The sequence goes on along the minus strand of CP126894.1, from coordinate 13,297,754 downwards.
TTAAACGTAACCAATTGCTACCCCAATCTTCAGGACATTAGGTGGGCAGTGGCATCAGTGGGCTACCACCGTGCCCCCTCAATCCTGGAGCTGAATCTCAGGATCCTCGCTGCTTCTCACCTTAGCCCATATCACTGGCCTGGGGATGAGAGGCAGCTGTGGATGCCGTCTCCATCCTCCCGGCCCCACCTGGCTGGAGGGTTAAAAGGACGTTGCGACCCAAGTGCTGGAGGACCTCACTGCTCCCCCCCTCCCCCCCGGTAGCCCATACCACTGGCCTGGGGATGAGAAGCAGCTGCGGACACTGTCTTCACCCTCCTGACCCTGCCGCCAACACTCGGAGGAGGATAAAATGCCCCTGGCTGCGGGCGGTGGGGGATGTTTTATGTATTATACTCAATTGTAGTCCTATGTTGTATCACCCCATTGTATTGCTACATTGTATTGTTCAATTGTATTGCTACATCTTGTTGTCATTTTTGCTGTTTGGTGTTCTGTCCCACTGCATTGTCCCACTGCATTGGTGTACTTTATCATTTATTTTACTGTATTATATTGCTGATTATATTATTGATGTTTACGGAATGTTATATTTGTGGTTTCTGTGAGCCGCCCTGAGTCGGTTTTACTGAGAAGGGTGGCATACAAATCGAATAAATGGAATGAAATGAAATCCTGGTATCCTAGATGTTGGGTGCCATGGGATCCACTCTCAAAGTATCTTGGGACCTCACCAGAGCTATGACTCTCTCACACTACCTGCCAGTTGTGACCTATTTAATATGCCCCCGAGATTGCCCCCTATGGCCCCATAAGAGAAGGTGTGGGATACGGGGGGAAAATCAGCCACCCCAAAGGCCAATCAGAGACAGGTTTGAAATTTCTATCTGGCAACAGGTATTCTCATACTGAAATATTAGAGTTGGATATGAGGGCTATTTGCACCCCTCATGTTCTAGATTAAAACATATTTGGAACATTCTAGCCCCACAGACTCCTTGTTCGATTACTCACTGTTTCAGAATCTCACTCCACTGGAGGGATAGGTTGAGGCCCAAATCCAGCTAGTAATCCCAATTGAAGCAGATCCATTGATTTACATACGTGTTGACTTGCCATCCAACAACTCAATTAATGACTTAAATCCTCTTAGAATAATAAAATAACTGAGTTGGAAGGAGCCTTTTAGGCCATAGAGTCCAACCCTCTGCTTAATGCAGGAATCCAAATCAAAGTAGATATGACAGAGGGTTGCCCAATTTTCTCTTGAATGCTTCCAATGTTGGAGTGCTCACCACCTCTCCAGGCAGTTGGTTCTGCTGTTGTACTGCTCTAGCTGTTAAGAAGTTTCTCCTGATATTCAGCCTCTATCTGACTTCCTTTAGTTTCAGCCAGTTATTACATGTCCTTCACTCTGAGATGGTAGAGAACAAACCCTTCCCTTCCTCTTTATGCATATCTTTCAAGTATTTTAAGAGTACTATCATATCCCTCCTCAGTCTCCTTTTCTCAATGCTAAACATTTCTAGTTCCTTCAGTCTTCAGTGCTCTTTTCCGTAGCTGGCCTGAACCTCCCTCATCCTAGTTTTGAGTGCCCACAGGACTTCACACCAACAAGTGGTTATAGAAAGCATTGGTAGCCTTTGTTCCAATTCCTTCATTCATTTCTCTTCTTTCTTTCTATGACCGGGAACAAAAGCAACATTTTTCTGCTATACATCACTCCCCTTCCAATACTATGGCTCATCAAGGCTGTCCCAAAGAAGACCTCCTAGGAATCTCCCAAATTTATAGAGCTCTCAGAAACCTTTTATTGCTCCAAAACATTTGTGGCATAGCCAGGGCTGATGGCAATGTGCAGTGCAGCTCTGCCAACATGATTTCAGTCAGCAATTAATAACATTTTATTGCACATTATTTATGTACAGAAACATGCATGTGTCGACACACAAAAGTAGAAATGGCAATTTTTTTACCAAGTACTGTACATTTTTCTGCTACATTGAGAATAGATCTGACTCTGCATCTTGCTTAGCCATGACCTGGATTATACCCCCGTAACTCTAACAACTATGAATTTCTTTGAAAGGGAGGACTATTGAGTTGAATTTTCAATATTTAATGCACTGTGGGAGTTTGGAAGAGAAGCGTCAGGAGATAAATAGGCCCAGTTGAAGGGAAAAATGTTTTTGATGACCATTTTAAATCTCTTGAGAAATGATGAATTGAAGGCACTCTAGACAGAGGGTGGATATGGATTACCCACAAAGAGCTTACTTCAGTAGGTCACAAATTATGATGAGACAAGAGAGGTGACTATTTAAGCCAAAGTCCCAGTTTCATACCTTTAGCCATTTCGGTATCATTTCTCTCCTATAATACAGTACTCCATCAAATAATCATCTTGGAAGATAAAACGAATCATAAGGCTCCTTGATCCTACACGGATGGTGATGAAAAGTGTTAACAAATGACGAAGAGCTAGTCATAGATAGTTCTATTCCCAGAGGACATGATTGAAAATATTGGTATTGAGCATTTTTCATTGTGCTTACAAGCAATTTTAAAACTTGATAGCATAATAATCCATGAAACAAGATTTTAAAGATGGATTTTTTTTCATTGTTTCAATGGAAGGTTCATCCCAAGTTGCAGATAAGTGCACAAATGTATGGGAAGCAGGAGCAAAGAAAAGGGGAAGTTGTAGACAAATCTCACATTAGCTTACTTTAGATCAGGGGTGCCCAAACCTTTTGGGCCGTGGGCTGATCATGTGGATCAGGCAGTTGGTCACTAAGGCCCGGGAGCTGGGTGTGGCCCCCGATGCCAATTCATCCGGCCCATGAAGCCCTCGTCGCCCACATTTTACTTCCTCTTCCAGGAGCGACAAGGGCTTTGCGCGCCGGATGAATTGGTGTCGGGGGCCGCACCCGGCTCCCGGGCCTTAGTTTGGGCACCACTGCTATAGATCAATTTCTGTGAAAGATTCAAGTGGAATGACTAGATTCAGTACCAGAGGGAAGGAAAGCAGATTAAACACAGTGAGTTGTGTCCAGAGTTCAAACAGAATTAGATGAGTTATAAACAACATCAACTTTGGGTCACAAATTGCTTTAACCTTTTTCATTTCTTCTCTTTTTTTATAAAAAGAAACCACCCGCACATAAATTTAAAGAGTTTTCTACTATGCAAAACCCTGATACTTGATTTTTGCCATTTGACAGCTTTACTTCCCTTTTTAGGATCCATCACATCACCACAATTTTCATATGTCAATACAAAACCAAAAAAATTTATAACCGTGTTGGTTTTCGCCAGTCAATGGAGGTTGCAATTAGGAGCTGGGCCATGAATAGAATTAAATATAACTGGGCCACATCTTCCTTTCTATTTGTATGACAGATGCTACAAAGGTATGACAAAGCTCTGATGATGGTTTAACAGAATAAATAGCATGAGATCAGGGATGATGGATCCCATCAGCATCACACTGTAGAAACAGGCTGTTCCTCAGATTCACAGGCTCAATTATCCAAGTATCCAAAAATATTCGGTGAAAACTCCAAGGTGCATTCCTAGAACTGGCCATTAGAGACCACTATCTAAAATGTAATTTTGAGAAGGAATGTACAGTAAAACTCCGATTCACGAATGCTCCTACTTATGAATAATTCAACTTACGAATTGGTTCTGCACTGACATCCATGCCTTGAGTTACAAACACGCCCCAATTTATGAATTAATTCTTTTTCCTCTGTGTTGCCTTGAGTGAAGCAAAAAACAAGAAACATTTCCTGAGCGGACATGAAAGAACAACAGAGATGTTTGCAGCCCCCCCCCCCCTTAGTGGTGTGAGTCAGGTATGTGGGCTGTAATATGGGGTTAATTGCTTTCCATTGTTTCAGCAATCCATAGAAAATGTATGCCCTATGGCTGTGATGGTGAACCATGGTACTCCAGCTGTTCTTGAATTCCCAGAAGCCCTTATCAGCCAGTGTGCTGACTTGGGCTTCTGGTAATTGAAGTCCAAGAACACCTGAAGTGCCAAGGTTTGTCATCATGGCCCTATGGATATGGTGTATGTGTGTGTGCAACCTATATACAGTCATACCTCGCATAACAAATTTAATGCGTTCTGCGAGGCTGCTCGCTATGCAAAAAATTAGCTGTGTGAGTCAGACTCACATAATGAATTTTTCGCTATTCGAGTCAGACTTTTCCCTATGGAAAAACTCACATAACGAGCGTAGAAACACTCGTTATGTGAGTTTTTCCATAGGGAAAAGTCCAACTCGCATAGTGAAAAATTTGTTATGCAAGTCGGACCGCTTAGCAAAAAGCTTGCTCATTATGCGAGTTTTTCTCTAAGTGAAATGCTCGTTATGCGAGGTTTGACTGTATTTTATATTTATATATTATATTTAGATACCTGTACACATAGAGATTGCTTATTATACTTTACGTCCATGCTTGAAATTTTATATCTATCTAGCATGCAGTCCAAGTGAAGCCACTTGGGTACACCTGGAAGTGGAAATATTTTGTGTGGTGGAGGGGGTATTTCTCAAAATGCTTCATGAAACAAACAAAAAACTTGTATGCAAAATATTTGTAAATACTATCCCAATCTTACCCAACAGGCAGTCTCTTGTTTCATTAAACAAAAATATACATTGGAGTAGATATGAATATTTTCAAAACTTGGTTTGTCCTGAAAGGTTTCTGAAACATAAAATTTCACATGGCTAATACTGATTTCACAGTTTAAATATCCAAATTATTTATACCTCCAGATTGGTTTCCCTAAAGTCTTGCCTGTAGACACTAAAAATGAGCATTTACTGGCACCAAATCATATTTTGGAGGACACTTCTCTGAAATATATAAATTTCAACTATGAAACACTTTCTTTCTGGTTATGAATTGAGCAGTCAGTCTGCTGCCCATGAAGTTTCTGTTAACTTTCCTTCTTTTATCACACAATAATATACATTATAACAATGATTAATTTTTTCCAGAATTATAATTACATAAACAGCAGAAGGGATTCTTTCTAAATAACAAAAAAAAAAAAAAACAACACATGGGATTAACCATTCTCCTTAATGATGAGCAAGATTGGTCTTTTCATCTTATTTGATCTGCTTAGAATCTACTGATTTATAAGATTATTTGCATCTGCTTGGAAGGGGAATTTAAAAAGTCGTAACTTGAAAACCCTTTGTTATCAAAATTGGCACAGAGCAGAAGCAGACTAGCTGCTATATCTGTGCCATGGTTGGTACTAATCCAAAACTGGCCAGGTCATCCTGCTATGGTGACTAGAGTAGACCATACTGCCAGTGACTCAATGGTGAGTGTCAGGCAGCAATTAACTAACCTGACAACCCTGAGAACTAACGGCCTTGGGTGCCAAAGTCCACAGGGAAGGGTGCTGGTCCCCAAGTGGATTAAATCCCACTTGAATTCATCTTGATGGAGGGTAGCAACTTCATCAATACTGGCCTGGGGCTGATGAAGACTTTGTGTGCCAAAAAGGCTCAGGACCAGAAAGTGACTCATGGAACTGGATCAATGGTACAGGGGTCATGCTGCGATGCAGACAGGGCCGTAGCCAGAATTCTAGGTGTGGATGGGCAAATATTTTTTTCAGCCTGGGCAACACCATCATATATGTATATATAGTGATGGACAGCAGCCAGTTCGCACCAGTTAGCCAGAACCGGTAGTAGCTTTTCCCAGTGTCACGGATAAAGAACAAGAACTGTTTAAGACCATTAAACAAAGAAAGTTCCAATACCTGGGACCTGTCATGAGGAATGACATAAAGTATAGAATACTACAAACTTGTTATGCAAGAGAAGGTTCTTGGGAAGAGAGGCCCTGGGCAAAGATGGACTTCATGGCTGAAGAACCTGAGAGACTGGTGTGGAATGTCCTCGGAAGAATTGTTCCAAGGAAGATTTTCACCATGATGATAGCCAATATTCAGAATGGGTATACTGTGTATATATATATATATATATATACAGTATACGTATATGTCATATATATAAGCAGTCAGGAGTTTGAAGGTGGGCAGACTGCTAATTCAGGGTGGGTGATGCCCAACCTGTCCCCCCCACACACACCGGCTATGGCCCTGGATGCAGAAGGCAGTCTTCTGCATCCAGTCTTCATGGTACAGCAACACAGAAAGAGCTTCCTCAAAGATTTTTATTTTTGAACACAATCAACTGTACTCTGATAATGGTAGCCTTGTGTTGCCAGATAATCTTTCTCCTAGTAGGCCAGGCCAAAAGAACTGCATGTTGTTGTTTTACTCTGCCAGCAAAGTATCATTAATGCAACATCCTGCAGTGATAATCAGTTTGGATAATGATTCCATTTCAGGTTTTAAAAAAAACAACAACTGACAAACAACACATGCTGAAAATACTGATTTTTAAATGGCAATTATATAATCATATTGCTTGTCCCAATTTAAGTAGCCCCAATGAATCAAGGGGATGAAATTCATCTAAACTACTTCACAGATGAGTACAGTGTTTGTTTTCAAAAACCTTGATCTTGGTCAAAGTCCAGTTGTATGTCACAACTACTATAGGTCCATGGAGATCATGTGAGTCAGCGCCTCCATACATTCCATTGACTCAATGGGCTTACTCTAGTTGTAGCTTACAAGTAGGCTTCAACCAATAACCAGGATTTTGAAAACAAGCACTATGTTTATATATATATATAGCAGTGCATCTGTCTACCAAAGCAGAAAGGCATCTGGAAAGGTATTCTACCAGATGTATTCCAGCCTCTTCTGTCACAGCGAGTTAAGCCCCATTTTCTATGATCAACAATAACCCAAGTGCCTATCGATCATTAGAACGATTCCGCTATTTATATAAGAACCAATATACATGACCTCTCTGATGCTTACATATGGCTTCATTCATTTTAATAAAGCAGGAAGCTTGGGAATGAGGTGAGTTCCATCATCTTCTGTAGACTGCAGAAGGATATTACCAAATGCAAGTCTAGGTCAAGCAAGACTTCCTTGATCTCATTCCATTTCCATAATAATCTTTGTCATTTCAGAAAGAATAAGAAGGTAAGGGTACTTTTATTGCAGCAATAAAAACAGCAAAGTGATCTTCTGATGGTACTTAATTAGATTCATTTTATCTTCTCTGACTGATCATGACATACTGTAGCTCTTATTTATGAAGTAAAAAATGAATGTCTTATGGTTCCTAACACAATTGGAAAAGAAATTACCATGGTATGTAGCTTAATCTGTGTTTGTATCTGACATAAATGATCTTAAGATAAATTACAGGAAATTATTTTCTCCTCCTGGTAACCATAACAACAGATGAGAATTGGGTTCTAGTTCAATATACTGGCTCATCTCTGGCTTTTCCATGAGGAGTAGGAAAAGCAGATATGACAAAGGGAACAATCAAGGATGGATTTTATATAGGTAGGAAAAGCTCCGAAGCCCACTGGAGTTTTAAAGACAGGGTTTTGTGTGCCAGAAACAACACATTGCTTTGTGATTGTGAATGGGTTGCTTAGGTACAAGATAAAGAAACAAGAATGATGGCCAACACCAGTAACTGCATGACACCACTTGCATTGGGAGGGGTTGAGTTTTAAAGAACAGCAGATTCAAAAACATCAGGTTGTACACTGAAAAGTTTTGGCAGATGGAAGTGAGCATGAGTTCTACAAAACTCAAGATATGCTGGTCATGGACTGTATATAAAATTGATTGATTACAAAACTCAAGTACATTAAGTGTAAATGTAGATGAGCACCAAACCCTAGAGTCACATATCACTGGCTATCGAGCAAGGGTGACCTACCTATAGCTCCATAAACAAACAAATCAGCCGTATGATCCATATACAAAGCAAATGTAGAAGAAGAAGGTGACACCTTTTCTTTTCTTTTTCTTTTGGATCACTAAACAAAAAAATCATTATGAGCTTTTGTGGTTCAAGATAATTTTTTCAAAAAAGTGACCACCTTCTTCTACCTATAGCTATTATACATAATATTATGTTTGTGACCAGTTGCTGACACTTGGTTGGTTTTCGTAACAAAAGGGATATGTTCAATTCGGTTCTAGCCATCAGTTAAATAATTGCCACTGTGATTCTTGGGGAGAGGCCATCAGCTGCCTTTGTGCAGGTTCAAGATTTGCAGCAGTGATTCTTTAATTATCAGATAGAAACAAATTGAATATTATGTCTTCTGCTATTGAAAGCAACAGGATTTCAGCCACTATATGTCACCAAAGTTCTCTTTTTTGTTGTTGTTGTTCAGTCGCACAGTCGATTCCGACCCTTTGCGACCCTATGGACCACTGTCTGCCAGGCACCTCTGCCCTCCACCATCCTCCTCAACTCGCTCAGCTTTGTGCCCATTGTGTCTACAATACGATCTAGCCATCTCATTTTTGGCCACCCCCTTCTTCTTTTGCCCTCCACCCTTCCCAGCATTAAGGCTTTCTCAAGTGAATCCTCTCTTCTCATTTGATGTCCAAAATACTTTAGCTTCATCTTTACTATTTGACCTTCTAAGGAGCAGTCAGGGTTAATTTCTTCTAAGATTGACCTATTTGTTCTCCTCGCTGTCCAGGGGACTCTCAAAACTCTCCCCCAACACCACATCTCAAAGGCATCTACCGGTATTCTTCTACGCTCAGCTTTCCTAATGGTCCAGCTCTCACAACCATACATTGCCACCGGAAATACCATTGCTTTGACTATACGAATTTTTGTTTGCAATGTGATGTCTACTTTTCACTATGTTCCCCAGGTTTCTCATCGCTTGCCTCCCAAAGATCAGTCGCCTTTTCAAAACAGATATATTGTTGTAAGGAATATATAGCTCTATTTTCCTATGAAGAAACAGACAAAACAATATTTGTTTTAAAAAATCAACTCTCAAAACTTGCATATTCTCCCCCAAATAATAATAATAATAATAATAATAATAATAATAATAATAATAATAATAATAATAATAATAATAATAATAATAATAATAATAATAATAATAATAATAATGATGATGATGATGATGATGATGATGATGATGATGATGATGATGATGATGATGATGATGATGATGTCCTCAATATTCCAGCTGTGTTTAAGAACACAGCTGTTTTTTTTATTTCACATTGGCCAAGTACAGCCCTTGAAATGAGCTTCCAGAAACCCTTGCAGAAATAGTCTTTCACAGGAAGATAGGAAGGTCTTGATTATGTTAATACAGTTTCATGAATTATAAAGAACAGTTGCAACCCTCTCTAATTTCCTAACTAAATGGCAGATGCTGTTCTGCAAAGAAAGGATGTAGTTGTCATTTTATCTGACAATGTGTCATACACATTTGGCCAGTAATATTCTTTCTTCCAATAAAATGTGATATTTTTTCCCTTCAGTCACCTTAGAACTCAGGGAGAAAAAATATTTATTCAAAACAGGCATGGTCCAAAATGCTTCTCCTTTGGTACCTCCTCAGAACCCATGCATCTCTTCCTACCCAAATCAATCCACTTACAACTGCAGTGAGGGCTGGATTTTTTGATGTGAAGGGCCAGATACAGGCCACAGGCCATAGTTTGAGGACCCCTGTTGTAAGATTTGGAAAACATTGTTCTAAATATATGGACGATACTTCTTTTTTCTTCTTTAATTTCATCATATAATTCCCCATAATTCCCCAACCTCGCATTGGACTAAGGCAATACAAGTGCTTAAAATGGCTTACTTTAACTGGGAAGTGAGAGCTTTTAACAGGAAAGGGGAGTTGCAGTGTTTCAATCAATTGCATCTGTCAGAGGTTCTCCAAGCCAAGAATAGAACCGATGCAGTATTTAGAGTGCCACATCAGGATTTGGGAGAGCCAGAGTATACTCTGATCTGAGTAATTAAACTTACTTTTTGACCTGGCCAATCACACTACCTAAGTCTGATATACTTCGGAGACTTGTTATGAAGATGAAAAAGGGGTATAAATAGAGAGAGAGATACACTACCTTGAGCTCACTGGAGAAAAAGTAGGATATTTTAAAAAAATAAAAAAATAACAATATGTATGTCCCCACTAGAATGTTGGCCTTGATCCTTTCACTCCTCTTTATCACCACTCAAAGCCAGCCTTTATTACTTTCTCCTCCAGCTTTCTGGCCACAACTGCCATTTGATAAATGATTGACTGTATTCATCATGCACTGTTGTATACAAGTAAGATGTGATGAAGGAACATTTGGCTGACCTGTCACTTTGGGCACCTTTGAGATTTTTTATGGCCAAAGTGGGGAACACAAATTTAGTTGAAAGTAAAGTGTGAAGCACTCTTTAAAGTGTCCCAGACATTCCAGCGAAAGATGGCCATCCTTGCCCATGTCTCTGTTTATTGCTTCAGTCTACAAAGTTCTCCATCATTTGTAGATTGATTTCCCAAGGAATTTTCCCCACTATATAGTCGTGCTTCATTCTTTTTGTCAAACACGGAATCTTTACAAGGCTGGTGATACCACTTTGACTCCATTTTTTTTTAAAAAAGGGGGGGAAGTAAGATCTAATTTTCACATCTTTCTTCAAGCAGTGCTCAGAATGTTTAATAGAGCTGTAGTGGAAGTTCTCTAGGAGGCTGGTAGAAAAGGAAGTTCAGCTAACCATATGTTGTTTGCTTTTTGTTCACCTGTTGTTGCTTACAGATCAGAGCTGAAATGTCCCAAGGGTGCATGATCAAAAAAACTTATTGGAAAGACTAGATAACAATGTTAATTTGTTTATTTTTATTTTGTTGTTGTTTAGTCGCATAGTCGAGTCCAACCCTTTGCAACCCCATGGACCATTGCACACCAGGCATCCCATCCTCCACCATCCTCTGCAGCTCACTCAGCTCTACACCCATTGCATCAACCATGTCACTTAGCCGTCTCATAATTTTTATTTATATTATGGCATTTTTATACCACCCATCTGGGATATTTCCCATTCTGGGTGGTGCACATATAAGTCATTGTTGACTGCAACTCGTATCTGAGAATTCATTTTTTTTCTGAAGCAGGAAAAAAGTCACTGGCATGAATATGTTCAAGGTGGCTCCCATCTTGCCATGGAAGTGACCCACACACTATGATCACAGAGCCATCTCATGTGGCACACAGGAAATGAGACATGCAGGATTTAACACCGGGACTGCAATGGACTGCCGCAGCCTTGAGTAACAAGTAACAAAAAATTTTGTTGTTCAGTCGCAAAGTTGATTCCGACCCTTTGCGACCCCATGGACCACTGTCCGCCAGGCACTTCTGTCCTCCACCATCCTCCTAAACTCACTCAGCTTTGTGCCCATTGTGTCTACAATGCCATCTAGCATTCTCATTTTTGGTTGCCCCCTTCTTCTTTTGCCCTCCACCCTTCCCAGCATCAAGGCTTTCTCAAGTGAATTCTCTCTTCTCATTTGATGTCCAAAGTACTTAACAATAAAAACAAAAAATAAATAAATACATCAGATAATAAAATATCTGGCATCTATGAGAAAAGATGGAAAGAGTACACAGAGGAACTCTACAAAAAGGACCTCAACACCCCTGATAATCACAATGATGAGAACATTGAACATGAGCCAGACATCCTAGAGAGTGAAGTCAGAAAGGCCCTAAAAAGCACTGCAAAAAACAAAGCCAGTGGAGTTGATGGCATCCAAGTTGAACTTTTCAAAGCACTACAAGATGATGGAATCAAATTATTGCACTCTATATGCCAGCAGATTTGGAAAACACAACAATGGCCACAGGATTGGAAAAGATCAATATACGTTCCACTCCCCAAAAAGGGTAATGCCAAAGAATGTTCAAATTATCAAACAATTGCGCTTATCCCTCATGCTAGCAAGGTGATTCTCAAGATAATACAGGATAGACTGCAACAGTATGTGGAGAGAGAATTACCAGAAGTGCAGGCGGGTTTCAGAAGAGGCAGGGGGACTAGAGACCACATCGCCAACATAAGATGGATCATGGAAAAAACAAAGGAATATCAGAAACAAGTCTACTTCTGTTTCATTGATTACACGAAGGCTTTTGACTGTGTTGACCACAACAAAATGTGGCAAGTAATTAAAGAAATGGGAATACCGGAACACCTTATATGCCTCATGAGAAATCTGTACATGAATCAAGAAGCCACAGTTAGGACAGAAAATGGAATGACAGAGTGGTTTGGAATAGGAAAAGGAGTAAGACAAGGCTGCATTTTGTCACCCTGCTTATTCAACTTATACACAGAACACATAATGCGCAATGCAGGGATGGAGGAATCACAATTTGGGATCAAAATTGCTGGGAGAAACATCAACAACTTGAGATACACAGATGATACTACCTTAATGGCAGAAAGTGAGGAGAACCTAAAGAAGCTCCTGATTAGGTTGAAAGAAGAAAGTGCAAAAGCTGGCTTGAGACTCAATATCAAGAAAACCAAGATAATGGCAACAGGCCCTATCAGTCCCTGGAAAATAGATGGGGAAGAAGTAGAGGCAGTGACAGATTTTACTTTCCTAGGATCAAAGCTCACTGCAGATGGTGATTGCAGCCATGAAATAAAAAGGCGACTGATTCTTGGGAGGCAAGTAATGAGAAACCTGGGGAGCATAGTGAAAAGTAGAGACATCAAATTACAAACAAAGATTCGTCTAGTCAAAGCAATGGTATTCCCAGTGGCAATGTATGGTTGTGAGAGCTGGATCATTAGGAAAGCGGAGCGCAGAAAAATAGACGTCTTTGAGATGTGGTGTTGGAGGAGAGTTTTGAGAATCCCCTGGACAGCGAGGAGAACAAATAGGTCAATCTTAGAAGAAATCAAACCTGACTGCTCCTTAGAAGGTCACATAATAAAGATGAAGCTAAGGTACTTTGGACATCAAATGAGAAGAGAGGATTCACTTGAGAAGGCCTTGATGCTTGGAAGGGTCGAGGGCAAAAGAAGAAGGGGGCGGCAAAAGATGAGATGGCTGGATGGTATTGTAGAGACAATGGGCACAGAGCTGAGCGAGTTGAGGGGGATGGTGGAGGACAGGAGTGCCTGGCGGACAGTGGTCCATGGGATCGCAGAAGGTAGGAATCGACTGTGCGACTGAACAACAACAAATGAGCACACAGAATCAACTGACCAGCTATTTATTTATTTATTTATTTATGTTAAGGGTGTAATAGTATTAAAACAGTGGTGGGATTCCACGGGTACTCCCCAGTAAACCCATACTGGTAGTAGAAATTCTGGCTGGCTCCACACATCTGGTTGCTGGAGCTTCAGGTCATAGGCCTGCACCTGCCTCCCATACTGGTAGTGTAGCTTCCCCAGGCTTTCCCCATCCAGTTGCCTGAGCCACCATGCCATACCCACCCAGTCACATGGCCACATGGCCATGCCCACCATGTCATGCCCACAGAGTAGGTAGTAAAAAAATTGAATCCGACCACTGTCTTAAAGGCTTCCTTGAACAGGAACATTTTAAGTTGTTTTTGAAAAACATCCTAGGATGGGGCCTTTTGCAGCTCCACCAATAGTGCATTCCAATGCATTGGTGCCGCCACCAAGAAGGTTCTCTTTCTAGTTATAGACCTTCTAGCCATCCTCAGGGTTGGCACCTGGAGCCATGTACATTGTATGAACGGGTGATTCTGGGAGTTGTTTTGAGGGAGATATGTCAAGCCAGATAACAAGGTCCCAAACAATATAGGGCATTATAGGATAACACAAATACCTTGTATCCAGTGGTGGGCAGCCAAAAATTTTACTACCACACTGCGGGCGGAGCCAATGTAAAAAAGCCCATATAAATAAGTACACATAAAAATACAAATTAAATGGACATAAAAATACATAAAAATACTCATAAAACACATAAAATACACATTAAAATAAATACACACTAAATAGACATAAAAACATAAAAATACAAATTAAAAACACATAAAATACTGTCAGACATCGGCCGTCTCATCGTAAGGGCTCCTCCCCCCCAAGTTCCTGAGACACCTTGTCCCATTCCTGGAACTCTCACCCTTACCTTCCACCTTTGAGAGAGCCGAGCTGCGTAGAAAGGAACTCTTACTATGCTCAGTCAATAGAGCAAAAGAGCAAAACAAGGGAGGATTCTGGTAGCATAGCTTTGTGTGTGTGTGCCAGTGAAAGAACAACAATCTTCAGAGAGAAACAGCTGCTTTATTCTTCAGGTTCATGTAGGATAGTCCATGGAAAAAAACGTAGTTTAAAAGGTCAAAACAAAGAATCAGTCCAGTACACAGTTCAGGTACATTAGGTAATCATTTTGAGAAGAAAAGAATAATCCCACAACATAGCCAGGGTCTTAAGCCATTGAGATCCAGAAACGAACTAACTAACTTCTCTGCGAAATGGAGATTCTGCAGTCAGGTGGGTAACCCTTGGCCAATCAGGGAGCAGAAGAAAACATTCTCAAAACAATATTTTGTTTATACACGTGCACAATCAGTGAAGTCAAAACATGAAGCTAGAGAGATAACAGCACAGGAACACTGGCTGAAAAACAAACTGTCTCGTGACATGAGTCTATGAGACAGAGAGGAAACAAAGGATTTCTATGAGGCCTAGCTAAAAAATCTACAACCTCAAGCCTTGGGAAACATGAGAAAATATGTCGTTTCCTGACAAATACACATTAAAAATACACATTAAATAGACATAAAACACATAAACATACAAATTAAATACAGATAAAACATATAAAAGACACATTAAAAATAAATAAACATTAAATACACATTAAAATACATCCACCCACCCCACATCCAAAGGTGAGTCACTTACCCTGAGGAGCAGGCTATAGGGAGCTTCAGGCTAGCAGCTTTTCTTCATCCTCCCCACTTGGGAAGAGAGCAAGGAGGCCGTGCATGCGCGCCAAGCGCTGTAGGCATACATGCACACCAAGCGCTTGGTGCACATGCGCAGTGGGGGAACTGGCAAAAATGTAAGCCCCCAAGGTGGTTCTCAAAAAAAAAGCTGCTACCGATTCTCTGGGACACTGGGGAAAGTTACTACTGGTTCTGGTGAACTGGTGCAAACCTGTTGCTGCCCATCACTGCTTGTATCTGCCACAACAGAGAACAGGTAAATAGTTCAGGCCTGCCAAAACTGGGGAAATATGATCAAATTTCTTTATGCCTGTCACCAGCCTGGCCGCTGGATTCTGGACCAACTGTAATCTCCATATAAGACAGAAGGGCAGTCCCCAGACAGAAGGATGGCATTCATGGCTGCTGTAGAGGTCCTGTGGCACAAGGCTATACGATACCTCACCCAATCCTAGCAATCCTTTACTTTGATCTGTTAGCACCTCTCACAATGTGGACATGGGGTTGGACTTTGAGAGGCCTTGCCTTTTATATTTCCCCTCCCCTTCACTCTGTACTTTGAGAAAGCAGGGCCGTATTTATATTTATGGGAAAGGATCTTCCATTTCTACAACCTCTTTCTTTCTTACCTTTCAAAAAACATACCTCAGGGAGCAAATGGGTCACACTGACCCTCTGAAAGTACATATCGCAAAAGCCTTTGAAGAACAGCTGTACTTGAGATTTCCTGTTTCTCCTATTAATTCCATCTTTAATAGAGTGGAGTCAATAACTAGCTAGTTCCTGGTTATATTTTCTAGAAGAAAGGTGTAATAAAAGTTATGACAAATTAATTCTTATATCTGGATATATCAAGAGGAGAGAGGAGCAAGTTCAATATTGTGTGTATGAACGGAAGGAAATAAAAGCCCATAATTTTTTTAAAAAAATACCATAAAACTATTATTTTATTGAACTTGTATTTAGAAAGGACATCAAAAGAGCACACAAAATAAGCAAGAATAATGACTTGTCAATAGCAACTCCATTCTGTCTCAAGCAAATTTAAAGTCCATTTCTGATATCTATATGTCCAGGTCATTTATCTTTCATTGTTTTTAGTACAATTGTGGATATAAAGGTTTGAAGAGGGTATAGTCTTAAAGATGTTAAGCTTGAAAAGTTAAGGCCTCAGTCCACTTGCACTGAAGCAGAACAGTGTGCAGCAGAGGAATTAATATAAAGGTAATCTGACTCATTTATACATGCATTACAAGGCAATGTACAATTCTTTCTCACTAGCAATTAATAAATTACTGTTAGGATTCTCAGAGATATGCATACTATCTGGCTTGAAGCAAGCTCAAGAATCTCAATGAGGAATCATTAAATCAGGGGTTCCCAACCTAAGGCCTGTGTGCCAGATGCAGCCCACGGTACCATTTCATGTGTCCCCAACTCTTCAAGGGCCAATAAACAAAATGACTGCCCATTTGAAGCTGTTGGGACAAAATGGCCAACCCCCCTCCCCCAATTGTGCAAGCAGGGCAAAACGGCCATCTAGACCTCAAAGCTGACTGAAAGAGAGTGACCCATCCCCGGCTTGAAAAGGGTGGGAACCCCTGCATTAAATGCTACCTAGAAGGCACACTCTGTTCACCTTTTGCACGTGTGACAAAGTAACAGGATTTGGGCATAAATTTGCTGTGTCAGGAAATGAAATTTTGTGGTGCTCTTGGCAAAAGATGAGCATGAGAACAAAAATGGTCTCATGCAAATTAAACAAAATCATACAGTATGTTTTTGTGCACTTTACATTGTTTGTCTGGTTGCTGCTTTGTTGCATAGCCTTTTAAGGATTCGCATTTCAGAGGAATTCTTTGGGATAGACACACTAAATCGGTTTGATATTTTTTTTCGTCCTTTTCTCCACTCTTCTTTCATCTGAATTAAATCCATCTTTCCAGTTTGTGGTGACAGGTATTTTATTGCAGTTGCAACCAGAAAAGAGTCTGAGATGAAGAAAGTTTTTTGTGCAAACTAACCAAAGCAAGGTTATTGCACAAATAATTTAATTTTTACAAAATGATGACGGTTTGTTGCATGGATTAAATCAGAGGTTCCCAACCTTTTCAAGCTGGGGGCCAGGCCATGCTTTTTTAGTGAGCTTCGAGGGCCGGATGGTCATTTTGCCCTGCCTACACGATGGGGATGGCCATTTTGTCCCAACAGCTTCAAGGGAGCAGCCACTTTCTTTCTTGAATGCCCTTGGAGTGGGTGGGGGCCACATGAAATGGTGCCTCAGGCCAGATCCAGCCCACAGGCCTTAGGTCGGGAACCCCTGGATTAAATTGACAGACAATATCGATGTTAACAAAGAATTAATTGGTATTATTTATGTATATGGCACAAATCATGTGAGGGCTGCGAGTGAGCAGAAAAGTAGTGGAATATTGACCATCTCTGGTGTAGCAGGGTTAGGACCTGAAATTCTATTGCTTATATTCCTATGGGCACCAGATTCCTCAATCTGAACATTGCTGTTAAGAAATATAAAAGAAAACCCTGCTAAATTCTAAGTTCTTGTCAGAAAAACCTTGATACAGAATTTTCAAGCCTCATGACATTCTTCTCTTCTAAGTGAGAGTAAGAGAAATGTTCAGGGTTTTTTTTAGTCATCATGATTTCCACACCTGCTCCAAATATCTATATAAAACCTCTGTCGTTTTCACTTGAGAATCAAAGCACACACAGACACCAAGAACAGGACAGGGGCTGATTGTTAAAAAGACACAAACACCCTCTCTGGCTTTGCTCAGCCCTAAAAATCAATGCAAGAAAGTAGCAGGCATCATCACTTTTGCCCATGCTGAGTTATTTGTGTTAAAGCATTATCTTACTCCTCAGCCTTAGGCTCTTCTCTTATTGAGAGTGCCATAAAGCCCTTTCTCTCTCAAAAGGTAAGGAAAAATAATTTCATAGTTCCTCATCCATCCCTACTTGCTGTATTAAGTAGCAAGCCCGGAAGGGATGTTCTACTAACCCTTGAACAAGAGTCGGTATAATGCTTCACATGACTTAGGATAGTGACGTGAATGAGCAAATCTTTTGGTAATCAAAAGAAACAGAGAGGAAAGGGTCCCTTTTTTCTCCTCATGGATACCACCCACAGTAGAGTGTTGTCTCCAATCGCCATCACCATCGCCGCCTCCGCCGCCTCTCCTTCTGTTCAAGTTTCTAGCTGGCACTTCTAGTAGTCACCATTCTTGTAATGTTTCTTTGATTTTTTCTCCCCATCTTCCTCTGGGTCTGCCTCATGCTTTTTGTCCTTCACCTCTTTACACATAAGACTTCTCAGGTATGGAATTTCAAGACATTCTCTCCAAATGGGCAAACAACTTTATTTGTTGTCTCTGTTTGTAGTTTAAGATTGGTTCTATTCTATTGTTTCCCTTATAATCTCATTCCTAATTTTATCCCTTCTAGTCACTCCAGCAAACTTTCTCAGAATCTCATTTATGTGGTGACCAGCTTTTGTTTATGTTTTGTTGTAATTGCCCATGTTTGGCGGTGGTAACGTAAAGTGGGAATGAATATAGTTTGCTTGAGGTGTTTCGTTGTTTTGGTCAGTATTGTCTTATGTAGGCTTGTATTGAAGGTCATTAATGTACAGGGTTAACATAAGTCAGAAACAACAAAACAGCACATAATAAGAGAACAGAATTATCTACAAATTCAATTCCCAAGTGTATATTTTGGAAGGAAAGGCAGCCTGTGTAGACTTGAGCTAGCTGCAGAGTCCCAAGGCAAGCCCACTTCTGAGTATTCTATACACCAGGGATTCTCAACCTGTGGTCCATGGGCCAGATGTGGCCCATGGCACCATTTCATGTGGCCCCCACTGCCTCCGCCACACCCAGAAGTGTCATGTGGTGGGGAAGGGCAAAATGGCCATCCGGCACCCCAAGCTGTCTGAGGGATCATGACCCAGCCCCTGGCTTTAAAAGGTTGAGAACCCCTGCTATACACAGAAAAGCCTGAAAAGTGTTGCTTTTTATAGGAAAGGCAGAATAATTGGGAAATAGGAGGAAATCTGTGGCATAAACTGCTTTCTTTTCTGCCTTTGCTGCAAGCATCCCCCAGATATTCTGATGAACCCTTTCATTCTGAATGATTTTCAAACTGGTTGATATTTTTAAAATATAACTTATTTAATAGTGTCTTAATATTATAACTTATTTTCTTCATAACTGCAACTGTTTTAATTCATGTTCTAAGTTTCCATGATTTCTGCACTGGGAGAAAAGTAAATTATAAGTAAAATAAATGATAACAAAATAACCCCTTCCTAGGAATTGTCTTTAAAAAAAAACAAGAATGTTCCAAAATTCACATTTTCTTCACACATGGGACAGAAATAACCTATGGGTTTTTTTTAAATGAAAGTGCTAGAAAGTGAACCTGACAGGCCTATACCTCCAGAGAGCCTTTGAGTGCTCAGCTCTTAAAAGTATGGCTTTGAATTCAGCCATGCTTGTGGTGCTGAATCCTGGTTGCCAATTCTTTCCTGACAGGCTTTTTGACTTTAATAGCAGCCATCAGAGCCTGGAAAGTGATTTTGCAAGATAATCACTTAAAGTTACAGTTCCGAGACCTCAAAGTATTTGGTTATCATTACAGCTGCGATATTACAAAAAAGCAAAACTTCTTTCCTGGTTCTCAAAAGTAGCTATGTTTTAATTATTGTAAAAGCTATCCTCTCCCCTCCTGTCACCATAACTCCCGCAGTAGAACATGGTAAAACATAGATAGATAGATAGATAGATAGATAGATAGATAGATAGATAGATAGATAGATAGATAGATAGATAGATAGATAGATAGATATGTTATAAATAAGTAAATAAATAAATAAAATTTCTGATCAATGGTGACCCTATGAATGAGAAATCTCCAAAATTTTCTGTCCTCCACAGCCCTGATAAACCTCTTGCAAACTCAAGTCTGTGGATTCCTTTAGGGCACCAATCCATCTCACGCCTGGTCTTTCTCTTTTCCTGTTCTTTCAACTTTCCCAGCATCTTTTCCAGAGTGCCCTGCCTTCTTATAATGTGCCAAAAGTAGCACAGCATTAATTTCATCAATTTTGTCCCCAGAGTCAATTCAGGCTGGATTTGTTCTAGGACCCTACCTCTCTCTGGTACCCCATGTTATCCACAAAAATCTCCTCCTGCACCTTACTTCAAATGAATCATTTTTTCCATGTCATCTTACTTTGCTGGCCAGTTTTTGCATCCATACATCATGATCTGGAATGCAAGAGTGTGGGATGATCTTGATCTTGGTATCCAATGACACATTCTTACACTTAATGATATTTCCTAATTCCTTCACTGCTGCCCTTTTGAATCTTCATCTTTTTCTGATATTCTAGCTGCAGTCTCCATATGGATAGATGACTGAACCAAGATAAACAAATTATTTCACTATTTCAATAAATAAATAGTATCCTTTGTTTCTACCTTATGTGTATGTTTTACATTTAAGACAAAATGACAGAAGCTTTAAAATGGTCTCTCTCAGGCAGTTCAACAATTTTCTTGTTAACCCTTTTCTCAAGAAAGCAGTGGTTATTTAATTAATTGGGAAAAAACACTATTTAGGGGGAAGATGCATACCAGTGTCTAAGTAAACAATGAAATTGAACTGTTTCCCAGTTTATTGGACCATGGGGTGATTATAAGCACTAGGAAGATGAGCTTCTGAGTTGTACATATTGATTCTCTGCCACTGTGTAAAAGTGCAGATCCAGGCTCTGGCATAATAAATCTAGGTACCAGGACAACAAAAATCTATGTTCTTGAGCTACGTGACAAGTTGTGCAGATGGTGGATGAAAAAAAGATAAAACAGGATCAATAAATCTCATTTTACTTTTGTGTTTGTGGGATGTATAATCTCTGAAGGAAAAAGGAAGGAAGAACATTAAGCAAACACCATGAAAGCACGATTAAGATATTGTGTTATCTACAAAATTGCAATTTGTTTTCACGTGAACCAAAAATATGTCACAACCATCTGGAAGTCTGAAGCTAATTTAAGGCTGGGGTCAAGAAATGGTATCAGTATATATATAGAAGGCTATGTGGGCAGTGGTGGGCAAGAGCCGGTCTGCCCCGGTCCGCGCAGACTGGTAACCACTTTTTGGGGTATCTGCGCGAAGCACTGGTGAGTTTTTGGGGCAGTCACGTGGATGGCTTACCTTTTTTTGTGATTTTCCCCACCTGTGCATGCATGCCTTCAGCATGCATGTGCATCTCCAGCACTCGGCGCACATGCGTGCCTCCAGCACTCAGTGCGCTGAACCAAGCAGCCATGTGCTGCTTGGAGTGTGGTAGTACAGCATTGAGCAGGTGGAGAGGCACGGCTACAGAGGAATGGGCAATGGTGGCTGAGGCCTTCAGCAGCCTCCTTGGAGGCGCCGTGGCCGCCTCCTTGTGGCTGAGGCCCTAGAAGCCAAGGCCGCGGCACCGCTCGGGCGCTGATGCTCCCCTTGCTTGCTGTCCTGAGTGGGGAGGAGGAGGAGGAAGAGCAGCCACTGAAGCTCCCTACCGCCTGCTCCCCAGTGGATGAAGTCCACTGGCTCTTTGGCTATAAACAGAGATGAGCACTGAACCTAGAGTTGCTAACGACTGGCTTTCTAGCAAGGGCAACCTTTACCTAATAACAAAAGATCCCTGACTGGTGTTCAAATTTAATGTCAGGTTTTGTCCCTGCAAGTGTCTCTCTTGCTCAAAAGTCATTCATATCTGACCTAGGGTACAGCAGTGCTCATCTCCATTTACAGCCAAAGAGCCAGTGCTATCTGTATTTGCAGATGTATACGTAGCAGGCATGACTAGATCACCCACGACGGTGGCTCTGCCGATGATGGTGGCTCTGCCGATGATGGTGGCTCTGCCGATGATGATGGCTCCACCCATTACATTGGCTCCACCCACAGTGTGGTAGTAAATTTTTGGCTGCCCATCACTATACAGGGGTCCTGAGCCAGATGAAGACCAGGTGAGAAGTTCAGTTGTAACCCAAGTAGAGCTTTGGATATGGCAGTACCTCTGGAATCATGGGGACTGCAGTGGCTCAAGTAGCTAAGATGCTGACTCGAAGGCGGGAGGTCAGCAGTTCGATTCCCAAGTACTGCAGGAATGAAATGAGCTCCTGTCTTTGTCCCAGCTCCTGACAATCTAGCAGTTCAAAAGCAAGAAATTGCAAGTAGATAAATAGGGACCACTTTGGTGGGAAGGTAAACAGCATTCTGTATGCCTGCCACACGACCACAGAAATGTCTGCAGAAGCAGGGCCATAGCCAGGATTCTAGATTGGGTTGTGTGTGTGAATAATTTTTCAGGAGGGGCAAAAAAAAATTCTGGAGGGACAACAATTTCACACTCACATATATAACATTGGCATCATGGGGGGTTGGGGGTTGGGGGGCAGGCTGTTAGCTCAGGAGGGATTTTGCCCCCACTACTCACCTGCCTACAGCCCTGAGACAGCGCTCAGGGAATCAGGAAACTGCTTTGTCTGTTTCAAAAGAACCATCCAGCCACAAGCCAAATGTTGCAACAGAATACTGATGTATGTAGCAAGTAATCTGAAGTAGTGTTGTTATGTGCTGTCAAGTTGCCTCTGATTAATGGCTAGTGTGAATGAGAAATCTTCAGAAATGTCCTGTCCTCAACAGCCTTGCTCAGTTCCTGTGTGAGTTTTAACCTGTGACTTCCCTTAAGGAATCCATGAACCCTGTCACCTTATTGTTGTGTAATGTACAGCTGAGTAAGTGTGAGTGGGAGGACCACATTGGCTTAGTTGTTAAGATGCTGGGCTTGATGACCAGAAGGCTAGCAGGTCAGTAGTTTGAGATCCAAGTCCTGTGCGATAGAGAGAGTTCCCATCATCTGTCTCAGCTCCTGCCAACCTAGCAGTTCAAAAGCAAGAAATTGCAAGTAGCTAAATAGGTACTGCCTTGACAGGAAAGGTGACAGTGTTTTGTGCATTCCAGCATCTAGTTATGCCTGCCACAAGACAATGGACATGTCTGCTGACTCTTTGGCTGTAGATGGAGATGAGCACCACCCCCTAGAGTTGGACACAACTGGTTTTCCAGCAAGGGAGACCTTTACCTATGTGTGAGTGGCTCACAGGTTTTGTTGCTGTTTCTTTTTTAATTAAACATAAAAGTGATCAGCCTCATTTTGGGTGCTGTATGGAGTTGAAACTTGGACACTGACTCAAGCATCTAAAAAGAAAACCGAAGCTTTTGAAATGAGGATCTACAGACAGCTGCTGAAGATATCATGGGTTGACCATTCTAATGTAGAAGTGTTGTGCCAGATGGATAAAGAACAAGCTCCAATACTTGGGACCTGTCATGAGGAATGACATAAAGTATAGAATACTACAAACTTGCTATGCAAGAAAAAGTTCTTGGGAAGAGAATCCCTGAGCAAAGATGGATTTCATGGGTGAAGAACCTGAGAGACTGGTGTGGAATGTTCTCAGAAGAATTGTTCCAAGGAAGAGTTTCACCATGATGATAGCCAATATTCGGAATGGGTATGACACAAGAAGAAGAAGAAGAAGAAGAAGAAGAAGAAGAAGAAGAAGAAGAAGAAGAAGAAGAAGAAGAAGAAGAAGAAGAAGAAGAAGAAGAAGAAGAAGAAGAAGAAGAAGAAGAAGAAGAAGAAGAAGAAGAATACTGTGAAGGTCTTGGTTTGCATCTGTTCACCCAACCCTCTGTCCCACATCTCCCCCTTTATTCTTTTGCCAAGCATCAACGAGTGGAAGGAGTACCTTCACATGACAGGACTGGAACTGGAAGTGTTAAAAGATAAGAAAGTGCAATCTCACAGGAAGTGAATTGAGTGGATGCAGAGGTGGGACTGGAGGCCAGAAGGAGAAGTGGGGTTGGATGCAGGACAGAAAAAAGGGGTTGATATGGCAATTGCATTGGCATCCATTGTAAATAGTGAACTCTTGATTGATTTTGCAAGCCAAGTGTGAATACAGATTACATTTTCAAACATAATGCAAGATGCAAATAACACTGAAGCAAAGCCAAAAAACTCCAATTTTGGCTCTTTGGTATCACCAGACCCTTAAATTACTGATATTTATTCCACTAGTTTTCATTTTTTATTAATCTGAATCTAGTCCAGCTTTCTGTATGATATGTCATGTGTACTGGTGACACAGTGGTTAAACTGCTGTACTGCAGCCAAAACTGCTATTAGAAATTTGATCCTGACAGGAATCAAGGTGGACTTAGCCTTCCATCCTTTTGAGGTCCATAAAATGAATACCCAGCATGTTGGGGGCAAAATGCTGATTACATTGTGAACCACTCAGAGAATGCACTAAGCGCTATGATAAGATATATAAATATAACTGCTATTGCTACAGTTTGAACAGATCTTCTTTTTCTTCTTCTTTACATCTTAGGGAGACTGTTCTCTATCTTCATATTCTGTCCTAACTGTAGCTTCTTGTCTACAATACAGGCTTCATATCAAACAATTAAGTGCTGTGGCACACCAATTTCTTTCAGAACCATCCATAGTTTCTCATGATCCACACAGTCAAAGGATTTGCTGCAGTCTGTAAAGTGGTGGTGTAGTGGTTAAGATGCTGAACTTGGTGACTGGAAGTTCAACAGTTCAGCAGTTTGAGACCCGAGTGCTGAATGAATGAGTGAGCTCCTGTCTCTGTCCCAGCTCCTACCAACCTAGCAATTCGAAAGCAAGACATTGCAAGTAGATAAACAGGTACCAGTTCAGTGGAAAGGTAAACAGCGTTCCGTTCATGCTAGTGTTTAGTCATGTCTACCACATGTCCATGGAAATGTCTGCAGACACAGACAGCACTGGCTCTTTGGCTATAAACAGAGATGAGCACTAAACCCTAGAGTTGGATATGACAGGCTTTTGAGCAAGGGCGACCTTGACCTTTTACCTTTACTTATAAAGCACACACTGATCTTCTTCTGAAATTGTTTGGTGCAATACAGTAGTCAGCAGATATCTGCAATATGATCATGAATACCTCTTCCTTAAAAAAAAATCCAGCTTGAATATCAGGCATTGCTCACTCCATATAAGACAAAAGCCTTTGTCGCAACACTTTAAGCATCACAGTCCTGTCCTTTGCTTTTATGGAAAATTAAAGCAGTAGACCTCTAAGTTATTGCACTTCTTAGCATCTCCTTTCTCAGGTATGGAAATGTAGATTGAACATTGTCAGTATGCGGGTCATTGTTTTGTTTCCCATATTTTCCAGATAATATTAAATCTCTTAAAACCGAGCTGATGATACTAATTTTCTTCTATTAATTTATATTTCGGAGTCAATATACCAGAAAGGGAGAAAGGAAAGGAATATATATTAAATTCAGGGAGAGTGAATTTCAATATCTTGTAGGCTTTTTTTTTGCAAAGTGTTAATTCCATTATCTGCATAAGAACACAAGTGCCTTACAATTGCCATGTGGATGCCTCAATTAAATGGAGAAGTGTCACATTGTTCATTATGTTAATGCTTTTTGAAAAGGAGGGGGGAGGAAGACAAGCTCTTTCTCCCTGCTCTAAGTAATCAGCTCTCTCCTATTGCAGTAGAAAAAGGGGTCATTACAATTAGATGGAATAGGCAAAGTGAGTGATCTTGCAGGAAGTTGCACGTGAATGTTGAGTTGTGTTCCATAAATTGTTGGTGTCATGTTCTTGAGCAGAGGTTTTCAAACTATGGCCCATGGGCCAGATCTGGCCCACAGCACCAAATAATCCAGGCCCCAACCTCAATCCAGCCACCACCGGAATCATCTGTGGACTCATTTACACCCATCATAAACACATTTACTACAACCCTAAATGAGTCCACAGCCATCGTAAATGTGTTTACGACAACCACAGATGCATTTTACAGCAGCATTTATGGTGGGGGCACCACCAGTTTGGCCTGTTCAGCTGTCTGAGGGGGCATGGTCCAGCTCACAGCTGGAAAACGTTGAGAACCCCTGTTGTTGAGAGTTGATATTCACACATCAAAAACTACCTCATGCCAAGTCATTACTGCAGAATTTCCCTCTCTAGTTAGCAGAATATGAAGTAGAAAACAACAACAACAGTACAGAGAAACCCAGTAATCAGCTCAGTTTCATTAGTTTACTCCCTTTGTTGTTGTTGTTGTTGTTGTTTGGGGGGGAGGTTGCACACAAACTAACACTTTCTGTGGTTCAAATCACTCTAGAAAGGTTTAAAGTAGAAAAGGGATTTATGTACTTACAGTTACCATCTGTAGTTACAGTCAGAAAGAAAAAAGAAGAAATGAAGGTTTTTTTTACATGCAGAAGACACCCTCCATGATTGCTATTATTAATTATTAATTATCCATTGGAAACTTTGCCAGAAGTTTGAATTTGAATGCAGTAAAAATCATTGGGAACATCAAGTGGAGAAAGTTTTAGAGAATGAGTCAGGGGCGTAGCTACCGCCGTATCAGCCGTATCAATTATACGGGGCCCCTGGGCCACGGGGGCCCCCAACGTGCGTAAGCAAAACAAATGCAGAGCGGGAGGGAGGCGACGGCTAGGGAGCCTTGGGAGAGGGCGCCGGAAGCGGGCTGGGGGCGGGTGCCTTTCTGGGAGGCCTTGGGCTGCCCCCTCCCACCTGCCCAGGACAAAGAAGGGAGGGCAGGGCTCTCCTTTCTCCGCTGCTTCTGTTGCCTCCACTCACGCGAGAGAGCGGGGGTGCGCGCGCGGCCCCTGATGAACCAGGGACACTCGGACCGCTGGACGCTCTGGGACCTTCACTGGGGAGGGGGCGGCACGGGGAGAGGCCGCCGAGCGCTGGCGACGCCTCCGGCGGGACCGCAGCAACAGCAGCGGAGGGCACTCTGGCCCGGGAAGAGGCTGGGAGGGCTTTGACGGTCTTTCGCGCTTCCCCGGCCGTGGACCCGCCCTGCCAATGGTGGCAAAGGCCACGGGCAGCAGCCAGCAGCGCGTGTTGCAGCGGTTCCCACCTCTCCTGTTTCTGCCGAAGCCAACGTCATTGTGGGAAGGCCTGAGAAGGGACGGTCTCCTTTGGTGCCCCCCCAACCCCCAATTCCTCCTGCCCGTTACCCGCAAAAGGGTGGCGCTGCTCTTCAGCGCCTGCCTGCCCGCCCTGGACAGGTTTTCTAACGGGAAGCAAAGAGATAACGCAAAGGGGAGGAAAGTTGGACCAAAGGTGGGAGGAGGGCCACGGGGCCCCCAACGTGCGTAAGCAAAACAAATGTTGTTGTTGTTCAGTCGCACAGTCGATTCCGACCCTCTGCGACCCCATGGACCACTGTCCTCCAGGCATTCCTGTCCTCCACCATCCCCCTCAACTCACTCAGCTCTGTGCCCATTATCTCCACAATACCATCTAGCCATCCCATCTTGGGCCGTCCCCTTCTTCTTTTGCCCTCTACCCTTCCAAGCATCAAGGCTTTCTCAAGTGAATCCTCTCTTCTCATTTGATGTCCAAAGTACTTTAGCTTCATCTTTATTATTTGACCTTCTAAGGAGCAGTCAGGCTTGATTTCTTCTAAGATTGACCCATTTGTTCTCCTCGCTGTCCAGGGTACTCTCAAAACTCTCCTCCAACACCACATCTCAAAGGCGTCTATTTTTCTGCGCTCCACTTTCCTAATGGTCCAGCTCCTCCAACCATACATTGCCACAGGGAATACCATTGCCCTGACTATGCGAATCTTTGTTTGCAATTTAATGTCTCTACTTTTCACTATGTTCCCCAGGTTTCTCATCGCTTGCCTCCCGAGAATCAGTCGCCTTTTTATTTCATGGCTGCAATCCCCATCTGCAGTGAGCTTTGATCCTAGGAAAGTAAAATCTGTAACTGCCTCTACTTCTTCCCCATCTATTTTCCAGGGACTGATAGGGCCTGTTGCCATGATCTTGGTTTTCTTGATATTTAGTCTCAAGCCAGCTTTGTAAAGCGTGCGTTCAAAAGTTGGCAACACCCTACATCGGTTATCGCAGGCTGCGGGATTTCCCCGTTTAAGTAATTTTATGCATTTTTTTCTTTTGTGAGAAATCTTTACCCTTCCTAAGGGCCCCCAAACAAATTTTTATACGGGGCCCCGCCAAGGCACGCTACGCTTCTGGAATGAGTCAAGATACTGTGGGACTTTAAAATTCAATTTTTTGGAATAGTAGCCATGTTAGTCTGTGGTTCAGGCATATCAGAAAACAAAACAAAATGAACAAAATAAAATAAAAAACACTGTAGCACTTTAAAGACTAACTGCTATATTTTTATTGTTAGCTTTCGTGGATCAAGCCCACTTCTTCAGACAAGGATTGAAACTCAGCCATGGTTTTTATACACTAAATTATATGTTATATTACAACCTTCCTGCCAATTCTCTTCAGCAAAACAGGAAGTAACCAGGTACAGTGTTTTTGTTTGCAGGTTGATCAGAGACCAGAATGGGCTTTCTCAGACTTTGTGAGATTGAAAGTGAGACATTTAGAGCTAATCTGAATAATCTATTGTTGCTGATGGCTGTAGGAAGCTGTATTTTTGTGCTTGCTTCTTGTCTGTCATTTTGCTTGACCACACCCATCTCCCTTTGACCCCTGCATTTGGTGTATAAAAACCATGCCCGTAAGTTTCACTCCTTGTCTGAAGAAGCAGACTTGATTCACAAAAGCTAACAATAAAAATATAGCAGGTAGTCTTTAAAGTGCTACAGTGGTTTTTATTTTGTTTTGTTTATTTTGTTTTAAAATTCAAAGAGATAGACATCTGTCTCACAACACACCTGATATAATTGTTGTGGAGGAGGTGGAGAAGAAGATTGCTGCTTGGAGGAAGATCTGGGGAGGCAGAGGGATGATCAGCAAACAAATAAAAACAAATAGCAAGAAGGGGTGGGGGCCTTTCTCAAAAACCAGAGGCAGAAAAAGAACTTTACCAGTCAAGTTAGTAGCAAAGGACAATCACATTAGGCTATAAAAGCCCCCTCCCACTGATATTGCATGGAAGATTGCTATTATTCCAACATTGGTCTGTCTAGCTCATGGCTAGCAAGCCTAGGAGTGGGCAAATTACAGCCTTTCCTGATTTTGCTTGGAGGTGATAGGAAAGTAAAGCAGCTGATGTACCAATGGACTACAGCCTATTCTAAAAATATACATAGTACAAACAGTTCAGAATTGGTGCCAGAAGCCAGGGCAAAGGCATCCAGTGTTTTATCTCTTCTTTGTGAATTTGCCTTGTAGGGTCCCATTCCACAACATTTAATCTTATAACAACACAACACATACAAGCAAACAAGCAAAAGCAAATGCCATGCAGGTGCATCAAACTTTCATTATGTTAATAATTGTTTTTATTAGAAAAGAAGAGGAAGAAAAGGAGAGGAAGAAGTGAGCAGAGCAATCACAAAAAAAAAAAAAAACAACCTACAGAGGTTTCCCCAAATGTATAATTTGGTTTGATGAAAATTGATGGGTGGGGGTCGATGGGAAGGTCAAGGAAGAGAGAAATATTGTGGTATGATAATATTGGGCTGTAGTTTCAACTGAAGCCTTAATTTTGTTTGAAAACATAATGGGTGGCCTCATTGGGTTTGTGATTTGGATTATAGGTTTAGTGCCCACATGCAACTGGAATTCCAACTAATAACCTCCTTCCCTTTTCCTTCCTTGACAACTTTGGCTGCCCTGAGCCAATCAGAGACAGGCAGCAAGAGATGCTAGAATAGAAGTTTGAAACACCCTTTCACTCTTTACAAAAAGAGATACACACACCCTCTTTTGCCCTGCTTTCTCTTTCACACAGACCATTTTTGCTTCCTCCTCCCTTC
This sequence comes from Furcifer pardalis, assembly GCA_030440675.1. Taxonomy (NCBI): domain Eukaryota; kingdom Metazoa; phylum Chordata; class Lepidosauria; order Squamata; family Chamaeleonidae; genus Furcifer; species Furcifer pardalis. Next base: position 13,267,952 of record CP126894.1, on the reverse strand, counting down.
CTGGAGGCTCTCTATATTTTCTCTCTCTCTTAAAAACCTGTTTAAACAAGATCCACCTGTCCTTCCATCTCTTTGCTTCAGCTTGGTTGGACAACCAACCACCTCCTACTCTCCTTTTTAAAAAAAATGTAGAACTGATCTATTGCTCATCTGAATGGCAAAGTAGTTGAGGCTGGAGCATGAGCAATTTGCAGTTAGAGTAGGCCTATTTGAATCCATGGAACACACTGAGAAGTTGACTCACCAAAATGGATTAAATCTTCTTTCGTATCCCGATCAAAGCCTGGACTGCCAAAATGAAGTCACTTTTTTGGCTTTAGCTTTGGCCAAATTTAAGTCCTCATTGGTGCATGTTTCTAGCAGTAATTGGTAGACCGGTAAATGAGCTGGATTCTGTATTCAGTGGGCCTATTTTAGTGATGTGCTAATACTAAGCACCAGAATTTAGGCCATTATCTGTTTGGAAGTCAGCAAATCCTTGCATTCAGAACTTCAAATAGAGTGAAGGAAATCATAATTCTTTGTACAGGAGTTTTTCATGTTCTGAGAACTGGGAATCAACATGGGTGGATAACAATAGAGAGATGTACCTAGAAAGGAGAAAATGTACAAATGAACAAGTAAATATACATACACACACAAGTACAGCAACCTTGGCCACCTCACAAGCAACACAGTAAGGTCCAAAATTATACCTTGATTAATCAAAGTAAACTTTTGACTTTTTAAATTATGGTAGCAGAGAGGAAAATTCAAGGAATATCACCATATCCCAAGGAACTCATATGTTGTAAGCACTCAAATGCATCTGTGATATTTTGAATTTGCTGATACTGTATTTTCAGTCTGGCCACTTCAGTTTTCAATGTGAACATTTGAAAAAGCTATCTTTCCCACACACACATTTGACTTTGACACTTAAGTCCTTCTGACCTGTTGAATATTTTAATTTGTTTTTTAAAGCAATTTTTAAAAAACCATACACAACATATGCCATTTAGCAAAATGAGAAGAGTCAGTAAATATTATTCATTTATTTATTTGATTATATGTTGGCTAGAAAAGCCTACACATATCTTTCCATGTAATCAATTAAGTGCTGTATAGCAACCATTAGTCAATGATAATAACTCCTAGCACATGAGTTAGTCTAGATGAGGGATCAATGCTGTGAATAAGCTTTGACATGATTGGTGGTCCTTTTTGTCATGTAAATATCAGCTCAGAACTATATTTTATAAGTCTACTTACTATCCACTTACGCACAAACCTTCATTTATTATGGGCTGTTTGGTAACTTTTGCTTTGTGATTGTGTCATTACAATAAATGGCTTCTTTCATTGTGGATGTTCTTTTGTAAAATAAAAATTGATGTGCTTGGTGCATTGAGATTTTTATTCTACTGCATACTTGCAATTCCATTTTGGACTTCCTATGCTGAAACATGAGGCTTTTCTCTTCAGATACCTTGGCTATCAGAAGATGAAGAAGATAAAGATGAAGATAAAGAAATTCTCTTCATGTTCCAGTTCCAGTTAAAGAAAATGTTCCAGCTAAAAGTCACTAAAGCAATTGTTAGAATATTGCCATGTCTTAACAAATCTCCAAAGACAGTAGTGCAGGTTTATGCATCCCAATAGGTCAACTGATAAGAAAAGACAAGTTTTATTCCAGAAACATGGAATGTAGATTTTAAATATAATGTGTTTCTCTGGAAGGATTACAACTTGCATAGTCCCAGATGGTGCCTTGCATACATTCACAGTAATTAATATGCAAATATATTCCAACTTCTTCAGATGTTGTTGAAAACACACACAGTAGCATGAGGTACACCTTAAACAAGAAGTGCAAGCAGAATAACAGGCTAGGAAATAGACTGTTTTGTCAAGTGTTATCAAAGACAAAAGAAGAAGGAAAAATACAATAAGAAGAGGTATGTAGACAATCTGGCATCCTATTAAAATGAATGAAACGACATACTTGTGATCTGTGAATTTCTTGTTGAGGCAATAGGGAAAAGCAAAAAGAATTTCTAAAGCATAATACAGCAAACTCATTCATTACAATCCTATAGAACGATATCAGCTGTATCGCAACAATCGGACAGTTGGATAAACAGAATTGCTTCTATTTACTTAACAGAATGATACCAGCTTTGTTCCAGGACTCTTTGGTACAACTTTTGAACACAACTATTTTGATACAGACATGACTTCTTAAGGAAGGACCAACGGGACTGGAGGGGCTTCGCTTCATTTCAGGGAAGCAAGTTACTTACATGGAAAGCTTCTGATAGCTTAAGGTAAAGGTAAAGGTCTTCCTTGCTCAAAAGCAGTCGAGTCCGACGCTAGGGGATGGTGTTCATCTCCGTTTTCAGCCAAAGAGCCAGTGTTGTCTGCATCTGGAAACGTTTCCATGGTCATGTAGCAGGCATGGCCAGATGCTGGAGTGCACTGAGCACTGTTACCTTCCCCAGCAAAGTGGTAACTATTTAACTACTTGTAACTTTTTCAGGTTAACAGGAACTGGGGCTGAGACAGGAGCTCACTCCGTCATGCAGCACTGTGGTCTCGAACTGCTGACCTACTGACCTTCCAGTCGTCAAGCTGGATGAGTGGAAGGAATGGGCCCTCTCTGATAGTTTAAACACATACACATTTCTGTGGAGATCCCTTCTCCTGTAAATGAAAACTGCACTCTGTTATTGGGGTGGTGCGTGTAGTGGTGCAGAAATGAAAGTTCTCATTGAAATTGACCCTTTTCTTTTTGTTGAGGGTGAAAAAATCTCACTAGTTACTCCCATAGGCTCATGGTGGTAGTGAGGGAGAATACACTTAGCTGTTCTACAACCGTGCACAGGTTGTCATTACCCAATTGAGATCGTTACCCAGCCGTGATGGTTCTTTGACTGCTTGAACCTTGACACATCATCCTCCAAGCCAAACAATCTATACACATTATTAATAATCAAGTTGGGAGTGAAATGTTAGTAAGGGCATGATGTCCTCAGATCTGTAGAGGCAGCATTTCTGGAAGCTCATCCATCACCTCATTTATTCATCTTCCTTAGATGTACTTTATATCTCACTTGTCGTCATGGGTACTGCAACAAAGGCCTCAGCAGTGATCAATGGATAAACATTACTGGGCACAAGTATGCCATTCCTATAGATGACTCAGTGCCAGAAGGAGCTAAATGAGGAAGCTACAGGCAGAATTCACCTGCACAATCACTTTACATGAAAACTAACTCTCTAAAGCCGTGATGGCAAACCCTGGCACTCCAGATGTTCTTGGACTTCAATTCCCAGAAGCCCCCATAAATCCACACGAATGGGTTTACTGAGATTCATCTGGCTTGTGCCGCCCTTGTTGCTCCTAGAAGCGGAAGTAAAGGAGTGCCAAGGTTCGCCATCACGGCTCTAAAGAGATGCCAACCTTGTGGCCATATTCTAATCCCCTGATCCTTGTTAGTATTTTCTGATGATCCATTTTCATTTGTATGATTCTTTAAACTTTTTTCGATTAGCTTTTCTGTATCAAGGGAAAGGGTCACCCTTGCTCATAAGCTAGTTGTATCTGACTCTAGGGGCCGGTGCTCCTGTTTGTTTGTAGCAAAAAAATCCAACACTTTCTCCATTTACAGATGTTTCTGTGGTCATGTGGCTGGAATGACTAGACACCTGAGTGCACAGAACACTGTTTACCTGCCCACCAAAGTGGTACCTACTTATCTACTTGCAATTTCTTGCTTTTGAACTGCTAGGTTTGCAGGAGCTGGGACAGAGATGGGAGTTCACTCCATCATGCAGCACTCGGGCCTCGAGTTGCTAACCTGCTGACCTTAAGTCATCAAGTTCAACATCTTAACCACCACTTCTGCATCAAAACCATGATATAAACAAAGGCCTAAACCTTGGTTCTCATGAACATCCTTATTCATCAGCAGAATTACTGAGACTCCCCCTTCATGTGTGCAGATGTACTCCATACTGGAGCAGCATACTCTCCTGCAGAGATGCACAGGGTGTTCTTTGGGTAGCAAGCAGGAAACTAAAGAGGTAACTGCTAGCTATGGCTGTAATGTATTTTTCTACCTTGGCACTGAGAAATTGTCCCTGCCCTTAAATAGGGTAACCCTAAATGTAGGAAGGGGCTGCACACATTTCTGTTTTAGCCTTCTTTTCTTTGAGCTGCAGGGGAAAGGGTTTAACCTCCTGACCAGGCAATAATTTTTCCTATTCCTCGCCTTCAAAGTTGAATAATGAGAAGTTTTAAATTTCATGTGTGTACATTGAACTGACACACGGTGGATAAATGAACTATCACTGGGGGTTCTGGGTTTACTTTCCAGAGAGCCGGCATCCTTGGAAGGACTGGGCAAGCAGATCACCATTGGCTCCTGCTCGGTAAAGAATGCAAATATTATCATATTAAAGGGCAATTATTTTCTGAGCATTTTATAGTCCCCGAGGACCAGCCAAGAGACACACCTCCTCTTCCTGCACCATCATATTTCATCTATCAAGGACATGACCCTAGTTATTTACAGACTGTAATGAGACTGCCCACAGTTTGATGTTACCATAAATAAGCAGGTGAGATTGCTGAGTTTCAAGAAATCCAGACTGATTGCCCAGCAGACGGGATCATTTTAATAGAAAAGAATGGCATGTGTAATCGCTAAATTTATATTACCAATACTAAAGTGAACTCTAATTTCACACGAGTGCCCAGGAATTATGCAGACCTATTGCTTTTCCAGAGACCACCAGTCCTGTGATTCTATAATATATTGTTTTGTGTGTGATTCTCAAATTCCTTTGGCAGCAGGGGGTGACCGGGTGCTGGTTGTCACATGCAAGCTCAGCACAGAATTGTTAAAAAGGATCAGGTTTGGGGAAGAAAGGAGATCACATGTTTAGGGAATTCTGTTATTGGGAATCTTTTGTACAAGACAACTTTAGGGAAACTGCAGAGAATAATAGAATCCACTCTTTTTAGTATTGTATGATTTGGAAAAGGCTTTCGATTCTGTTCTGAGACCTGCAATGTGGGCTGTGCTGAGACATTGGTTGCTCTGAACATTATGTAGATCTGGTCCAGGCACTTCATGATGGCCTGTCTGGGAGGGTTCTCTCCATCAAGACAGCATATCAGATGCCTTCCCAGTCACCCACAGATTGAAGCAGGGTTGTGTCTTTGCTCTAACTCTTTTTGCCCTTTACTTGGCTGCCATGCAATATGAAATATCTAATAACAACACAGGTGTAGAGATTCAATATCACTTCGATGGAGGACTCTTTAATTTGGCTAGACTACACGCTCAAAGACTAACAGGATAATGGAAATGCAATACAGTATGTTGCATTGCCTGCTTGCATTCCTTAGATGCTGCAACAGTCAGTCAACTCTTTCAAGAATGCATGTGATCATTTTGGCCTCACCATAAATGCTCAGAAAACCAAGGTACTTGCACCACCTGCCCCAAGAACAGCCCTTCCAGAGTTCAGTATTAGCATCTCAGATTTGACACTGGAACAGGTAGACCAGTTTTCTTACCTTGGTAGCATCCTGTCTAAAAATTGCAACTGTGAACAAGATGTGGTGAAGAGAATTGGTGCTGCCCATTCTGCCTTTGGATGTCTATCACACTGGGTCTTCATGAACAAAGATTTAACACATCATACAAAGCTCATGGTATATGAAGCTGTTGTTATCTCAATGTTATTGTATGGCTGTGAAACATGGACCCTCTATCGCCAAGACATCAAAAAGCTTGAGCACTTTCACCAACAAAAGCTAAGGTCCATCTTGAAGATCAAGTGAGATGACTATATCACTAGCATCATAGTTCTTGAGACGACACATGTAAATAGCATTGAAACTTCCATCATAGGTCATCATCTTAGATGGATAGGGCATGTCCAATGTATGGATTGTTCCAGGCTTGCTTGTCAATTTTTTTATGGGGAACTTAGCTCTGGTACAAGACCTCATGGAGTTCCTTTGAAGCATTATAAGAACCAGCTGAAACAAACCATGAAGATGTCAGGTATAAACCCATAAACCTGAGAGGCAGCAGCCGTAGAGGGCCCACTTTGGCCCCAAACCATCTCTGCTGCTACCTATCACTTCAAAAGTGAACACCACAGACATGAAGAGGCTAAGCAACAAACAGGAAAGCTTCATCAAACTCAACCATGCCCTCCACCATCTATTAAGTGTTATGTGTGTGGCTGCATGTTTCATGCCAGGATCAGTTTATTGAGTCACCAGAGACACATCCATCAACTGAGAAAATGACTTCCAGGAAAAAATGTATGCTCGGATATGAGTAGCAGCTGATGAAAACAACTATGATAACATTGCATGTGGAAGAAGGATTTTTTTGGGGTGGTGGTGGTGGTTTGGGGAGGCCAGACCAATGGACCAATTATTTTGCTAGTGAGGTCCTCTGGGAGTAAAAGGACAGTCAAAAATGCAAAATAATAGATAACATGCATACACAAACACACAAACACACACATATACCATAGGTCACCAGAGGTCGCTAGAAAAGTTGGTGTATTGTGATGAGGAAGGCCATGTTGCCCTCAACATGGGAGCCTGAAGGAGTTTGGACTACAAATGAACATTGATCTGGTGCTTGCTTTGACAAGAAGGAAGCAAAGAAAAGGAGGGGAAAGCTAACTCTTCACAGATCTTCATTAAGAAGCACCACTTCGTAATAAACTGCACTTAAAATACTGTGGAGCGAATAAACTCTCTAAACAAACAGATTTACTATGTGATTCCTCCTACAGTAGATGTTCACAGTACATTTCCCTATTGCCATCCATTAGCTCTAAACAAGCCCATAACGTCTTTATGCTCTCCATAAAGTTATTTACAGTTCCTACCACTCCTCTGAGCAACTGCCTTCCTCTCTCCTTGCAGGCAGCTTTTGAACTCTTTGGGAAAGAATGTTTCTCCCTTTTTAGGTCTTTAATGGCGAACCTATGCATATCTGGTCTAGTAAATCATACCGCTGGTTTCTCCATTAACGGCCTCTAAATCCATGATTCCCATCATGGGGTACATCCTCCCCCAGGGGCAATTTGATTTTTAAGGGGGGCAATTTGAGAATGAGTTACTAACAGTGAATTTTGTGCATGTTCTTTGGAAGCTTGCTTGGATCAAGTTAATGGCCTTTTAGGCTTCCTCTACATGAATAGGAGTTCACTTTTTGAATAATAAGAATTATATGTCATGGGGGAACGGGGGCTGATGATTTTAAAGATGCTTTGGTGGGGCATGGCAAAAAAAAGGCTAGGAAGCACTGCTCTAAATACTGCAGCTTTGTTCTTTGCAACTGAAAAAAATCCCTGTGCACTTGTGAAGGTATCAGAAACATCTCTAACGTAATCCAGTGGCCAGTCCCAAACTAGGGGATTCTGGTATTTGTAGTAAAATAAGGCAACTTCCTGAAACTACGGCCTAATTGCAGGGCACTCTACTGTCTAAAACAAGGATGCCCAAACTATGACTCATGGGCCAGATCCAGCCCATGGCACCATTCTATCTGGTCTGCACCACTCTCACCGCACCCAGAAGTGGAAGTAAAATGCACCCATGCATGTGCAAAATGCTGCTGTAAATGACCTACAGCTGTCACATTTCAGAAATTTATTTATTTATTTAAGCAAACTTTTATGCCACCCTCCTCAAAAAGACCCATCTACGGATGCATTTACAGCAACATTATGTGCATGTGGGACACATTTTGCTTCTGCTTCTGATGGGAGGAATCAAATGACTGGCCCATTCAACCACACATCTGGCCCATGTCCTGAAAAGTTTGGGCACCCTTGGTCTAAAGGACTTTGGTTTCTCCCCAATTCACTTCTGGTAGTGGAATTGCACAGATAATGAAAATGATTCAATGAACAAATCACAGGAATTGGGGAGGGGAGATAATCCTTGTTTCCTTCCCCATTCTGCTATAGGTAGACATCCTAGGTAAAGGTCTCCCTTGCTCAAATTTATTTATCTATTTATTTAGCATATGGCACTTGTACACACTGAGTCAACATATAACAAAAACAAAACAAAATATAAACTGTATAAAACTAAACATTAATTTATAAACAAATATCTAAACAATTTATATATTCAATTGCACCAGGAGTCACCCTTAGAAAATCTTCACTATTGTCCTCAGATGCTCTAAGTCTACATTGTGCTATAATACTATTCTATAATATATTGCACAGTGCCATGCACTCACATGCTGCTGGTGGTAGTTTCCCCCATTTATGCAAAAAGTCCGCACATCTACCCTGTGCATATTCTGTTAAGGCTTGCCCATATTTTGTGAGGTTGACCAAAACTGGGTGGTGTTTCAGTTACACATTGACAAATCTGGTACTGATGTGGCACGTTTCCCAACCATTCTCTTCTCCATGCATCCTGCAGGTTGAACTTTTCATTGCCTCCAGTAGTGCCACTGGATAAAGGTGGATGGCTTGAGCAGAGATCATCTTTTTGTTTGTTTGTTTGTTTGTTTGTTTGTTTGCTGTTTTAATTTGTTGTGATTGCATTGGCCTTGCTTTTGTTTACTTTCTGCTGTGTGTGATTGCTTGATATGACGTAAAGAGGTGTTTGCCAGTGTCAGTTTGCCTCAACCAAGCACATCTTGCCTCCAGACTGTTTTTTCTAAAACAATTTATCTCAGAGCTGTAAGAGATTTTCATGAAGGCATTTAGGTGAACAATTAGAGAGAGAGAGATGGAAATTTCTAATTATCACTTGTTAGCACCTTGTTAAGACACCACTTGCTGTTGGAGCTCCAAGAACAGAGCTCTCTGTTGACTCCAGAAATTCTCACCTGAAAGGCTATAGCAATTCACCTTGGGAAGCCTAATTTCCACGGGTGTGAACTGTTTTTTATCCCACTGTGTAAAATGCCTGCCCAGCTTTTGAAACCACCCACCACCCTCTCAACACAAAGCCATCTTTCTGCCTCTGTTACAACTCATGCTGAGGTTCGTCCCAGCATTTTAAAAGAAAGTATCTTCAGCTCGAGGCTGCAGTGCCTTAGTAGTTAAGATGCTGAGTTTGGCGACCAAAAAGTTGGCAGGTAAGCAGTTTGAGACCCGAGTGCTGCTCAACTGGGTGAGCTCCAGTGGTGTGGTGGCCCAAAGGGATACAGGGAGTCATCTCAGTGCACCCCAGTGACTGGAGCTCCCCTAAGGCAGGCAGAGGTGATGGGAAAGTATGGGATTTCTCCCCCACACCCCACAATAGTTGCCCCTATCACTTCCTGTCCACCGCCCTCCCAAGGTGCCCAGCACACCCCTGGTGAGCTCCCATTGTCTGCCCCAGCTCCTGCCAACCTAGCAGTTTGAAAGCAAGAAATTGCAAGTAGATAAATAGGTACCACTTTGGCAGAAAAGATGACAGTGTTCTGTGCGTTCCAGTGTCTAGTCATACCTGCCACATGACCATGGAAATGTCTTCAGATTCAGACAGTGCTGGCTCTTTGGCTGTAAATAGAGATGAGCACTGCTCTCTAGAGTTGGACACGACTGGCTTTTGAGCAATGGAGAACTTTACCTTTACCTATCTTTAGCTCAGAAAGCATCCTCATGTTTCCAGGGAACACAGGAAGCAATTTTGTCATGGTCTCTCCCTTCACCCACTGCCACTTTAAGTTAAGAAGGGCCTTTCCCCCTCAAAACTGGAGGAACAGTTTAGGTAGATCAAAACAGTGTGGCATTGCCCTGAGGCTACTAAAGGACATGAGGGGGGTTCTTTCCATGTTAAAAGAAATGTGAAGGTTACTTAAGGTCTCATGTGGCTTCTAGACTTTTGGAAGTTACCCAGCAGAAAGCTGAACCTGTCATGGAAAGAATTAACAACCGTGAGGACTAATTTCTCAATCAGAAATTCAGAGCCAGACTTGAGATAGCATCCAAAATCTCCTGCCCAGATAGACTAAATAGACAGACTGACCAATCTGTCACTGTTGTTTTGTCCTATATTCAGATTCTCTCCCCACTAAAAAAAAAACACCTTCTATATCAGATGTGAACAATATATGGATTCTGTTTAATCAGGAGGGGAAAAATAATACCATGAAAATGAAACCAGAGGTTACAAAAATAAAAAGAAACAAAAAAATCTCATCTGCTCCTGCTCCAGATGTTCAGAAAAAAATGTTTGATTGATGGTGATAATTCTCTAGTGGCTCAGATTCCAAACACAAGTCTTTTAAGTTCCGTTGTGCCCCGCCTCACAACCCATGTGGGAAAGTGAAGGGTAATGAATTCTGATAGATATGGGAATTTAATGGTTGCCTTTCGAGAATCATTACAATCCAAACGAAATGTTTAGGTAATGCCCAGACTAATGAATTCTGACAAACAAACAAAAAGAGGATATTTGATTGCCTGGCTATCAGAAAAGGTTACACTAGCATTTATTAAGAAAGACTATAGGAAGAAAAATCATATTCATCATTCACAGTCTAAAAACATTATTGTTAATGAAATCTGATGGGGTAAAGGGATATGGGGTTATAAGCCAGGCTGGACGACTAGGTTGAAAATTCAATATATTTTCCTTCAGAGAATAGTTGTGAAGATATTTCCAGTGGCTACACACCGCCTTGTCACTTCTGACTTACACTTCTGACCCTGGTAGGTTTCCAAAGAACATGAGGCATTCAAGGAGTGGTTTACTATTGTCAGGGGCAATGGTGGCTTACTGGTTCAGACGCTGAGCTTGATGACCAGAAAGTTGGCAGGTCTCTAGCTGCAGAATTCAGTTCACCAGTGTGAATCTCAAAAGAGCTAGTCTATGTGGCTTTGGTCATGTTGTATAGTCCTAGTCTGTCTCCCCGGCCCAGAAAGGGGGAATGGCCCTTCTTTGTTGGCCAATGATGTTGTATCCCTAACTGTTGCTTTGCCCTCTTGGTCAGTAGTCCATGGGGGATTGGGGGTAAAGATACTTCTGTGAAGAAAATAATGTGTCAACCAGTGCTATGTGCTTGCCTTTGTTCATAAACAGAACTGCACCATCAATGTCCCAGTTTATCCATCTTTGTCCTGCCATTTTTCACAAATAGCTCTGGTGTCGTAGTGGTTAAACTGCTGTGCTGCAGCCAGAACATTGTGAGTTCGATCCTGACTAGGATGGACTCAGCCTTCCATCCTTCTGAGATTGGTAAAATGAGTACCCAGCAAGTTGGGGCAAAATGCTGATTAGCTTGTGAACCACTCAGAGAGTGCATGAAGCGCCATGGTATATAAGTGTTATTGCTATTGCTATAAATAGCCAGAAGCCATTGATTGAGGAATAATATGGACCTCTATATCATTGACAAAACAAATTCCTTTGCTACCTTCTACCAAGTCTTGTTTTATTAAGCACCCTTGTTTAATTTAGGATGCAAATCAATATGTGGAACAAAGAGAGACCTATAATTTTTTTAAATGTCATCTCTACAATCACACTTAAGATTGATTCTACCTTGAACTCATTGTATTATTGCTAATGACAGAAAGCTCAACACTGCACTTTATCAACCAAAGTCTGTCGTGGGGAACTTTCTAATTAGTGCTACTAATCACTTATTCCTTCTCTGGGAGAGCAATGCATTATGAGACCGACTGGTGAAATACATCGAACAACATATACATCTTGTTAAAATGACACTTTGGAGATAGCGTCCTTCACATCCATCAGAGACACTTCATCCATCAGATGGAAATATTGCCTTAAATACTGCCTGAGCAGGCAGCTGGGATTGACACAGTTTTCTTGGTCCTTGGTAGGTAGTCTTGATGTCTCTATGCTGATGGCCTTTGGAGGGGTGCCAAAACTCTTACATCATCTAGCAATTAATGTACCCACTCTTGGATAACAAGAAGTTAGGGAGGCAGTGGGAAGTATCTTTAGCAGTAGAGGCGACTTGATGAAATTAGCTTCAGGAAATCTATTTTATAATAAAACTGTTCATAAAAGGGCAATGTCATTTAAAGACGCAATTTCCATGGAGGATAACTTTTTATATCTGTGTGCATTTTTAAGGCACAGAAGCTTTTATTTTAAATAGGTTTACTGAAGCTTAGAATTGCAGAAGCCCCCAGGGGAACCTGTTACATTGTACATGGAAATCTTGGTGTGAGGTTTTGTGGTTCCTGCTCCCTGCTAATTTCTGCACAAGTATCTCGAAGGTGTTATTTTTTTAAGAAAAAGAAATTCACCAAAGTACCAACTGTGATTAATAGTAGATGTGAACACTGTCAGCCACTTTTCTCTTTAAAAAAAATCATTTTCGATAGCATCAGAAATTGAGACAGGCTATAATAAAAATAAAGAAGATAAACCATGGTTTACAAAGTCTAGTAAAGGTCACCCTTGCTCGAAAGCCACTTGTATCCAGTCATCAAGTTCAGAGTCATAACCACTAAGCCACTGCAGTCCCTTTTACTAGGTTTAGTAAACTCTTTATCCATCCAGCATCATTTGGCAGAAGATGAAGTGAATCAAATGCTCCTTATGGAGGACCCCCAGGAAAGACTGCCTTTTAAAAGATGAATCGACCTGGATGCCTTGAATTGGAGGTCATATTGGCATGAATTGAGTACATCGTAACAGAAAAATTAAAAATATGGATTCAAGAGCAGCAAACACATAACAGCAGCCAAGGAAAATGAACACATTTTGGCTGCAAATCGTCACTCATGTATGAATTGTTGGGCTGCAGTGGCTTAGTAGTTAAGATATTGAGTTTGATGATGGGAATGTCGGCAGGTCAGCAGTTTGAGACCTGAGTACTGCATGACAGAGTGAGTTTCCCTCATCTGCGCCAGCTCTTGACAACCTAGCAGTTTAAAAAACAAAAAAAATGCAAGTACTGTAGATAAATAGGGACCACTTCGGCAGGAAAGGTAACAGCGTGAACCATTTCATTATTTATTGTGTCAATTCAGTGCAATTCAATATATTGTGTTAATTTCCTCTCTCACCCTTTTTAAAGAAACAGCATTCCATGCACTGCCACACAACCACAGAAATGTTCACAGATGCAGACAGAATTGGCTTTTTGGCTGTAAATGGAGATGAGCATCAACCCCTAGAGTTGGTTGGACATGACTGGCTTTCAAACAAGGGAAACCTTTACCTTTATTAATGAGATGGTGGTTGTTTCCAGCACTGTGTTAATGAAGAGCAATTTGCCATAAAGATGTAAGTGATTTCCCTGAACCCAATTCTGGTCCTTTCTTCTTTGTTTTTAAAATTCCTTCTGTTGATTTTTTGGGTTGCTTATACATTTGATTGGACCACTTATCCTGTTTCAGTGCCTTACACTTATATGTCACTTATAGAATTTCATTTACAAGGTAGCTAATTCATCACCATCCTCATCATAATCACATCCATCATCATAACCACCCCTGGAGGGAGAATTTAAAAAGCCAGTTTCCTTCGAACCTAATGAGAAACAGTGTACTGTATATCGTTTCAGATTTAGCTGACATTCTCTGTGTTGGAAACATCTGCCTGTAAAATGCTCCAAAGGAGAAGGTAAAGCCATAACTCCATTTCTTACCCCAGTCTTTTCTACTATAGCTATTCTGTCTGTGACCAAAACTTTCTCTCTTGTAGAACTATATCAAGAAAAACCTCAATCGAGTTATTTACTGTCACATATCTATTACTGTTTATGTCCTTGGTGATGAGATGGGTGGGAATATGATTCATGAAGTCATCAGAATTGATGGGAAGGTAAAAAGTCTAGTGGAAGAAGAGGTCACAGCAATCTAGAAGAGAGATGATCCAAATAGATACAGGGGCTTAAGGGACAAAAACAGCCAGCAATGACTGGATGGGAGGGGACATGGGTTAGAAAGGACATTTATTCAGCCTCAGAATTGGAATTCTATTGTTAGCAATATAAAATCCGGCCAGTTTTGTAATGCCATCACTATCTTATAAAGGTTTAGACATCTATTTTAACCTTAATGCTAGGTGTGATATCAACTATGTGGTAAATATGTCTATTTTTTCTTGTGGAATTGCAGCAGGCAGAGGTGAACGCCTGGACCATTTCATTATTTATTGTGTCAATTCAGTGCAATTCAATATATTGTGTTAATTTCCTCTCTCACCCTTTTTAAAGAAATAATCTGTCACCCAGGTTGTAACGGCTCCTTCTCTTTAATGGAAGCACACGAGGCAATGGCATTGAAATTGGATCGGTCCAAATGGAATCATTATTGTCTGTCCATTGAGAACATAAATGGCTCCATCAATCGAAGGGTATAAGACAGTGCCCAAGGTGTCTGGAGAAGGCTCCGTGGTACATCTAAAGCATGCTGAACCTCTGTGTGTCTTGGAAGTGCAACAGCATGAATTAAAAAGGCACACTTCAAAAAATGCTCCCAGAGATCCATTATCTGCAGATTGTATTCACAATCGACTCCGTTGATGCCATGACCATCCATCAATTCAATATGCATTTAGTGAATCATCTCCACAATAGATCAGTGTTGTTAGCTACCCACCACCGCCATCAGTGTGCAGTGAGGGATTCATTTTTATCTCTCCATGGCTTTGTTTTTTGTGATAAGGGAGTTTGGGATTGTGAGCCATACTTCCTGGAATATGGACTGCTGGAAAAGGAAAAGTTGTACAGTACTTCACAAAAACTGGGGGAAATGTGTTTGGACGCAGCATGAAGAACTTCACCAGGAGGGCTTTAAATTGAATTGAGAGAAGGAGATATAAAATCAGAAGTAACGAAAGAAGAAGGCTTATGTACAATAAGGTTAACAGACCAAGTACCTCTAATGGAGACCAATGAAAATAGTATTTATAAAAAAGGGAGAAAGGAAACAGGTGGCAAATCACACAATCTAGAGTACTGTGTTCAACTCTACACAAGCAGTAGTAATAGCAGTACAAGTGAAGGTAAAGGCCGCCCTTACTCAAAAGCCAGTCGTATCCAACTCTAGGGTTCAGTGCTCGTCTCTGTTTATAATCAGTGCTGTCTGCATCTACAGATGTTTCCATGGACATGTGGCAGGCATTAATAGACACCAAAGTGCATGGAATGCTGTTTATCTTCCCACCAAAGTGGTACCTATTTATTTACTTGCAACTTCTTGCTATCGAACTGCTAGGTTGGCAGGAGCTGGGTCAAGGATGGGAGCTCACTTTATGGGAGCTCACTTTATTGTGCAGCACTCGGATCATGAACTGCTGACCTGCCAACCTTCTAATTGTCAAGTTCAGCATCTTAACACTAAGCCATCACAGTCCCTTAGTATGGCCTGCTACATGGGTGAAAAGAACATGATTGTTGGTCTTCGTTTGCAAAATTGACTCGTTTCGTCAATTTCAATGTCCTTTGCCTGTTTACCACATCGAATTCATGAACTAAATCCCTGACGATAGAGTTCTTAGACTCTACCTGCCACACTTTTTTTCCAGGATGCAGTTCCTTTATTTTGGAAATGTATATGTGGCCACTCTACTACAAGCCAGCTTTGAGAAAAGGATCCAACTAGACTCCAGGATCATCTTATTTTGGAGACCTTAGTCTCCAGCAGATGTATTTTCACATGACTCAAGATTTCTTATTGCTGCTTCAGGTTCTGGATCTCCTTAGCCACTCTTCTAAACTGTCAGACTGAAAGATAACACATCAGGCACAGAAATCAGAACTGTGTGTTTATGTAAATCGCTTCTAGGCAATCCTTCCATATTAAGCTCCATCACCTGTCTTTGCTTTCAATCAGACAAAGTAGAAAATGAATGTTGCTTTATACATTGCTGTAAATACCAGCGATCAAAAGGAATACAATCATCTGGTACCAAAGCTGCCTTGTCAGGCGGATATCTTGTCAGTCTATATTACGGAACATCAATAGTAATGAGTGTGTTCTAAAACTGACATCTTAAGAGAGCCTGTGTAATTCCTCTTTGTAGAGAAGGTCTGGAAAAAAGATGGTGGGGAGACTGTGGAATTCAGTTGTTAAATATATTTTCCCACTATTCCTGGATTACCAAAAGGGGGGGAAATCAAGAGAACAAGCTGGCCACAAATTCAGCTCTCTCTCCCTTAATGTTGAAATAACAAATGATTTGCTTTGTTTTCAGGATTAAATATACCATCCAGGGTGCTTGTTATATTTAGATGGGTGGGATATAAATCAAGACAGACAGACAGACAGATGAAGAAAGAAAGAAAGAAAGAAAATGTTTCTCCCATTTTGAAATCTGCACATGTTTTAATAGATGTTTCTTAGTGTGCTCATACATTTCTGCATTTTATCTAATTCATGCATCTTCTCTCAATTGAGAAAAGTGAGCTTTCCCCCCTGTTAATTGTTCAGATGCTAACATTTTTACTTCGCCCCATGCACATTTTATTTCTCAAAAATACCTTGTTAAGCCTCACCAATGTGTGAATCCTTGGGGCCTTGTATATTTCTTCTCACAACGAGTCTCAGGAGGTGCAGAAACTCATCAGGGCTCTCAGTTCCAATAGAATTAGTTTCCATCTTTACTCTGGACTGTGGCTTATTTTATCACCCACTTGAGAGGAATGTGGAGACCCCTGTTGCTTGTGGGACAGGGTATAAATCCTAACAGGAGCTGTACATGTTAGCATTAGTTTTTACTGTGCTAACCACATAAGGAAGAAGGCATGCGTAGCTTGACATCGCACATGCACATTGCACTCCCTGGTACAACCATTATAACAATACAGTACTGTACATGGAATCTTCTCACAAGGAAGAGGTGCAGGAGACTAGATATATTCATCCCTCTTAATTATTTTTAAAAAATATTCTACACCAGCTGCCTTGAAATGAATGGTACAGTCTATACTGCATTTATCTTGGACAAATTGAAGCCCCAGACATCCTGAATAATCTGGAGCCAGTATATAACTTGGGAAATCTGTTGTACTGTATAAATGTTCTTATTGAGTTCTTAATCATTCAATGCAGGCATAAGAATAAAAATCATTTCTCATTCTTGCTAAGATGGAACATTTATTTGAGACAGCTTGCTGAGAAATAGCTAGTCTTTGTAAGAGACAATGAAACAAAGAATCCTTTGAGGATGATCACATCCCCACTTTTTTGTGCAAAATATTTCTGCATAATGTTAGCATGTTGCATCTTGAAAACAATGTAATAATAACTAGAAGTCAACATGTATTTGTGGCGTAACCGCCTGGGAGTAAGAATTGTTATATTTTGTTATATTGTGTTGATACTGTATTGTCGTGATATTTTTGTAACTGAAATTTGTAGTTGATACTTTGATACTTTGTTTTTGTTTAAGACTCAACTAAAAATGTTTCTGAATTTTTTTATGATGTCTTAATTTTGTAAATTGTGATGGGGGATTTCTTGAAATCTATGTGTTACTTTGATATGTTATTGATATGTGCTACTTTGATTTGTTTTAATATGTGATATTTTGTGATCTATGTTGTTAGCTGCTCTGAGTCATTTTGGCGAATAGAGCAGCATACAAATCCAAATCCAAATACAAAACATACAAAGAACAAATCCTACCAGACTAATCTTATCTCATTTTTCGGTCTTTTCTTTCTTTATTCGTGTCAAATGCACCACCAGCATATAATAACATTTTGTAATTTCCTTTGTAGATAGTGGGAATACTGTAGATGTAATATATCTTGACTTCACCAAACCTTTGACAAATTACCCCATGATACCCTGTTTAGTAAGCTAACTAGGTGTGGGCTAGATAGCACAAGGGTCAGGTTGTGAAGCTGAGGACAGGAATGGGAGACAAAAAGGCCGTAGCAAATGAATCCAGGGCTCAAAGTGAGTTCCTTCCTTAAAAACCCTGGGCCGATCAGGCCGCCCCTGGGGAATGAGCCCCAGATATATCCATGGGGGATATAAAAGAAACCCTGCTATGAGGTGAAACAGATCCTCCAAGAACTTGCCAGATGGAAGGACCCTCCAAAAGAGAAGCCATAAAGGAGGAAGCTTTGGGAGACACTCCTGATTATTTAACAGAAGCCTTTGGGGGAGGACTTTCTTAAGGAAGATCATGAATTGCTTGGAGAATGGGACTGTGTTTATAAGGAGGATCCATGAAGGGAAGTGTTGGTCTACTTGAGGGTACCAAATGGAGAGAGCAGTTTAACCACTGTGCCCCCGGGCCAAAAATATCCCCATGTCTTCAAAAAAAATACAAGGGGAATCATTAGAATCCTTAGAATCACTCTATTCACAGTCAAGCCCCTACTCTAGTCCCAATGTCCATAAAGTCAAAATATTAATCAGTAAGCCTTCTCCTTTGCTTCAATATGATTTGCTTCAAGAGTAATCCAACAAGAGACTTTTCAACCACAGTGTAATTTATGAACCAGCTGGAGCACGATGCATTTTTAATATAAAAAAAAATAGGTACAAGCAGGTACAGGGGATTAATAGTTGCATTATAATTTTACTGTTTTCAATATACGCTGCCATAGAAAAGACAATCAAATATGGGTACTATCTCAAGGACATAAAATGGGATGTTTATTTTTAATAGAAAAAGAATTTTGGAAATTATTGAAGCATGACAAGTTGATGAATCCAATCTCGGAGCAAAATAAAGTCCACCCTCCAAAGCCCAGGTGAAGCAAGCAAAGGCATTGTAACTGTTTATTTGGGATACAGGCATCCTAATCAGAAATGTTTATCATGTCTATGACTTTTATTAGCGTACTACATGCCCTTGAAATGACTGGCAAAATGCTTTTTCATTATGTCATCTGTTATCCTAGTGTTCTTAAAGATAGATACAAGAAGTTTCCACCATTGGAGCAGAAAATAAGTCATTGGGGTTTATTTTCCATACTGCTGATCATATTTGTTGTCCCAAGAAGGAGAAATATGTTCCACCAAGAAGTAGGAGAAAAGGGATGCTTTCACCAAAAAATAAAAGGAGTGGAGTAAATAAGGTGAATAGACATTGCTGTTTATTATCCAAATATGTACCAGTAGGATGCACTCCTAGGGTTAGGTGGCCTTGAAATTTTAGTAAAAGGTAAAGGTCTCCCTTGCTCAAAATCCAGTTGTATCTGATTCTTTGGGTGCATTATTCATCTCAATTTATGGCCAAAGAGTAAATGTCTGGTGTCTGTGTCTACAGACATTTCCGTGGTCATGAGGGAAGTGTGACTAGATGTTGGAGTGAATGGAATGCTGTCACATTTCCTCCTGAAGCAGTACCTATTTATCTAATTGCAATTCTTGCTTTTGAACTGCTAGGTTGGCAGGAGCTAGGGCAGATGACGGGAGCTCACTGCATTGTACAGTACTACAGTCTTGAACTGCTGACCTGCCAATCTTCCAGTTGTCAAGCTCAGTGTCTTGAAATGTTAGTATCACTGGGCAAAACACCAGTTTATCCATACTACCTGCATCTCTGACACAGAATAAGGCTGTCTAGCAGTCAGGGCTGGATTTACACGAAAAGAGACCCTAGGCTATTCCACTTATGTGGCCCTTTCACCTCCCATTTTTAAGTTTGTAAATTACATGAGAGATAATAAAATACATCATTTCTGTGATATATATCAATATATAGGCCCCTCTTGATCTTGAGGCCCTAGGCTGAAGCCTAGTTAGCCTATAGGAAAATCCGGCCCTGCTAGCAGTACTGTGCTAGAAGTAGCAGAGTTCAAATACCTAGGCACAACATTTACTTAGGATGGCAAAATGGATTAAGAGATGAACATACGGTGCAGTAAGGCAAGCCAAATACCTGAACAGTTAGCTCCACTCTTGCAACTCAAAGCAATACCGACCAGCACTTCATACAAAGCATATTCATTCTCACCTTACGTTACCGACGCAATTGACATTTACATCAAAACATAAACAAAAGACCACTTGAATGAGATGACTGAGGAAGGCTGCTGGAGTGACTAAAAGGGATAAAATCAGGAATGAGATCATAAGGGAAAGAATTGGAATAGAACCAATTTTTTTGCTACATACAGAGACAACGAAGAAAGTGGTTTGGCCATTTGGAGAGAATGTCTTGGAATTACATACCTTACAAGGCATATAGGGAAAGAGGAGCAGGAAAAAGACCATGAGGCAGACCCAGAGAAAGGTGGAAAGACAGCATCAAAGAAATATTACAAGAATACCAAATGACACTGGTGCAGGCCACTAGCAGTGCCAGAACAGGAACCTCATATCTCCCTAAACACCCAAAGGGATAAAAGAGGAAATAAAGAAGGAGAAAGAGAAGCAACGCTGTTCACAAAAGAAAAATCTCCTCAGAGAATTCTTACCATTCTCATTCAGTCTGATGAGGAAAAAAGTCACCTTCAAAAAGAATGTCAATGGAGAAAAGAAATTCAGAAGAATTCTCTTGGGTGAGGTTCAGGATTCTTGTGCTTACTTTACTAATGAGGCAGCCAAGGAATAAGGCAGCCAGGACCCTCCCCACCTTCTCCTGCTTCAGTCAAAATCCAAAGGAAAATCTAATAAGAGGACACAGCAGCAAGCAGCAGGTAAGTAAGTTTGTGGATTTAGCCCCTGGTAGTCTCTAGAACGGATAAAAGAGCACAATTCGCCCTTTGCAAAGAAATGAAACCCACAATTCTTAATGGGAGAAAATTAGAAAGGTAGCATTTGTTATAGAAGGTTTTTTCTAAAGAGTAGCCCTGTAACTCTGTGTTTCAAGCATACCAGAGAGTAAACAAAACCAAAAGCAGAGACGTTGTGGCACTTTAAAGACTAACTCGTGTATTTTAATGTTAGCTTTTGCGGATCAAGTCCACTTCACCAGGCATAGGAGTGAGACTTCGTGGCATCAATTTATACACATCAGGTACAGAGGCAGGAGATAAGTATACTAATCAATATGGCTTTTTACAACTGGTAATAGCAGAAGATCTCTGGATGTTATTTGGATTAGTTGTGAAGTTTCACACTGTTGAATTGCAAGTGGGAAGTAAGAGCATGCAAGCCAAGCACCTGGTATTAAACATTTTCTAACAAGGTTAACCTTCAGGCTCTATTGACAATTGTGTGAGTTCATCCTTTGTTCTGTGAGATAGCCTATGTTGTGGATGAGAATTCTACTGAAGTAGGTTCTGTGAAGGTGGAAAAATATGACAACATATAGGTAAAGGTCGCCCTTGCTCGAAAGCCAGTCGTATCCGACTCTAGGGTTCAGTGGTCATCTCTGTTTATAGCCAAAGAGCCAGTGCTGTCTGCATCTGCAGACTTTTCCATGGACACGTGGCAGGTATGCCTCAACACTGGAGTGCATGGAATGCTGTTTACCTTCCCACCAAAGTGGTCCCTATTTATCTACTTGCAATTTCTTGCTTTCAAACTGCTAGGTTGGCAGGAACTGGGACAGAGACGGGAGTTCACTCCATCATGCAGTACCCGGGAATCAAACTCCGACATTCCAGTCAGTGAGTTCAGTGCCTTAACCACACTCCTATGTCTGATGAAGTGGACTTGATCTACAAAAGCTAACATTAAAATGCAGCAGTTAGTCTTTAAAGCGTCACAATGTTTTTTGCATTTTTTGGTTTACTCTCTGATTTATTATAGAAGTACACAGGGATAGGAAAGATAAAAGGAGTCATAATTATAACAAGGATATCCAGTGTGATGTAGTGGACAAAGTGATGCATTTGGACTCAGGAGGCTTGGTTCAATTCCTCATTAAGGCATGGAAGTTCATGCAAGAGGAAGATTAAAGCTAGTAAAGCTATTGCTTTAAATATCATACTTACCTTTAAAGCCTCATTAGGGTCACTATAAGACAGTTCCAACTTAATGGCACATAGCCTTAAAAAGTTCTAGCTATCTAAAGTGAAGATGTTGGGGACCATGGCTTCACCATCACATTTTTAATTATATAATAAAATAGACTAAATATCACTTTATATTCAATCTACATTCTGTTTTCTTTCTCTCCTGATGTTCTTTGGTATTTTTAAGTGGCACTTTTTAATACTGGAGCTGGCTGAATAGCTTGGTGGTTTTAGTATCTGGCTGCCAATCCAAAGGTTGGGAGTTTGATTCCTCACTGTGCCACCTGTGAGAAAAGCCAGCCTATGTAATCATAGGCAAGCTGCATAACCCCATGGCTCCCCTAGAAGAAAGGAATGAAAAAGCACTAATATGTATTATCTTCCTAGAAAACATAGAAAGGGGTTGCCATAAATCAGGATTGATTTGACAGCATGCAATTAATTAAAAATTTAATAATAGAATCTATTTAATTTTAACAAAACTTATCCCATTGTGTTTTCCTCTATGTATGAATACATTGTTTTAATTAATTCTGACAAACCTTGGGTCCTTCTATTGGAAAGAAGGTGTCATATTGAATGAATGAATGAATGAACGAATGATCAACTTGAGCAACTGATCATAGCTGAGGCTGATTATAATACCAAAGCTCAGCTCTGTCTTACAATGTGTTCTATGTATTTTATGTTTATTTGTAAGAAATAAATTTAATTTAAATATATATAAAAAGAACCAGTCTCTAAAGTTCTGTAACAAATAATAGGTACATGCAAGAAGTTGGGGGGGGGGGGAGAACTGGATAGTCAGAAAAATCATGTTAAGTACAACATTGCGTGGAGTCTGAATTACACAATCAATTGCGTCCCCTTGGTATGCAAAACATGAGTTTGTTGTTGTTTAGTCGCACAGTCGATTCCAACCCTCTGCGACCCCATGGACCACTGTCTGCCAGGCACCTCTGCCCTCCACCATCCTCCTCAACTCGCTCAGCTTTGTGCCCATTGTGTCTACAATACGATCTAGCCATCTCATTTTTGGCCACCCCCTTTTTCTTTTACCCTCCACCTTTCCCAGCATCAAGGCTTTCTCAAGTGAATCCTCTCTTCTCATTTGATGTCCAACGTACTTTAGCTTCATCTTTACTATTTGACCTTCTAAGGAGCAGTCAGGGTTGATTTCTTCTAAGATTGACCTATTTGTTCTCCTCACTATCCAGGGGACTCTCAAAACTCTCCTCCAACACCACATCTCAAAGGTGTCTATTCTTCTGAGCTCAGCTTTCCTTAGGGTCCA
Source organism: Furcifer pardalis (assembly GCA_030440675.1). Classification (NCBI taxonomy): domain Eukaryota; kingdom Metazoa; phylum Chordata; class Lepidosauria; order Squamata; family Chamaeleonidae; genus Furcifer; species Furcifer pardalis. The sequence goes on along the minus strand of CP126894.1, from coordinate 13,244,831 downwards.
GCTCTCACAACCATACATTGCCACAGGGAATACCACTGCTTTGACTATACAAATTTTTGTTTGCAAGGTGATGTCTCTACTTTTCACCCAGTGGCGTCGCGTGGGGGGGGCGGGGGGGGGGGCGGATGCCCCGGGCAGCGGATTTCAGGGGGCGGCAAAATGTCCCCACCAGTTTGGCCTCCCTCTGCCTGGGGCCGGGCTTAGGAAGCAGGACTTCCCAGGCGGGCGGCCGTTTTGCTGGCGAGCGCTGCTCGCCTCCGTCCACCTGGCTGGCCGTCGGGGGCTCTCCGCCGCCCGCCCTTGGCGGGCGCCCTGCGTGCACGTGTCCGCGCACGCTGCTCGCCTCCGCCCGCCCAGCCACCCACCCAGCTTGCCGTCAGACGGGGCGCTCATCGGGGGTGGGTGGCGCCGTGGCGGGGAGCCCCTGGCGGCTGGCTGGGCAGGAGGAGGTGGGTAGCGTGCGCGCGCGTGCGGGCCGCCCGCCAGGAGAGCCCCCGACGGCCAGCCGGGCAAGCGAGTTGCTGGAGGTGGAGGTGCGCTCGTTGGGGGTGGGTGACGGAGGGCCCCTGGAGGGCGAGTGGGCGGAGGTGTGCGGCGCGCTTCTTCGCCCCAGGCGGCTGAACACTGCGCGACACCACTGTTTTCACCATGCTCCCCAGGTTTCTCATTGCTTGCCTCCCAAGAATCAGTCGCCTTTTTATTTCATGGCTGCAATCACCATCTGCAGTGAGCTTTGATCCTAGGAAAGTAAAATCTGTCACTGCTTCTACTTCTTCCCCATCTATTTTCCAGGGACTGATAGGGCCTGTTGCCATTATCTTGGTTTTCTTGATATTGAATCTCAAGCCAGATTTTTCACTTTCTTCTTTCAACCTAACCAGGAGCTTCTTTAGGTCCTCCTCACCTTCTGCCATTAGGGTGGTATCATCTGCATATCTCAAATTGTTGATGTTTCTTCCAGCAATTTTGATCCCAAATTGTGATTCCTCCATCCCTGCATTGCGCATTATGTGTTCTGTGTATAAGTTGAATAAGCAGGGTGACAAAATGCAGCCTTGTCTTACTCCTTTTCCTATTCCAAACCACTCCGTCATTCCATTTTCTGTCCTAACTGTTGCCTCTTGATTCATGTACAGATTTCTCATGAGGCCTATAAGGTGTTCCGGTATTCCCATTTCTTTAATTACTTGCCACATTTTGTTGTGATCGACACAGTCAAAAGCCTTCGTGTAATCAATGAAACAGAAGTAGACTTGTTTCTGATATTCCTTTGTTTTTTCCATGATCCATCTTATGTTGGCGATGTGGTCTCTAGTCCCCCTGCCTCTTCTGAAACCCTCCTGCACTTCTGGTAATTCTCTCTCCACGTACTGTTGCAGTCTATCCTGTATTTTCTTGAGCATCACCTTGCTAGCGTGAGTGATGAGCATAATTGTTTGATAATGTGAACATTCTTTGGCATTTCCCTTTTTGGGGATTGGAACGTATACAGATCTTTTCCAATCCTGTGGCCATTGTTGTGTTTTCCAAATCTGCTGGCATATAGAATGCAATAATTTGATTCCATCATCTTGCAGGGCTTTGAAAAGTTCAACTTGGATACCATCAACTCCACTGGCTTTGTTGTTTGCAGTGTTTTTTAGCGCCTTTCTGACTTCATTCTCTAGAATGTCTGGCTCATGTTCAATGTTCTCATCATTGTGATTATCAGGGGTGTTGAGGTCCTTTTTGTAGAGTTCCTTTGTGTACTCTTTCGATCTTTTCTTAATCTCTTCTGCATCTACTAACTCCTTGCCATCTTTGTCCTTTATCATTGTCATTTTTGCTTTAAATGTTCCCTTGAATCCCCCAATTTTTTAGAAAATATCTCTAGTCCTACCCCTGATATTGTTTTCCTCTATTTCTTTGCACTGTTCGTTCAGGTAGGTTTCCTTATCTCTCCTTGCTTTTCTTTGAAATTCTGTATTCAAGTGACTGTATTTTTTCCTTTCTCCTTGGCATTTTGCATTCCTTCTGTCCTCTGCTATTTTAAGAGCCTCATCGGACAACCACTTCGCTTTCTTACGCTTCTTTTCTTTTGGTATGGTTTTCCTTGCTGCTTCCTACATGATGTCCCACATCTCTGTCCATAATTATTCTGGCACTCTGTCTATCTGGTCCAAGCCATTAAATCTATTCCACACCTCCACTGTGTATTCCCAAGGAATGTTGTCTAGGCCATATCTGTTTGGCCTAATTGTTTTTCCTATTTTCTTTAGTCTAAGCCTGAATTTTGCAATCAGTAGGTTGTGATCTGAGCCACAATCTGCTCCTGGTCTTGTTTTTGCTGACTGTATGGAAGTTCTCCATCGTTGACTGCAGAGTATGTAATCAATCTGGTTTCGATGTTGGCCATCTGGTGATGTCCATGTGTAAAGTCTCCTCTTGTGTTGCTGGAAGAGAGTGTTTGCTATGACCAGTGCGTTATCTTGGCAGAACTCTGTGTTCAGAGATAAAAGTCACAACCCATTTTCCTGACATACTAGTTTGCTGTTGGCATAGAGTTCCTTGTGTTGCATAGATGTTTCCATACCTATACAAAGCTTCTTCCCATGTCTTTGGTGTCTAGCTAGGTTGGTAAATGGTTAACAAGAATGTTAACAAGAATGTCAACAGATATTCTCAGATTACAAGAAAAAAATAATTCAAAGCCATGGAACGTTACAAAGCAGGCATCCAGTGAGAATTGGTCTTCTATTCACAGAGTTGGCATCTTAGCCATAGCCTCATATTCATTTCTGGGTTTAGTCACAGCAGAGTGTGACAGCCGTGGAACTGTGGCAGCTGGTTTGTATTTATACACAATGTCATAGCTTTCCATTGTATAATAGAACATCTGTGCTACAAAAACAACAACAACAAAAGTTCCACTATTGTGACATGATTCTTGAAAGCCTTTTAAATGCATGAATCGGGAAGCAGAGGGAGGGGGAAAGGAATTCAAAAGGGGGGTTGGGGGGGTTCTGCTTGGAGCTTCCCAGTTCCCTCATGACCTGGATTGCAGAAGAATTGATTGTAACATAAACATTTTAATCCATAAAGCAACTCATTCAGGCAGCTAAACCAGAGCAGATCCAAGTAGCTGCCAGTAACACAGAGATCTCAAAAAATTTAGCTGTGATGGAGCTGCTAATTATTGTTCAGAGAGTTCCTCAATGAAATATCCTTGTAATCAGATTGCACATGAAGGAAAGGGAAGGTTTTTTCCCCTCCTCCGCCCAATACTTGGACGATTCCCAGTTGAAGAAACTTCAAATCTTTTGTAGGTGGACATAACCAAGTAGCATCCCATTCCTTCTCCTGCTGTATTGTTTTCTATCCCACCCCCCCTTGAAAACAGTATCTGTCAATGACTTGGAAAACATCAAATAAGAAATGCCAACAATTAAAATATTTGACAGGGAAGCTTGCCAGTGGTTGTTCTCCACTGGGACCCTTCCTTCATCACTCTGAAGGTTCTCCATCCACAAAAATTAGCATAAGCAATGCAAGGCTTTGAAGCCACCTCCTCCCGTCCTGGGAGACTTGAAGTCTTTGAAGTTATTAGGCATGGAATAAACCTTTTGAATAGGTAACCTGTAGAAGAGAGGTGGAATAAGATATGCCCAAGACTGTGGTACCATTGCTCAATACTGTACTTTGTCAACAAATACAAATGCAAACCTATAAGGGAAGGGGGGGGGGGAGACAGAAACAGCATTACCAAAAATCGAGTTTGCATATCTAGCAACTGATTTTTCACTGCAGAATGTTGCTTTGATATGTAGAGTTCCTTCATGATTGGGGAGTATGGGGGGAAGGGCTGGCTATCTGCACATTGCTTTTTAAAAGAAGAAGAAGACATGTATCCTCAAAGAGAGGGAAGGCAGGGAGTGTGGGAGAAGGCAGCAGGCAGCAGCTTTGCATAATATTTGAGCATTGAGTTTTTCTATGTAAAGATGCACAATTAGAATGGATTGCCATAATGGAAATGGTGGAAAATTTGCCTGCCTGTTTTGCGATCTGTGTGTCTGCTCCTGATGGTTCACTCCAAAATCCTTGCTCTTTTTGTTGTTATGTGCCATCAAGTTGTCTCCAACTTATGGCAATCTTATGAATGAAACATCTCCAAAATGTACTGTCTTCAACAGTCCTCCTCAACTCCTGTACATTATAGGCAGTGCAGTGGCATAGCATGGGGGGGGGGGGCAGGGGATGGCCCACCCCAGGCAGCAAATGTTCCAGCATTTCCAGCATTTCCAGCATTTCCAGGGGGCAGCAAATGTTCCAGCAGGAGGCGAGGCACGTGGTCCAGCCTGGGCATGTGGTCCAGCCCACCAGTGGCCCTGCATCAAAGGAAGCTGCCGCATCCCTGGGGAAGGCAGAGGAGGAGGCCGGCGCAGTGTTGTAGCATGGTGGGGCATGGGGCGGCCCACCCTGGACAGAACTTTTTGGGGGCAGCAAAATTTCATACTGCCAGCATCCTGGGCCCCACCCAGGGGGCAGCGTGCAGTGTCCTGGGCCTCACCCATGGGGGTGTGCGGTGTCCCAGGGGGGTGAATTTGGCCTCTGCCACAGGCAACTGAAACCCATGCTATGCCACTGAGGCAGTGGTTCTTTGAGGGCAGGGATGGCCAACCTTGGTGCTCCAGGTGTTCTTGGACTTCAGTTGCCAGAAGCCCAAGTTAGCACACCAGCTGATGAGGGCTTCTGGGATTTGAAGTTAAAGAACACCTGGAGCACCAAGGTTGGCCATTCTTGCCCTCATCATCTCATATTCTTTTCCTATTGCCTTCCATCTTTGCCAGCACTATTGTCTAGTCCAGAGGATCTTGCCTTCTCATGATATACCAAAGTAGGACAGTCTCAGCTGAATCATTTTTGCCTCCAGAGACAGTTCAGGCTTGATTCATTCTAGGACCCAATTGTTTGTCTTTCTGGCAGTCTAGGATACCTGCAAAATGCCTTCCCCAGAAACATACAGTCATACCTCGCATAATGAATTTAATGCATTCTGCGAGGCTGCTCGCTATGCGAAAAATTCGCTATGCGAGTCAGACTCGCATAACGAATTTTTCACTATGCGAGTTGGACTTTTCCCTATGGAAAAATTCACATAACGAGCGATTCTATGGGAAAAACTCACATAGCGAATTTTCCCCATAGAAACGCTCATTGTGCGAGTTTTTCCATAGGGAAATGTCCGACTTGCATAGTGAAAAATTCGTTATGCGAGTCGGACCGCTTAGCAAAAAGCTTGCTCATTATGCGAGTTTTTCGGTAAGTGAAACACTCGTTATGCGAGATTTGACTGTATTTCAAACAAATCATTTCCCCCTGTCGGATTCCTTTACTGTGCAGTTTTTGCACCCATACATCTCTGCTTTTTCCTCTTTCATTTTAGTCATAAACTGGATTTGGAATAGATGGTCCTTCAGACAGAAAAGGATGCATGCCCACCATAGGAAGCAATACTTTATGTTTGAAAGCCAGTCATGTCTGACACTAAGTGATGGTGCTCATCTCTATTTACAGCCCAAGAACCAGGTCTTCCTGCATCTGCAGATGTTTCCGTGGTTATTTGGTAGGCGTGACTAGACACCGAAGTGCAAGCAACACTATTACCTTTCCTGCTGAAGCAGTACCTGTTTATCCATGTGCAACATCTTGGTTTCAAACTGCTAGGTTCACAATTGCTGGGACAGATGAGACTCCAGTCTTGAACTGGTGACCTTTCCCATACCCCTCTGCATACAGATACACAGAATAATGTAGTTGTGCAGATAATAAATAAAAGTGGCCCAAATCAATTTCCTAATTTCAGGCCACAGGTGAAAAAAGGAGGGGAGGCCTTTCTGTATTTGAACACATTTTGTCTCATATTTTAGAATTCTACCTAAAGTGAATATTTAGCAACCAACAGCAAAACAGATCTAATCTTCTTCTAGAGTTTTTATTAGGAGGAATTGATTCTCCAGCCATGGCATAAAAACCCTGTGTAGTGAATTGTACCACTGTTGTCAATGCTATTCATTTTGATCTCTAAACATTGAGTAAATGATTGACTCCACCTTTGTTTCAGCCAAACTACATTATTCCATCTGGCCATTTTAAAAACTAGATGTTAAAATAATTAAAAATCTGTTATCAGAGAATGTTTTAAACACATTTTATGGTAGCCTTGAGGGGTCTGGTGGGGAGCAATGTGAATCATGGTGAAGAGGAAGAAGGGGGTGGGGATTTGGTCTTGTTTGTTTGTTGTTTTGGGTTTTTTTTTTTTTTGTTTGTTTGTTTGTTTGTTTGTTTGTTTGTTTGTTTGTTTGTTTGTTTGTTTGTTTGTTTGTTTGTTTGGCAGCAAATCCATTAAATGACAAGGCAGGTCTCTTTGCTTCTTCCTCTTGATGGGATTCAACATACATAACACAGATTTGTAAATGCATTAATCCTCCCAGAGCAAACACCCCTGCTGTTTGGTTGTAGATTTCAAGACTATTTAACAAATTACAAAACCCTTATTAAGAAGACAAATTATTCTGACTGATCAGCTCTGATGCAGTCTTTAATTATGCAAGTTTCTTCCTTAAGCATCTTTAAAAATTAAATAGATATGTTTCTTGTGCTTATGCTGGTGAACCAAACCAACTTGCACATTTAATAGTGAGTCTTAGCTGCAGCAAGATGGTCCCACAAATCACAAAAGCTTACTCTTTTGAATAAACTGAGATCTGATATTTCATTCTTCCTTTTAACTTTGAGCCATATCTAGTAAGGTAACATATCCAAAATCCCAATAAAGAAGGCCTGTTACTCAGTTTAGAGTGGTAGTCAACATAACAGCACATGCCCATTTTAAGACTCTGAAAGGCCTGGGGCTTGATATTTATTTTAGACCTTCCCCTTCTCAGTTTGCCTTGTCTCAGTATCATTTGCCAACTCTCGTCAGTGTCGTTCTTTAAAAATGCAACTATACATATAATCCTTTCAGAAATCTTATCACTAGCCAGAAGCAGTGCATTGAGTTTGAGGTCAAGGTCCTGTTTGATAACTCTGTCTCCTGGATGTTCATTGCATATGCTGCTAATCCAGGGGTTCTCAACCTATGGCCCATTAGCTGGATCTGGCCCACAGTGCCATTTCATGTGGCCTGTCGCCCTCACTCCTGCTCCCACTGCCGACAACAGTGATCCCTGGGGTGAAGCCAATGCCCTTTAGATGGTCTACAAGACATTTGTTCCATTCATGCCCCGATTTTCTAAGCCCATAAAGGCTCTTGAAGAGCTTTCAGCATTTGGTATTGTCTCCTTGTTCATCAAGGGCTGGTGGCTTTTTAATATAAATTTTCATAGTGAAATTTAAGCCTCTGCTTAAAACTGTACAATGTTTCGGACTTAGATCTTAACAAATAAGTAAACCCATACTTAGAATAATGGTAAATGATACTGAGCACATATTTGGCTCCTCCCAAACTTCTGTTTCATTGACTACACTAAGGCCTTTGACTGTGTGGACCACAACAAAATGTGGCAAGTAATTAAACAGATGGAAATACCAGAATACCTTATATGCCTCATGAGAAACCTGTACATGAATCAAGAAGCAACAGTTAGGAAAGAATACGGAATGACAGAGTGGTTTGGAATAGGAAAAGGAGTAAGACAAGGCTGCATTTTGTCACCCTGGTTATTCAACTTATACACAGAGCACATAATGTGCAATGCAGGGATGGAGGAATCACAATTTGGGATCAAAATTGCTGGGAGAAACATCAACAACTTGAGATATGCTGATGATAATGGCAGGAAGTGAGGAGGACCTAAAGAAACTCCTTATTAGGTTGAAAGAAGAAAGTGAAAAGCTGGTTTGAGACTCAATATAAAGAAAACCAAGATAATGGCAACAGGCCCTATCAGTCCCTAGAAAATAGATGGGGAAGAAGTAGAAGCAGTGACAGATTTCACTTTCTTAGGATCAAAGCTCACTGCAGATGATGATTGCAGCCATGAAATAAAAAAACAACTGATTCTTGGGAGACAAGCTATGAGAAACCTGGGGAGCATAGTGAAAAGTAGAGACATCAAATTGCAAACAAAAATTCGTATAGTCAAAGCAATGGTATTCCCTGTGGCAATGTATGGTTGTGAGAGCTGGACCATTAGGAAAGCTGAGCGCAGAAGAATAGATGCCTTTGAGATGTGGTGTTGGAGGAGAGTTTTGAGAGTCCCCTGGATAGCAAGGAGAACAAATAGATCAATCTTAGAAGAAATCAACCCTGACTGCTCCTTAGAAGGGCAGATAAAGCTAAAGTACTTTGAACATCAAATGAGAAGAGAAGACTCACTTGAGAAAGCCTTGATGCTTGGAAAGGTTGAGGGCAAAAGAAGAAGGGGGCGGCCAAAAATGAGATGGCTAGATGGTATTGTGGACACAATGGGCACAGAGCTGAGCGAGTTGAGGGGGATGGTGGAGGACAGGAGTGCCTGGCGGACAGTGGTTGGAATCGACTGTGCGAGTGAGCAACAAAATTGTGGCACACTTTGCAAACTGTTAATGTAATGGAAAGGGTAGAGTTGAAGAACCAGGGTAGACTAAGCAGCAATACATGGTTTCATTTTGTCAGCACATCATTTTGATTAAAATTCAGTCAGTGAGACGTTTGTTTCATTTCATGGCCTTTGGCTTATGAGAGGCAACAAGGATATATTCTGTTCCACATGTTCTAAAACATCTACTGGAAGGTACTAGAGCAGTGGTGGCACTCCCAGCCCTCTCCGTTGGCATGAACGCCATTGCTTCCTCCCTTTCCCCAGCACAGAGTTCACCCTGCCCCTCTGCCCAGCAGCCCAATGGGAGTGCTTCCTTTCTTCCCCCAGCACAAAGGTTGCCCCACCCCTCTGTCCAGCAGCCCAATGCGAGCACTTCCTCCCTCCCCCAGCATCTAGTTCATCCTGTCCATCTGCCTAGCAACCCAATGGGTGTGCTTCCTCCCTCCCTCCAGCAGAGTTTGCCCCGCTCCTCTGTTTGTGCACTCGACCTCTAAAAGGTTTGCCATCACTGTACTAGGGGATGTTGTGTGGGCATTTACATTACAGCATCACCAATATAAAGATGGCAGAGAATGCAACATCACTTTATCACCTTCTCTTCCCAGAAAAGCAGTTGAACCTTTGATCAAGTGTCTGGAGGCAGTTTTGGGGTGAGTGTAGATGAGCAAACTAAAATTTAACCTAGCCAAATTCAAGGTACAGTGAATACGAAAGATGATTGCTCTGGACAGATGGCTCAACTGGTCCTGAATTTGTCTCTATCCCCAATATCATAAGATTCCTTCTTAAACTGGGCAGGGGTGACAAGTGAGGTAACACAAGGCTCAGTCTTGGCCCTGGTGCTCTTCAACACTTTCACTAATGATTTAGATGAGGGAGTGCAGGGAATATTGTGGGTGACACGAAACTGGGTGGAATAGCAAATACCATGGAAGACAGGAACAGGATTCAGCACCATCCTGATATGCTTGAAAACTGTGCTGAAAAGAACAGAATGAAATTTAAAAGGAATGAATGCAAAATTCTGTAGTTGGAGGGGGGAAACTCAAAAACATAATTACAAGATGGGGGATACTTTGTTTAACAATTCTGCAAGCAAGAAGTATCCTGGAATTGTTATAAATCACAAGCTTAATATAAGCCAACAGTGCAATGGGGCTGCAAAATAATGCCAATGGTATTTTAGGCTGCATTAGCAAAAGAATAGTCTCCAAAAACTGTGTGATACTTGTGCCCTTCTATTCGGCACTAGTCAGGCCACATCTAGAGTACTAAGTCTTTGGATACCACACTTTAAGGAAAATGCCAACAAACTGCAGCATGTTTGGAGGAGATCAAAAGGAATGATCAAGGGGACTGGAAACCAGTAGCCAATTGGTGTAGTAGTCCATAGAACTGGACTGAGACCTAATCCAACAATTTTACTCAGCCCTGGGAACTCAATTTCCCATCCCACCTTTACAAAACAAACTTCAGAAGAATGGCCAGTATTTCTCATCCATAGCCACAGGCTATCTCACAGAACAAATGAAGTACTTGGTGCTCTGCCTGGTTCATTCATGCCATTGTCTACTTTCACACACCATTGTCAATAGATGTTGGTTCTGAAAGTTAAACTAATTAGCAAATATGTAGTGCCACAATGTTTTGCACCATGTACTGACCATTTGCAGCTCAACAGAGCCAGGCTTCACAAGAATAAATCAGAATACCAATCAGGGATCTTCTATTATTACAGGGTTTAAAAAGCCACACTGATTTGTAAACTTATCTGTTGTGCTAGCCAACCATTGTGTACTTCTGTGTCTGATATGTATAAACTAATACATGAAGTCTCATTCTTATGTCTGACAAAGTGGACTTGATCCATGAAAACTAACATTAAAATACAGCATTTAGTCTTTAAGGTGCCACAACATTTTTTGTCTTTGTCTTTTTCTTTTCTTTTGTTTACCTTTTGCATAACTATGCAACCGGATTTCAGCCATTATCTTGAATTAGTATTTTTAATTTATAATGTGATATCATGCTACTGTATTCTTGCTATATATTTTGCATTGAAAAACAGCATGTAAATATTATTTTCAAAGGCAAAAGATTATATATTTGAAGATATATAAGCAGTCAGCAGTCTTATTTCGATTGTATCATCCCTGACCCTTTCACTGTTGAGTATTGTAGCTAGTTGAAATAAGGATGCCTGATATTTTGTCTGACAGTTTCATGAAACGACAGCAGAAGCTTCTTCATGAAAAAACAAAATATTATTTATGTAATTCCTTCAGAGTTTCATTGCCCATCATCTATTAGTTTGACATCCAACATTTGGACATAAAGTCTCTAAATTACTGAGCAATCTGGGCTCTTCAGCTGATGTATAAAAGCAGGCACTTAGCAAAGTCTAAAGGCAGGTAGAAGAAACTCCGCTGGCATGATGGGTTGGCTTTTCAACATCTCCACCGAGGCATGCAAAAATAAACAGATGCTGGGCTGAGTACGCTGGGCGCTTTTGTGCAAAGCAACATAACAATGACCTGAAGCCATTTTTAAAAAAATCCAGATTTAAACCCAGAGGACTCTCTGCTGCATATCAATGGCAATAAGAGCAGCAAAAGTAGAAATGTATTATTTATAGGCTTGTTTATAAAAACCTAAAATACCTTGCCATTGGACTTACTGCTCTCTGAATTGAAATGCTTTTTATTCCAATGCATTGTGCAGTTTTATGTGGCAGGAGGATACTTCATTAAAGAAAGGATCTACATTTGCAGAGAATCAATGCCCAGGGTGGGATTTTTAACCCAATTTATACTGTTTTGTATCAGCTCAGCACTGCCTATGTTTATGGGATGACCTTTGTTATGCACTGGAATACAATGAACTGTCAATGGCTTTTCTCTTCTAAGGCTACTCACAAAGTATGTGGCCATATGTGAAACACAGTTCTGATTCATATGACTCCAAAGGACAGGAAAGCTATGGCTGGAACCTATGTGCTCTGGCAACATCTGCCAAGATGAAGAGATGGCTGGGTTTCATTAAACAAAAGGATCATAGGCTTCAGAAATAGAACATCATTCCAGATGTTTTTGGAATGAATCTTCCATAGTCCCTAACCTCTATTGCTCATGGTGAGGGACTATGGGAATTCCATTGCAAAAACATCTGAATGGCTTCATGTTGCCCACTAGGAAAGGGCTTTCCTTGTATCATGTGTGCTAGGTGAGGTCTTTTCAGACTTTTTACACTACAATCACCAGAATTTGCCACAAATCCTCCCAGTACCTTTAGTAATACAGTAAAATTAAAAATCCAAGTTCTTGGAGACATTTCAGGATACACATCTGCTCTTTCCCAAGGCTCTCTTTGCAGTGAGGACCATTAACGGATATAAATACAGTACAATATTTAAAGTATGTGTTGACTCACTAAATCCCCATTGATTCAATGGACCTACTGAGTGTAATTTACTACACCAAGCAACTGGATTTTGACCTTTATTTTACACAATTTCCACCCCTTTCCTCCACACCTGTATTCACCCAGGTAGTTCAGCAATGAGAACAAAAGCTCTTTTCTAGAGAATTTCCATGCCTCATTAAACTACAAATACCAGAATTCCATAAGGTGGAACTGTTGCAATTAAGGTGCTATCAAACTGTTATAACTATATAATGAAGACACACCCTCAGTCAGGTTTAGGATTGTTGTATAAGATGGTGGGGCAGGTGTTCCCAATAGCACTCTGAAAGTTTCATTATTTCTAAGTGGCAAATTAGATCATATGCTTATCATATTTTTAGAAATAGTGCTCCCTTTGTTGATGAAGGGGCCATGGTGGCATAGTAGTTAAGATACAGAGCTTGGCGACCAGAAGATCAGAAGGTCAGCAGTTTGAGACCCGGATGTTGCACAACGGAGTGAGTACCCATTGTCTGACCCAACTGCTGCTAACCTAGCAGCTTGAAAGCAAGAAACTGCAAGTAGATAAATACTGGTAGATACTACTTTGGCAGAAGCTGAGAGAACTAAACAAGAGAATGATCCTCGACATCCTCTAAAGGGATTTGAGCATCAAGTCAGCTGGCTCAGATCCAGGAAAAGCTTTATGGTGAGAACAAACACTCTTGAGGGTTCACAAGAGCAAAGCCAAATAAAAAGATGGAGGAAGGAGCTCAATGGACAAGGAACAACATTGGGGGAGGATATGGCTGAGGAACTCAATCTTCCCTGAATAGGCTGAGGGTCAGAATCCCTAAATGCAACACCAACATGCTCAAATGGGGGTTGCTGGTGGATAACAACACACGGTGTGAATGTGGAGAGATACAGAATCTGGCTAATTTACTTGTCTGTTGATTACTGCCAGAAACATGCACTGATCAGTACTTACATTTGGCCAAAGACAAAGACGAGAAAGTGGCTTCATTTTGGCAGTCCCGGGTTTGATCAGGACAAGAAAGAGGAACCTTTTGCAGAAAAGGTAACAACATTCCATTCTGGCATCAAGTCATGCCTGCCACATGACCACGGAAACATCTGTAGATGCAGAAAGCACTGTCTCTTTTACTGAAAATGGAGATGAACACCACCCCCTAGAGTTAGACATGACTGATTTTCAAGCAAGGGAAACCTGTTGGTGAAAGATACAGTTGTACCTCGCTTAAAGAGCATAAAATGTGTTCCACAGGATTGCTTTTTAAGCGAGTTTGCTCTTTAAGCAAAACACCATTGGAAGTGACCAATTGTGGGGGGGGATTGTGAACTCCAATTTATTTGTTAAGTGAGTTTTTGGTTGGTTTTATTTGTTAAGCGAAGCAAACATTCAGAGAAAATTCTGCTCTTTAAGCGAGTTACTCTTTAAGCGAGGCGCTCTTTATGCGAGGTTTGACTATTTGTTTGTCATAGCATATTGTTTTCTCCAATGGCTAATTGTGCATTTAGTATACCTTCTTTTGTGATTGGCCATTGGAAGGTAGATTTTGGAAGTTTAGACTGGTAGGCTTATATGACAAATAGGCTTTGACCTGACTTTTGCCCTGGGGCTCTCCCCGTTCCTGCGAGCGACTTTTACCAGCCTCCCCTATGGAACTCCCCAGAACTCCAATTTTTGAAGGCCTACTACGTGCCATCCACCAGAAGCTGCAGCAACCTGGGACTTATCTATATTAACAGAGCCCAGCAAGTATTATGGAGAGTATTGTATTAGATGTTTATTGTTCTCGAAGTGTATTGAAGAAATAACAGTTCATTCATTGTTTCAGGATACAGAAGTTCAGCATACAAAAATACTAATCAAAAAGGACAGCTAGGAAAAACCACACTCAGGCCTTCCCCCAGCAACAAAAGGAAAACCTGACTAATCTAAGTAATCTTGACTAAGCTTGGTTGGAGTAAGGGCTCAATGTTAGAGTCTCCCTCTCCACTAGAAACCCAATGTAGAACTAACTCCCAAACCCATGTGCCTAATAGAAAGAACATGAACTTGGCCCTCCTAATTAGCATATAGCCAATTAGAGCCCAGGGTTTGTATAAACATCCACTGGTTCCCATAATAAGTTTCTGATATTCCCAGGCTCTGGGTGTTGACATGACTGGGCATTCCAGGCCTGGAGGAAAAGAAGAAACATAGGCCTGGAGCTTTGAGAAGCTTCTTCTAAGCCCACCTGCTTGATAAGCAAAGCAGAAAGAATTATTATGAGGCCTTTGCAAAGAAGCAAAGCTACATTGTAATACAGTTTAAAAACCAAAGAGACTCCATGTTGAATAACTTGTGAGCCATTTTATCACATTATATATCTGAGGAAACTCCACAATAAAAGTGGAAAGGAGTTATAATCTTTGCTGTTGTTCAGTTGCACAGTCAAGTCTGACCCTTTGCAACCCCATGGACCACTGCACATCAGGCTCTATCCACTATCCTCTGGAGTCTGCCCTCACTGCATCAACGATGCCATCTAGCCATCTCATCTGCTTTCAGTCTTTCCTAGCATCAGGGTCTTCTCCAGTGAGTCCTCTCTTCTCATTTGGTGGCCAAAGTACTTGAGCTTCAGCTTCAGTATTTGTCCTTCCAATGAGCAGTCAGGGTTGATTTCCTTTAGGATTGACTGATTTGTTCTCCTTGCAGTCCAGGGGACTCTCAAGAGTCTTCTCCAGCACCACAGTTCAAAGGCATCTATTCTTCTGCACTCAGCCTTCCTTATGGTCCAGCTCTCACAGCCATACTAGATTTGTTATTTCTTATAGAGAGAGGCTGAAAGGCTTTCTGATCATGGCAAGATAGCCAGCAATCTTTCAGCACTGGAACTGTTTTTGATTCCCAGATTGCATTAGAAGAGAGATGACTCTTCGATGTTAACTCTCTCATCCCCAGACAGTTTCACATATCCTTCTGCTGTACTTACAGAAGCCTTTTCCACTGTCTCAACATCAGAGGATAACCCATCCACCCCACCCCACCAAAAAATTCCAGCTAGCTGACAAGAGTGCCATCTAGTGTTGCATTTTGCCATCAGGTACATAAGAGATCACATGCATACCCAGGACGCTCGCATACACAACACAAAAGCAGATGAAAAGAAGTAAAGCGGTTATGTGACAAGGCTGAAAACTAGTTCCAGTTCTTCCCATCACAATTATTAATGAGCTTTGTTTCTTCTTACATTAGACACCTTTAGATTTTCTTTCTCTCCCTGGGTTTTTACAGGTGCTCTCCTCAGACATCTGAGCAATCCAGCGATTACAACAGAGCACTTCTGTGAAGGCTCTGTTTAGTTGGAAATGTTTTGATGGAGCTGCGAGTCAATACGACTTGGTAAATTTTTAATGTTTGCTCAGTGTGAAATGGTGTAAATAAAAATAAGCTACCCCCAAAAGACTATTCTTCATAGTTCTTTCTCTTCTTTCTCTGTGTGTATGTGTATGTTTAAAGAAAAGTGTTGGTTCAGCAATATAACTAACTACCAGCTACGGATACGGCCTTAAAAATGTCAGGACTAATAAATCAAGGGCAGAATTTGAATAACCTCTAGTGGCAGGTAATTTTTCAAAACCCTCAAACTCTTACTGTAGTGCCGGTAATGATTACATAAGCATAGGTGGGGGCTAGAACTATGAATACCAAAATCCGTAAATAAAACAAAAGCCATATCAGCTTGTCAGTCTTTAATACGGTAAGATGCAAAACATTTCTATTGGCTAGGGATGTTTGCAGCAGAAAAAGCCACACTCTGCTTTTGTAGTGCTTTGGAAACTTTCCAGAGCGATCCTACCTGTGACTACTTAGAAGTAAGTACTGTACTTGCAAGAGGCTTATACTCAAGAATCAAGTATAGGATCACTGGGGGAGAAATCTGGTTCAATGCAAGCAACCTACTTAACATGCTGTGAGCTCATGTGTCAACTTCTATTATTCAAACAAAGTCCAGAGCCCAGAGTTGCTCCAGGCAAACCTTTAACACAGGGACAACAGGACAATACACAACTCATCGAGGTTGGTTAAACACACCACCCCTAAATATTGCAAGCAAATTTGGAATGCTGGTTTCATTCTCCCAGCATTGTGGACAGGCGTCTGGGTATCCAAAGAGCCCAGTTAGGGTCTCAGCAGGTGGCAAGCAGGTGGCCACTAACGTCTTCTTCTTTTTAACCTGTTTCCTCTACTCCTAGTGTCTCTACTTCCCCCAGTATGGAGGATTAATATCTTTTTCTCCTAGGCCTAGAACTCAGCTTTCTGTATGAAGATTTCTAGCTAGACCCTGACATCTTGCCATGGGTCACATAAAGACAGAAGCTGATGGGCCACCTCATAGACCAGCGATAGTCAACCTTGGCACTCCAGGTGTTCTTGGACTTCAATTACCAGGAGCCCAAGTCAGCACTCCTGCTGATCAGGGATTCTAAGAATTGAAGTTCAGAACACCTGGAGTGCCAAGGTTGGCCAACACTGTCATAGACCAACTCAGTAGTTTCTTTGCACCATCTTGCCAGGCCTCTGTCCCTTCAGTGTCTTCCCACTTTTCCTCCTTTTCCAGATCCCCAGGAACTATTTATTGCCTCAACCTCTCAAGGTCCTTGCTCCTCCACCGTCATGCCTTTTACTGCTGGCCCACCTTCCTTTCCAGAACCTTCTCTTCCAGCCACTTCAGTTCCTTTATCTTAGCTTTACACACACACACACACACACACACACACAGCCTACTGGGGAAATCAACAACAGGAACACTGGGTTAGTGATGGGCCACTGCCCCCCAGAGTGCCTCTTGACTTGTGCAAACCCAAACAATGATCAGTGAGACCTTCATGACTGCATAACAACCATTACATAAGCATCTTCCTCAGAGGCTCATCTCACACTGACTGCAAAGTTGGGTGCAACGCTGTAGGACCAAACATGCAAAAGGGGAGCCAAGGGTGGGGGAGAACATCTGCATGATTGCCCTTCACATGCACAGTTTTTCCTCTCCTTGATGAATGGCCAATTATACTTTGATATTTCCCCTTTCCCCAGAATGAAGGTCTCATTCTGTCTGATGCTAGTCTTCTTGCTGCTGCTTCTGGAGTGATTCTGCAGTCCTACATATAGAGAAATCAAGGGCTTTTAACCACTGCAGCTGTACTATATGATATTCCATAGAAAAATAGCTCCCAGGGTAGGGATATAATAACTAAGGTAGGTTTCAGCTTATCTCATTCTACAGGAACTCCAGCTCTTATTACAGACAGTTGGCAGCATTATAGGAAAATTTAACAGGGAGCTGGCTTTTGTCTGCTGCAGCAGCCAGATCGTGTGGTTACACCAAGTTATGAGGAGGTCAGTTTATCAACAGACATTCAACCCTAATGCAGTTCCATGTACCCATGTGTAAGAAGGCAAGTAGCAGTAGAAGTTGAGAAGAGAAAGCAAGAAACAGATCCAAGGCCTTCAGTGTCTGGACTTGGACATCAGCCATCAGGGTTGATGTCAAGGAATTTTCCCCTAAAAACAATAGCACTAATTCCATCCACAGCTGAGACTCATTGAACTGAACTATGGAAAAGAATATCACCTGGAGGGTTGGAAGGATGAAGGAGAAGCCAGCAGCAGGTTACCATCTCCACTGGGGTGACATGATGCAATACAAACCTAAAGAGGTGGGGGAACATTGATGGTGGTGAACAATGTGAATGTGGTGAGAGACAAGACTTTGAACATCTGCCAATCTGTGGCAACTTGCCTGAACAATATGATACAGTAAAACTTCGCAGAAAGAGCGCCTCACTTAGAGACTAACTCAGTTAAAGAACAGAATTTTCTCTGAATGGTTGCCTCGCATATCAACTAAACCAACCAAAAACTCACTTAACAACTAAATCAGGGTTCACAATTCCTCCTGCCAGAAGTCACAATTGGTCACTTACAATGGTGTTTTGCTTAAAGAGCAAACTAGCTTAAAGAGCAATCTTATGGAACGCATTATGCTCTTTAAGTGAGGTACCACTGTATTGAGTTTTCTTTGAAGCAAATGACAGGGCTGTTCAGATTGTTGAATGGCAGGATAGTAGAGTGTAAATAATGTAAGTATGTAGTTTATGTATCCATACATTTTAGATGATTAAGGTTTCTTAAAATTGTGTTGGTTATACCTGCTAACTTTGAACAGAGTACACAGGAGGAGAACTGGGTGCTCAGCCTGAGTGGAAGGGGAGTGGCCAAGAGGTTGGAAGAAGAAACTCAAGGGAAAGGGGTGTGTTCTGACAACCCTCAAGAACTTTAAGTGCACCAGGGAATACAAAGGGTCTTCAGATGTAAACAGAAAGAATTAAATACAGAGATTTTGGAGGGAAGAGACTCTTCAGTAGTGGTGGCCTGCAAGGTGTGTGCAATGTTGGTCTGTGTGCCTGAAAACAATACAGTTTACACATGTAGCAAGTGTAAATTGGAAGAAAAAGTGAAAGAACTGGAGAAGCAAGTTGCCACACTTAAGATAAAGATGAAGAACACATAGACAGACCTCTTCAGTTGCAACAATCAAGGGAGGGGCCAGAGGTTGAAGAACAACAAAGCAAAATAGAGGAAGATGATGCTGATGAAGAACAGATGCAGCTGACGAAGAGCCTTGGAGAAGTGCCACAGTTAGGAGCAAAAGAAGGAGAAAAGACTGCACCAGTGGAACTGCAGAAGTGCTTTCAGATTCTTGAAGAGGAGTCCAGTGGACAGCATGCAGAAGAAGACAAGAGATCCCATCATCTTGTGAATTCATACTTGATCCTGCCAGAGATCTAGGAATCTTGCCCTAACAGAAAAATGAATTGTCATTTCTTTTATTATTTTTGCTCATTTACTGTTAAGAACGAGAGGCTGGTTGTCACATTGTCTGGTTCATGTTCCTGGGCCTAGGCTATTAGGCATTCTAAACATCATTTCTTGATCTACCTCAGACAAATAAGTCAAGCCCACCTTCTTAATCTGGCTCTGCCACAAAATTTCCCTGGGCAGTACCTGATTGCTCAGGTTCATCTACCTCACCAGGTTGTTATGCAAAGTTAAAAAGGAAGCCTCATACATCCTGCTGACCTTTTCAGAAGAAAGGTGAGATTAAAAAAATGCAATAAACGAATAATTGTGTGACTGCCTGACCTCCGGAAAGTAATTACATCTTGTCGAATTATACTGGAGAATTTGCTTATTTTCTATCTGTGTCATTTTCTAAAATGAGATAAGCTCTTCTATCTGTAGCTTATTTATATTCATCCCTACTTAGCTGGGCTGTCAGCTTTCCCCCCTCAAATCCTTTCTTTCATTTTTCTGGATGTTGTTTTAGCAGACTTTACAGCTCCTGCCATCTTTCTCTCCCCTGTCCGGTGTGAAATTTTAGATTGGAAGCTCCTTGGGGCAGGGGCCCATGATTTTATCCTGTTGCACTTCACAGGGAAAGAGTGACTGAATGATCAGCAACCTCAGAATAGTATCCCTGCTGAAAATAACTGGATATATTGAATACGGCTGGTGCAGAGGATTGACAGATTTCCAGAGTTATTTTGGTCTGATGCAGCAGGACTCTTCATAAATCCTCATTCATTAATTTCTCACTCTTTTGGCATCAATTTCTCAGATGCAGAAAATATCTCTCATAGTCTGTGGGGAGCCCTGAGAATTATTTTTTAATGTGAAATGTGCCAGCTTAATTCTGTAGTTTTTCTGCCAAGCTCCACTAGGCTTGTCTGTGAGGCAAGAGACGCCATACAACGAATGTTAATTTCAAGGGAAGCCACACAGAATCGGATAATCTCCAGGGCCCTATCTTTTGTAACGTGTGAAAAAGTACACCGGAATTTGAACTTACTTTATGCCACAGCGTACATGCAAACACTGACCTTTGAAATAATTCCTTAGTGTTGTGGGAAAGGACAATAAACTGTCAGCAGGCAATGATAGGAAATTTGACATGCTAGAAACGAAAGATGCAAATGAAGACCAAGCAAATGGCTGTTCAAGCCAGCGAGTCACTAAAACATTAGGGACTAATTTCTAACAAACCATTAGCTGCGTGGGGAATTGTCAAACATTATTAAATGTAATTTGCCACATTTGTTTTATTAGGGCATTCATTTGGCGCATATGTTATTGGTGTTGTATAGGATTGGGGATTTTTGTCTGAGTTGCTATTGTGGGAGTTGGACAGGCTCCTTTTGCTTCCTCTGTAAAGACACTCTGTCTTTGCAAGCTTTTCTTATTGAGCATTTTTTAAAAAAAAATCCTTAAGTCTTCTTAGTGGCAACAAAAAGAGAGTTGACGAGGCAACATACATACTCCTTGCAATCTTCACCTCACTCGTGTGACTCCTAGATTCCTCTTTCATCCCATTTTCCATTTCATTCCATCCCATCTTTGTGATAATAATAATTTCAATTCAGAAATTATTCTGGGTTGAGAGAATTTTTGCAGAAGAAACTCTGCTCAAGGAATGCTTAAATGAGGCTCCTTTCATGTCCCCAGGAGCTGGGACAGAGACGGGCGTTCAATCCATCATGCAGTACCCGGGTCTCAAAATGCCAACTTGCCAGCCTTCCAACTAACAAGGCGAGCTTCTTAACCATTGAGCCACCAAAGCCCCACCTTGGTAATGAAACCCTAAACGAAAACGTGATTTATGCCATCTCTTGCCAACAATGCCCTCTGCACTTTACATAGACAAAAAGGACAATCTCTGTGCAAAAGAGTTAATGGACATAAATCAGATATCAGGAATTGTAATATACAGAAACCTGTTTCAAACCATTTCAATCTACCTGGGCACTCTGCACAAGACTTGAAAGTCACCATTCTGGAACAGAAAAATTACAGAACAAGGTTCGAAAGTGAGACAGTAGAGATAAAGTATACAGTATACATATGGTGGACACACATCTCAAATGTTTGAATAGTAGTCAAGGTTTCCTGGGACATTATCAAATATGATACACCACAACAGGTTGTTACATGCACAATTTCCCACACAACTTTATAGAACAAACTTCAGTAGAATTCTCATCCACAGCCTCAGGCCACCTCATAGAACAAAGGAAGAATTTGATGCATTGCCTGGGTCACCATTGTCAATAGATGCTAGGTCTGAAGGGTAAACTCATTAGGAAATGTGTAACGCCACAGTGTTTGTTTTGCATCCATCTACTAAGCATTAGGGACTGCGGTAGCTTAGTGGTTAAAGATGCTGAACTTCATGACTGGAAGGCCGGCAGGTCAGTAGTTTGAGACCTGAGTACTGCATGACAGAGTGAGTTCCTATCTCTGTCCCAGCTCCTGCCATCCTAGCAGTTCGAAAGCAAGAGATTGCAATTAGATAAATAGATACCACTTTGGTGGGAAGGCAAACAGTGTTCCGTGCACTCTGGTGTTTGATCAAGCCTGCCACATGTCCATGGGAATGTCTGCAAACGCAGACAGTGCTGGCTCTTTAGATATAAACAGAGATGAGCACTGAACTCTAGAGTTGGATACAATTGGCTTTTGAGCAAGGATGACCTTTACCTTACTAACCATTTGCAGCTCAATGGCCAAACCTCACAGCAATATTGAATACCTACCAGGGATCTTCTGTTATTACCAGTTGTAAAAAGTCACATTGATTTGTATACTTATCTGCTATGCTAGCAGGTAGGTATACAAATGCTACCCAAACGCTGTATGCCTCTGTACCTAATGTGTATAAATTGATGCCATGAAGTCTCACTCTTATGTTTGATGAAGTGGGCTTGATCCACAAAAGCTAACAGTAATGAAATGCACCCGCACATGAGTAAACACGTCTGTGGCTGTCGTAAACGTGAAAGTGGGTGCATTTATGACAGCCATAAATGTACCAGCTTCCGCTTCCAGGGGGCATGGTCTGGCCCACTCAGCTGACCGGGGGGCATGGTCAGGCACATGGCATAAAAAGGTTGGGAACCTCTGTCATAGAGTGAGAGCGTCATAACTAACAAACAGTTATGTATGGACATTGGTGCACAGAACTCAGCAGTAGCCCCAGTCCTCTCTTGGGTGATTTTTCTTCCATGTAATGGACACAAACGCATGTCGTTAGGATAGAATACTTGGCCACACCGAGAGAGCTTTCCCATCAATATCATTGAACCATTAATATTTAAATGGAAGCATGCTTTGAATTGCCTCTGCAGGGGTGGCCAGGCGGGCTGCCAATATCTAATATTCAAGCTGCGCCTGAATAGCTCATAAGCGCCAGCATCGGCCCCATCATCACACTTCAGCTCTAATCTTGATCAAAACTAATAACACCATCCATAACACAGTAAAGATTTATTAGTTCTGACAGATCTATACATTAAACAAATCACATTGCAGGCCTGAATGCTAAGTCAGTGGAGCCTTTCTAGGCAAGGAAAAGAAAAGAGGAACTCTGCTCCAAAGCAAGAAGAGTTAAAAAGAGTTCCGGAAAACCTTAGTTCTGATATTGTTTTTGCAAAGTTATCCACTCTTGTTACAATGAGATAACCCACTGCTGCTGCTTCTTAAATTTGTTGTTGTCATTCAGTCGCACATTTGAGTATGACCCATGGATCACAGCGCACCAGGCTCCTCTGTCATCTGCCATCCTCCGTAGTCCACTCAGATCTACACCCACTGCTTCAACGATGCCATCTAGCCATCTCATCCTCTGCCACCCCTTCTCCTTTCCCCTTTGATCTTTCCTAGCATCAGGGCCTTCGCCAGTGAGTCTTCTCTCCTCATTTGATGGCCAAAGTACTTGAGCTGCTGAACATCAAGAAAACTAAAAAATAATGCCTGCCTATATATCTTCATGCCAACAATGAAGAAACTGAACATGTATAAGATAAAAGTAAAGATCTCCCTTGCTCGAAAGCCAGGGTGTGTCCGACTCTAGGGAAAGGTGCTCAGCTCTATTAAGAGCCAAGGAGCCAGTGTTGTCTGCATCTGTAGACATTTCAGTGGTCCTGTGGCAGGCATGACTAGATGCTGGAGTGCATGGAGAACTGTTACCTTTCCCGCCAAAGAGGTACCTATTTATCTACTTGCAATTTCTTATTTTCGAACTGATTGGTTGGGCAGGAGCTGGGACAGATGTCAGGAGCTCGCTCTGTCATGCAGCTCTTGCATCTTGAACTGCTGACTTGCTGCCTTCTAGTCGTCAAGCTCAGCATCTTAATCACTAAGCCACCATATCCCCTTTCAAACATGTCTACCTTAGTTATATAGATACTGCAGCCAAGAAATCAGAAGATTGAACCTCAGAAGGATAGCAGTAAAGGCCTAGAAAAGATCCTCAAGCATAAGGACTGCCACTGGAGACCAAGGCCAATGATCTTGTATTCTAAGAATCTACACACTAGGATTTCTGATTATTCTGTATGGATATGAGAACCAACAGGGGGAAAATCAATCAATTCAACGTATTGTTTTGGAGCAGAGTTTTGTGGCTATTATGGATCATCAGGAAGTCAAATAAAGTGGCTCCTTCTAGAAGCAAAAATGATGAAAATGAGGTTGTCATATATCATGAGAAGAGAAGGCTCACTGTAAAAGACAATAATGCTAAGCAGGAAAACACAAAGACCAAATATGAGATACATTGACTGCATAAAGGATGCTACAGTCATGACTTTGCAAGAACTGAGCAGAATTGTTGAGGACAGGACACTTTGAAAGTCACTCATTCATAGCAAAACCCTATGTTGTGCTATGCCAGGCAAAGAGACGGTATATAAATTTGAATAAATAAATAAACAAATAAATAAAATAAGTGTTGAGGGAGCATCCTGAAGAGTAATAACATCACTTAATATGTTTTTTAAAAAACCACATCACCCAACGTTATGGATGTTGCCACTGAGTTACTGTCAATGAAACATGTTAAGCACTTTCTAATAAGGTTCCAAACTGCAAATTTCAGAAGATGGGTGAGTGAAAAACATTTGAGGATTTTGTCCCAAGCCCTGGGCAACTGTTTAATTAAAGAGAATGATAAACATAGAAACCACTGCTAAGGGCCCTTGCTGCCATCAGCTTAAAAAGAAGCATCTTACTGTGTTCTCTTAGTCACACCCTTAAATCCAGACTTCTTAAGTGGCTAGTGAACCATGTTATTTCCTCTCTCAGAAGAGCAGTTATGGGCCTTAATGGCAAATTGAGAAAGGAGAAAAAGCCTTATCAATGTTGGTTGGAAACCGAGTCTTCACATTAAGAGCCACTTCTCTCTCTGCCATGATTCATTGTTTTGGATGAACGTGTTTACAAGGGATTCAATGTTTAATTGGTTCCCCCTTGTTTTAATTTAATCAGGGGAGGAAGAAGCCAGGGCAGGTTGAGGACCTTGCTGCCCCTCCCCCTGTGCCTACACCAACTTCCAGGGGGGGAGAAGGTCAGGGCAGGTTGAGGACCTTGCCGTCCCTCTCCTTGTGCCTGCACTGCCTGCCGGGGTTGGAGGAAGCCAGGGCAGGTTGAGGATTTTGCCACCCCTCCCCCTGAGCCCACACCAACATATTGTATTCTAATGTAATGTATTTTTTGTAAGCCGCCCTGAGTCGCCACGGCGAGTGGACGGCAATATAAATTTGAACTAATAAATAATAAATAAATAATTTTCTCTGCCTTGCGTAAAACTTGAGAAGGATTGCTTCCAATGAATGGCAGCTCAGATTTCTTTTGCTCCTCTTCCCCTCCCCCTTTAAAAAAATAAAGTTGAAAAATGGTTCTGGTTTCCCCCAAAAAAATGAGACGGTAAAGGAAACATTTTCACACCAATTTGAAGGAAAGCCTGCTGCTAGCACTTCCAACCCCCATGCAAGGAGACTTCCTGTCTGAACCTGACAAAGAGCTTCCATAGCTGTCATTATTTTTCCACCTCATCTGGCTAACTTGAAAATCACAGACAGCACTATGAAGGGAAAGGCAACCACAAAATGCCCTTAGCAACAATCTAATGCTATCCTACCCCTCCTCACCATGAAAAAAGAGATACAGAGACTATTTCAAGAATTATCTTTTGATATTTCATCAATTTTTTCACACGATAACCTTGATCATAAAAGTGAGAGCATCTTTTGATCCTGTCATCCATTCCAGCTGTACCGGCAAAAATATAAAAGGCTTTTATATACAGCTTGGAACCATTATTGGGGGGAGGGGTTTACATGCTACAACATCAAGAATTTTTCATCCATGTGGAGATTTGGGAGATGTAGTGTAAATATAGAGTAGTATATCTTGATATTGTTTTCATGTACTTTTAGATGACATTTATATCTATCTTCTACTTCTTCTTCTTTTTTTGCCATATCCAAATCTGAATATTGGCAATCATCATGGTGATCAGCCATGAAGACTGTCCTGAGAATATAATGCAGTGATCCTTCATTAAATTCTGGTCCTGAGCCCTTTTGGCAGCAAAATCCTCCTCAGTCCCAGGCCAGTATTGCTGAAGCTGTTGTCCTCCATCAAGATAGATTCAAATGGGATTTAATAGACCAGAAGACCATCACCTTTCCCTGTGGACCTTGGCACCCACGGCCATTAGTCCTCCAAGTAGTCAGGTTAGTTAACTGCTGCCTGACACTTGGTGTTGAGTCGCTGGCAGTATGGTCTACTCTATTACTATAGCAGGATAACCTGGCCAGACAGGGTACCTTCCACTAAGGTGCTCAAATTTCTTCCTCCCCTATTGTCCTCACAACAAATCTATGAGGTAGATTACGTTAAGAAAAAATGAGGGGCCCAAAGTCACCTGAAATACTTTATGGCTGAATGGAGCCAACATTTAGCAGTCAACAATTGGCAACATTTGCCAGTTGAATTCAGGAACAAACAGGTAATCATCAGAGACTCAAAATCCAAGGCACCCGTTTACAGGAACCTGTAGATGGATTTACTCTCATTTCTCTTGGGTAACAGACCTTATGACAAATTGCTCTAGAGAATTTAAAGAGCAATTTCTGAAATGCATTTGGACAGGGGCAGTCACTGAAAGAAAAATTGTCAATAATTCAAGAGAGTTAACAGAAGCCAATTGTCGTATGCCAGGCCAGCTCTCTGCATCTCAGCCAATGTTTGGCAATGTTTGGCATAAATATTGTCAACACATGGATCCAAACTTGTATTTTGTTTATTTACATAAAATATGGATAGCCAACTGCTAACCAAACTAGTCAATATAACTGTATACTTTGCACTAGGCAAAATGGCTTGAAAAACGTGTGTATTAGGAAAAGTGCATATAAACTTTCGTCTATTCCAAGAAATGCATACTGCATACGTGCAGATTTTCATGCAGACATCTTAAAAAACAATCCACAAAATGAAATGAAAATGAAATAATAGAATATGTGACCTGGAAGAGGCCTGTGTGGACATCCGGTTCAGGTCCCTGTTCAATGCAGGAATCCAAATCAAAGCAGATCTGACAGACAGTTACACAATTTTGTCTTTAACATCTCCAGCATTGGAGCACTGTGTCCCAGGGTAATTGGTTCCATTGCCATACTGTTCTAACATTTATGAAGTTCCCCCCCCCCCCTCATATTCAGCCTATATCTGGCTCCCTGTAAATTGAGCCCATTATTATGTGCCCTATATTTTGGGATGATTGAGAATAGATCCTTCCCCTCCTCTGTAATTTTCAAATATTTCATGAGTGTTATCATATGTCACCTCAGACTCTCAAGACTAAATGTGCCCAGTTCTTTCAGTCTTTTCTTATAGGGTTTGGTTTCCATGTCTTTGATCATCCTTATTGCCCTCTTACAAATATGTTCCAGTTTGTTGTATCAGAAAACAAAAACAAAAAAGTAATAAAACAAAAACACTGTAGCACTTTAAAGACTAACTGCTACTGTTAGCTTTCGTGGATCAAGTCTACTTCTTCAGACAAGGAATAAAATTTCCAGGCATGGTTTATATACACCAATGCAGGGGTCTAGATGTTAAAGGGAGAAGGGTTTACTCAAGCAGAATGACAGACAAACAAGCTAACAATACAGCTTCCCACAGCCATCAGTAACAATAGATTATTCAGATTAGTTTTAAATGTTTCCTTTCAATCTCAAAGGTGTGAACTAAAGCCCTTTCTGGTTTCTGGTTTAACCTCTTACTTGTTTACTGTTACTTGGTTACTTCCTGTTCTGCTCAAGTTGTAAAAGAGAATTGGCTGGAAGGTTGCTGTTCCAACTGGAGAACCCTTAAGGAGGTACAGCTGTTTTACATTTATATTAAGGCATATTATCCTAGAGAACTGGTTAGGCAAATCCTTAGTAGCTAACTTCTTTAACTGTTGAAAAGTTGAAAAGTGCCAAAATGAAGCCATCTTGTGGTGAGTTCATTCTGTAGTTCCTTCCATCTGACCTAGTGTGAGAAAGATTAGCCAAAATAAGCTTTAAGCTCTGGCTTAAAAGCTCTGGTTGATTTGTGTTTGGGGTGGGTGGGTGGATGTATTTTAATGTATTATTTATTTTATGAGTTTGTGTTGTGGGTGGGCGGGTTGAGGTGTGTGTGTGTGTGTGTGCTTATTTTTATTTTATTATATTATTATTATTATTTATTTTTCTTTGGCTCCGCCCACGATGTCATGACATCATGATGTTGGCTCCGCCCACGATGTCATGACATCATAATGTTAGATCCGTCCACACTGTGATGACATCACGGTGGAGTATAAAATTTTTGACATCCCACCACTGATTTGGTGTATATAAACCATGCCTGGAAGTTTTATTCCTTGTCTGAAGAAGTGGACTTGATCCACGAAAGATAACAGTAAAAATATAGCAGTTAGTCTTTGAAGTGCTACAGTGTTTTTGTTTTATTACTTTTTTTGTTTTTGTTTTCTGAAAAGCCTGAACCACAGACTAACACTTCTACTATTCCAAAAAATTCCAGTTTGTTGACACCCTTCTTAAATTGTGGTGTCCACAATTGAACACAGTACTCTACATGTAGTCTGACTACTACCAAATAGAGGTACCTTACAGGTTTTTTGAGGTTATGCTTCTGTTAGTAAAGGTAAAGGTTTTCTTGCTCAAAAAGGCAGTCATATCTGACTCTAGGATTCAGTGCTCATCTCTGTTTACAGCCAAAGAGCCAGCACTGTCTGTGTTGGCAGACATTTCCACGGTCATGTTTCAGGCAAAACTAAAGATCAGAGAGCACGGACTCTGCTCGCACTTTCTTGCTTTCAAACTGCTAGGTTAGCAGGAGCTGGGACAGAGATGGAAGCTCACTCCATCATGCGCCACTTGGGTCTTGAACTGCTGACCTGCCAACCTTCCAGTCATCAAGTTCAACATCTTAACCAATAAGCCATGCCTTTGCTAATGCAGGCTAAAATACAAAAAAAAAAAAAAATTTGCAGCCACATTACACTATTGGCTCATATGCAGCTTGTGAACTACAACAATTCCAAGATCTTTCTCACTCATAATATCAATGAGCCACATCTTGTAACTATGCATTTGGATTTTTCCCTAGGTGTAGAACTTCGCACTTATGCCTGTTAGCATTTATTCTGTTGTTTTCAGCCCAGTGTTCAAGCCTATCAAGATCTCCTATCTTCCAAGGTATCAGTTATTGCACCCAATTCTGTGTCATCTGCAAATTTGATAAATATTCCCTGCACTCCAAGTCATTAATGAAAAAGTTGTAAAGCAATTAGGCCAGGACTGAGCCTGCTTGAGAAAGAGTTATTGAGAAAAACTCTCTGAGTGCGGTTCTATAATAACCGTGTATCCACCTGACCCTTGTGCTATCCAGGCACACTTCGTTAGCTTGCTAATAAGAATATCATGGGGCACTTTGTCAAAGGCTTTGCAAAAAAGGGACAATCTGCACACAAAAATTGAATTTTACAAATTAAAGCTAATACTTTTAAATTCTCAGTTCTGTGCAAGATACAGGGTTTTGTGCAGAAATATATGGTTTTGTTCAAAAATTGAAGGTTTTAGTTATAACATACGAAGCCCTAAACCAGGGATACTCGACCTTTTAAAGCTGTGGGCCGGGTCACACTCCCTCAGACAGCTGAGCGGGCTGGACTGGTGGTTCCCCCTGTATAAACGCTGCTGTAAAATGCATCCACATCTGTTATAAATGCATTAATGACAGCCGTGAGTGCATTTATGGCTGTTTTCGCCACTTCCAGTGGTGGTGGGAGCGAGGAAACAGGCCACATGAAATGACACTGTGGGCTGGATCTGCCCCACAGGCCGTAGATTGAGAACCCCTGTCCTAAACAGTTTGGGGGCTCGCTGCCTGGTAGAGTGTCTCCCCCAAAGAACAAATATCTCGTTCACCAGGTACTCCCAGCCCTTGCTACTCAGAGTAGACATGCTGAGAGAGGCCAAAAAAGTCTCAACTAGGAATCAGGCCATCTTGCTGGCTGGTAGTCCTGCCTTTACGGAACAGCCTTCATCGATTTTCATCCTTCATTCATTTCCAAAAGACAGAAACCAGACAAAAAAGTTTTAAACAATGTACTACCCTTGAGGTACACAATTTCAAGATCTATCTTTGATGCCACAATACAATATTATTATTTATTGGGGTGGGGTGATCTCTCTCTCTCTCTCTGTGTGTGTGTGTGTGTGTGTGTGTGCGTGCGTGTGCGTGTGTGTCTGTGCGTGCGCGTGTGTGCGCGCGCGCATGTGTGTGTGTGTTTAGTTTGAAATTATTGATCTGATGGGTTGGTATTGGGTATTTATGCTGATGTTTTTGTTTCATTGCTCATAGTTATTCATTCATTCATTACATTTTTATACCACCCATCTGGGTTATTTCCCAGTCTGGGCAGTATGTATACAAATAACAACAGCAACATTATAAAACAAACAACATAATGGGGGGGGGGGAACAGCAAAAATTATAGCCACTAAATGGAGCTATAAACCAACCAACCCACTTCCACACATTTTCAGGGTAAATATCCCAAAATAGGAGTACAGAGAAAGAGCCTCCTTGAAGATTGTGGTATTTTTGAATCATAATCAGGCATACCCTGGACAATGGCAACCCTGTTATGCCAACTAATCTTTCTCACACTAGTTCAGGTAAAAGGAACTACGGAAAGAATTCACCCAAAAGTGGCTTCATTTTGGCAGTGTAAAGTCTGGCCTAGACATGGAAAAAGAAGAAGAAAACCCCCAAATACAAAAGAAAGTATAAGCCCCCTTATAATCTCATCCAGTATGAGATGACTTCTGCAGTTTTTCATTCTCATCTTTGAGAACAAAAATAAGCAAAGATCAATATTTCTAATTTTGAGGTGACTGTATGCAGTTCCTTGAGTCATGAAAAGCAGGATCCACAATCAGGAAAGAAATATCTTGTGGAAGAACCCAAGAAACTTTTCAGGTCCAGCCCTTGAAAACGTCGTTTCGCGTGTTGTAACTATGCCTTTTACAAGTGTCTCCTTGATGCATCATTACCATGAACTTACTGAAGAAGAAAAATAGAAAGGAAGTTTCTATTGTCATCCATTTCATTTTGCTACCTTCAGCCTGAGAAAGAGCAAAAGTGCTTTTCTGCTCTGCTACTTCATGTAATTCAGTGCAAGTCTGACTGCTGAGCAGACTGAATAATACAGAAGTGAAGCGCCAAGAAATGGCTGGAAATTACAAAGCCATAACATTCTTCAATAGCCTCCCTTTAAAAAGAAATGAAACTGAAGCAAGTATGTGGAATGCATCAAAAAGACCCAGGGGGGTTCATAAATGCCCTGGAATCCTGTCTGTAGGGATTATTTAATGCCTGGTGAGATTCTGCAACCTTGCTCATGGTTTCTTTCTTTTTTTAAAAAAAAAGTGATTCCTTCATGCCTGGTAAATCTGTACTAAGATATTTCATGTACTCTATACTGCACGTTACCTGGCAAAACATAGTGAGTAAGGCGATTATCGACAAATGCTGAATAAGAGGCTTCCTGTCATCCGCCAGCTATCTAAAGCAGAGATTCTCAACCTGAAGACCATGGGCTGGATGTGGCCCATGGCACCATTTCATGTGCCCCCCCCCAACTCCACCATACCAGGAAGTGCCATGTGGTGCAGGAAGAGCAAAATGGCCATCCAGCCCCCGAAGCTATCTGAGGAAGCATGACCCAGGCCCCAGCTTTAAAAGGTTGAGAACTCCTGGTCTAAAGGCATTAATTTGTGGGAAGCCCTCTGGTTTGGGGATAAACTCTCCTTTCATGCCCTCTCTTTCAGGAAAAAACCCTCCAGTCTTAATAGATACAGTAGTTGTAATGAAGTTTCTAAAAAGGCAGAAAAAAGCAGGTTATTAATGTTCTGAATTGCATCTGCTGTAACAGAAGGAACATTTCCAAGGTGGAGAACTGAAGTTTTCTAGTAGAACACTCTTGCGTAAATCCCAGATGGGTAGCTGTTAGAAGAAACAAAATAGAGGGCAGAGAATAGGCTGTAGGGAGGGTTGGGCTGAAATCAAATGTCCCATGTCCTACCTTCTTCCAGCCCAAAGTTACAGCCCCAGAAATATCACAATGAAAGGCTAAGAGAAGGGTAGACTACATAATTTCAACAATCCCTAAATTGTTGTGCTGCAGCTGAACTCAACTCCACAGTCAACTCATCCGTCTTTTGGCAGAGCTGGCCAGTGAGAATTGCCTTGAGCCAGTTATCCAGAGGAATCCTGTGATGAACACTGGCACTGAATTACACAAAGTAGCAGAATTTAGAGCGGGGGTGCCCGAACTATGGCCCAGGCCTGGATCTGGCCCCCAACGCCAATTCATCCTGCCCACAAAGCCCTCGTTGCTCCTGGAAGTGGAAGTAAAATGCGCCCATACGGGCTCTTTTTAATTCCGCTTCCAGGAGCAGCGAGGGCTTCGCGGGCAGGATGAATTGGCATTGGGGGCCATATCCGGCCCTTAGTCCATAGTGACCAGCTCCCTGAACCACTTGACCGGCCTGTGTCCCAAAAAGTTTGGGCACCCCTGATTTAGAGGAAGTGTGCTTAATTTTTTCAGCAACTGTCACATAGAGACAAAAAGAACTGTTACAGTGACCAACGCAGAGAAACAGAGAACAATGAAAGGTGCCCAGATGGTGCAGTGGTTAAACTGTAACACTGCAGCCAAAACCTCTGCTGATGTTGTGAGTTCGACTCTAGGATTTGGTGCTCGTCTCCATTTATAGCCAAAGAGCCAGTGCTGTCTGCATCTTCAGACGTTTCCATGGACATGTGGCAGGCATGACTAGACTAGACTATTACCTTCCCACCAACATTTATTTTATTGTTATTTATTTATTAGTTCAAATTTATATTGCCACCCACTCACAGTAGCAACTCAGAGCAGTTTACAAACAATACATTACGTTACAATATGTTGATGGTACCTATTTATCTACTTTGCAATTTCTTGCTTTCAAATTGTTAGGTTTGCAGGAGCTGGGACAGAGATGGGAGTTGCACTGCTGATCTGCCAGCTTTCCACTCATTAAGTTCAGCTTCTTAACCACTAAGCCTCCACAGTCCTTAGTGAAGATAAATGCAGGAGTCAGGTGATACCTTTTCTAGGATCACTTAAAAAGTCAAACATTGTGAGCTTTCGTGATTCAAGATCACTTCTTCAGGCAAGGTAGGGGAATTCATAGCATGATGTTACAGCCAGGCTGGTTGACATGGCTTGTCTTTGCTTATTGACCTAGTGAAGATGTATACAGAAGAGATGAAAGGATAAAAGGATAACAAGATTCCTTTGAAGAGGATTCCTATGATGTCTTCCTATGAAGGGTACTCCCTTAGTTTTTACATGACAAAAATGCCAATTTTAGTGTTGCTGTGGCAGATCTGGTAGCAAGCAAAGGACTAAGGCAGTGGTGGCAAACCTTGGCACTACAACTGTTCTTCAGTTACCAGAAGTCCAAGTCAGTACGCCTGCTGATCAGGGCTTCTGGGAATTGAAGTCCAAGCACAGCTGGAGTGTCAAGGGTCATCACCGCGGGACTAAGGTGTTCCAACAGGGAGATTGTGCCCCCTGAATCCCTAAAACCATTCACTCCTGACCCCA
This sequence comes from Furcifer pardalis, assembly GCA_030440675.1. NCBI lineage: Eukaryota > Metazoa > Chordata > Lepidosauria > Squamata > Chamaeleonidae > Furcifer > Furcifer pardalis. The sequence goes on along the minus strand of CP126894.1, from coordinate 13,211,746 downwards.
AGAGCATGCCCATGGATTCAGGCAAAAGTCTACCGAATCTGCATGCTTTACCTGTATCATTGAACAATAGTGTTGTACGGTGGTTATACAAATGTTACAGCTAAGCTGTAATTTCAGATCATTTTCCCAGTTGTGCACCTTCCCAAGGATTGCCTAACTGCAACAGCTACAAATAAGGTGAGCTTTGTTTCAGCAAGTCTCCTTTGGAATCAAGAAGGTACATTTAAAGAGTGATGGGTTGCATGGCCATAATTCTGCTGAATTTGTTGTCTGACCTTTTCACTGCTCACACTGGCACCATCTACGCAGTAGTATATCATCCTCATCTTCCTCACTCGCATGATGCATTTCACTAATAGATCATTAGGAAAGAAGCCCCATCCAAGGATGTATTAGTGTAATACATCACCACGGGAAGGGATGGGTTGAAGAAGAAGCAGGCAAGAAGTGGAAAAGCCAAGAGCAAATCAGTTTAATTATGCTGTGATTAATAGTCTCCAGTTATTGCTCATTATTACTAACAACATCTTAGATTACTTTTTAAAAAAACCTCTCCTTGCTGGTTCATATTATCCAGTTCTACCCAGGAGCAAACGTCCATGCTATCTAGTGAGTTTCACTCTTCAGATGTCTTGGAAATTAACACAATGCTTACCGTCCTGATTTCCAATTATCCAGAGTAATGTGTCAGCATTTTAAATGGCATAAGAAAAAGATTTCTGCAGTGGATGTAGTGGGAAACTGCCTCGATTAAGTTCACAATATTGGCTGTTGTAACAATAATAATTTCCTATTCTGTGATCGAGGGAGAATGTTCCTATTGCTCTGTCATCTCTTCTATTGATTATTGTAATGTGAGAGTAGACTCGTAAAGGACTCTTTAGAGGGAACAAAGGAAAACCATACAAAATATAAGGAAGGAAAAATCCAAGGACATTGTATTTCTTCCTCTTTAATATACTATATTCTTAACTCCAAACACTAATACTGTACCTTCATTCATCAAATTAGGAATTTGTTTGAATGCAAGGAATAGAATTTATTTTCCGGTGTCTTATCTTGAACAAGGTTTTTTTGACATTTAAAAATTAACACTTTGGGTGATGGTCCCCAACTGGATAAAATCCCACTCAACTCCATCTTGGTGGAAAGCAGCATGATGATAGCCAATACAGAATCAGATACTGTACGGTGGAATCAGATATGGTGCAAGAAGAAGAAGAAGATGACTTTATAATACTTGTGTTATGTATTTATAATATTTTAGTAATAACAATACTAATTTCATATCAGAAATTACTCTGGGTTGAAAGGATTTTTGTTGGACAAACTCCGCTCAGGGGATGCCCGGATGAGGCTCCTTTCATGTTCCCAAGAACTGGGATGGAGATGGGCACTCAATCCATCATGTAGTACCTGGGTCTTGAACTGCCAACTTGCCTGCCTTCCAGCTAACAAGGCGAGTTTCTTAACCACTGAGCCACCACAGCACCTAATATTTTAATTAAGAGCTTATTATTAAGTTTTGAAGCTTTGTTAAAGTACTCACTTCTGACTTTCATTAAGTGTTCATAGTTGTATCCCTAAAGACATCATATTAAGTTTTTGAGGTTTCAATGTCTGGATATCCAATAGTCAGGGAACATGTTACACACCTAAAACTCTTTGGATATACTTGTTCGATAAAGAAGAGAAAGCAAATAATTTTCTGAACATTCAGTTTCTCTAATGGAAAGGGTCACCATAAGCTGGAATTGATGTGACAACAAAAATTTTATATTAATGTAAGCAAAGACGTACATTTTGGTCCATTCTTCACCACTCAATGAAGGGCTGTTGCCATGATTATTGACTTGGTGTATGCACATACACCCCTAAGAAATGTAGCAATGGTTCTTTATTTAATGGTGAGGAACAGACCAAAACCTATGACTTTGCTTGCATCACATCACATACAGCAAAGTTTCAGCCAGTGATTTCTTTTTCAGAACTTGCAAAAGTTACTTTGTTGGACTATAGCTCTCAGAATTCCCCAGGCAACCCAATCTGTAGGGAATTGCTCAAACAATATGGAGTTGTAGTTTAAAAATTGATTTTCCAAACGCTGGCTCTTCTCTAATTTCACTTCAGTCTTGACTGCATTCTTGTGCTATTACATGTTTCCATTCCAATGCTTTATCTGCTATGCATAGCATTTATGCTGCTTCTCTTATTTTTCAGCTGCATTTCCAACAGCACATTTTCCCCAGCTGAATACTTTCTGTGCAACTGCAGCTAATGAAAAATATATCCCATTGCTTTGAAACAAAGATGCAGTATACAGAAAAAGGCAGAATTTTCCACCTGGCTAGGGATGAACTGTGTTTAAGTCCTGGTTACACAGTATAGGTCAGTAAAGGTAAAGATTGCCCTTGCTCAACAGCCAGTTGTATCCAACTCTAAGGTACAGTGCTCATCTTCATTTATAGCTGTAGCTCAGGTATGTACATATTGTATATTTTATTTTATTGCACTTCATTGTATTGTACAGATTTTAATTCTTCTGCTATGTTATTGATAAGGTCATAAGACTAATAAATTAATAAACATTCATTCATTCATTTATAGCCAAAGAGGCATCACTGTCTGCATCTGCAGATGTTTCCCTGGACATGTGGCAGGCATAAGTAGATGCCAGAACATGTGGAATGCTGCTACCTTTCCTGCCGGTGGTATCTATTTATCTACTTGCAATTTCTTGCTTTCAAACTGCTAGGTTGGCAGGAACTGGGGCAGATGATAAGTATTCACTCCATTGTGAGGCACTCAGGTCTCAAACTGCTGACCTGCCAACCATCTTAACCACTAAGTCACTACAGCCTCAGTTTTTTTAAATTGTAAATAAATGTGTATGTGTGTGTGTGTGTGTGTATCTATCTCTATCTCTATTTCTAAGTCTAATTTATATATTGCATAGCTCCAGTAAGTAACCCATTTTATCTCCTTCCATACATTTGGATCCTCTATGTAAATTTCATTTGACAGATGATAAATGCAAGAAAGAGACCCCTTGCCCCCCACAAAAACCTGGACCACATGACAACCTGTGACATGTCATAATCACATGCACGCACCCTGCATTGTGCCCCTGGAGCATTCCTAAACCTAGCCAGTTGACATTTGTCTTCATGCCATTTTGTTGGCACAAAGTCTTCACCCTCTCGGACAACTTTCTCCTAGCATCCATTAGTTGGCTTCCTTGATAATTACATCCTTTGTGCTAAAAGGGGACACCTGCCGTCTCGTTTGAAGGCTTTTCATTATGAGGAGGTTCTCCTCTTCTCCCTGGGCTATTATCTATAATTTGGTTCTCCTGCGACTGTCAACAAAGCATATCAGAAAAGTAAAACACAATTAACCACCCTGCCAAACTGAAACATAATTGGAAAAGCCTTCTGATGAGGTCACAATTACTGGGCAATCAGATAGACTTCCACAGATGCATCAGATAATTGACAAGACTAATTCCTTAGTATAAATCTGATAAATTGCTGTTTATTATGGGAAACAAAGTGGAGCCATTAAAAGGAAATATGCAAAGGAAAGTCAGAAAATAAGGTTAATCCATGTTTCTGCGAAACATCTGCAGAAGCAGACAGCGCTGGCTCTTCAGCTTTGAAACAGAGATGAGCACTGACCCCTAGAGTCGGATACAACTGGCTTTCGAACAAGGGAATCCTTTACCTTTACCTTTACCTTTACCTAGTGATATAAGGACACAGTGGGTTTGCCAGTTCCTCAGCTGGCCTCTTGTGCTGTGCCTTGAACAGCCCCTGATGGGTGATTTTTTTGTTTGTTTGTTTCCATTTTAAAAATAAGAATAATAAAATTAAAATAAGCCAGTCATGTCTGACTCTAGAGGGCAGTGCTCATCTCTGTTTACAGCCAAGGAGCCAGCACTTTCTGTGTCTTCAGACATTTTCATAGTCATGGAGCAGGCATAACTAGATGCTGGGACAGGCAATGGGTGCTCCCTGGATTGTGCAACACTTGGTTCTTGAACTGCTGACCTGGTGACCTTCCAGTCATCAAGTTTTAACCACTAGGTCACCACAGGAGAAACCAACATAATGTGGTTCTTCTCTTGCTGTGCCTCCCTTTTGGTTCTGCCAATAGAAGTAAGTAAGTACAACCAGTGGCGTAGTGTGGGGGGGGCGGGGGGGGCGGATGCCCCGGGCAGCGGCTTTCAGGGGGCGGCAAAATGTCCCCTCCCCACCCTTTTGCTGGCGAGCGCCCCGCGTGCGCTTCGCCGATTGCAGGCGAGGAGGAGAAAAAGGGTTTTTTTTAGGCGGACAATTCAAGGAGGGGGCCCGGCTAGCTGTCGGGGGCTCTCCTGGAGGGCGGCCCGCGTGCGCGCGCACGCTGCTCGCCTCCGCCCGCCCAGCCACCCACCCAACTTGCCGTGAGACGGGGCGCTCGTCTGGGGTGGGTGGCGCCGTGGCGGGGAGCCCCGGGCCTGGCGGCTGGCTGGGCAGGAGGAGGCGAGTAGCGTGCACGCGCACGCGGGCTGCCCTCCAGGAGAGCCCCCGACGGCCAGCCCTCCTTGAAATGTCTGCCTTTAAAAAAACCCCTTTTTCTCCTCCTCGCCTGCAAGCGGCGAAGCGCACGCAGGACGCTCGCCAGCAAAAGGGTGGGGAGGGGACATTATTTGCCGCCCCCTGAAAGCCGCTGCCAGGGGCAGGCGGTGCGCGGAGAGCCCCCGACGGCCAGCCGGGCGGGCGATCTGCCGGAGGTGCGCTCGTCGGGGGTGGGTGGCGGACGGCCCTGCCTGGCGGGTGATCTGCCGGAGGTGTGCTCGTCGGGGGTGGGTGGCGGATGGCCCTGCCTGGCGGGCGAGCGGACGGAGGTGTGTGTGGCGCGCGCGCAATCGCGCGCACGCCGCTAGTCAGCAGGGGGGCGCCTTCTGCCTTGGGAGGGGGGAGGGGTGGCGGCAGCGGCGAGCTGGGGGGGGCGGTGAGTTTGCTTTTCGCCCCAGGCGGCTGAAGACTGCACGACGCCACTGAGTACAACAGCCATGCTAGGAGATTCCTCTGCTGGCAGATCTTGAGGTCAGCTCGCAGAAGTGTGTTCTCCCAGTAAAAGGGCAATTCTGCTACAAGGGATTTCTGATTTAAGTGCCAGAGGCTGGATTTGGGGACAATTGTGCATAATTTATATATGCTTCCTTAGCACTATTATTACCCTAGTGGTTATATATCTGTCCTTCGTGTCCCTTAAAAGGGGGGGGGGAGTAATCTAGCCACTGGCTTCTCTTCCTAATAATCATCTGATCCATAAAGCCAGTAATTTGGGTTGAATTACAAGCTATGTGGAGACTGTGGTGACTTATTGGTTAAGATGCTAAACTTGACGCATGGAAGGTCAGCAGTTCAAGACCCAAGTGCTGCACAATGGAGTGAGCTCCAGTCTCTGCACCAGCTTTTGACAACCTAGCAGTTCGAAAGCAAGAAATTGAAAGTAGATAACTAGGTACTGCTTCAGCGGGAAAGGTAACAGTGTTCCATGCACTCCAGTGTCTAGGCCTGTCTGCTACATGACCATAGAAATGTCTGTAGACACAGACATCACTGGCTCTTTGGCTGTAAATAGAGATGAGCACTACACCCTAGAATCGGATACAACTAGTTTACCTTACAAGTTACATAGCTATACCCGATCTATTGCTTGAGGTGCACAGAACATTTTTTTCTTAACTTTATTTCCTGCAACCCTGCAAAATGGGGTTGGATAGCTACAGCATGGGCCGGAAAGCAAAAACTATATCCTCCAAGAGTCTAAGTCATCCTTTGGAGAGAGAGAAAGTGAAAAGTCAATGGAGCTCTTACAGAGGGAAATGCAGTGCTATTTAACATGAGCAAAATAGATGGATCAGGCCCAGTGGGTCAAACGCATTTATCTTTAATGTCCAACCTGTTGTTGAATGATTTACTACCTTGTTCTATGGGATCTGAAACAATAATTCTACTTTTGGCACTTAGACAAATGGCGCTCAGAAGCTGACAAGATTTTGTATGTGTGTGGCCTTTGTAAATCCTATGCTTGCTGGTGCTTGGTTTGATGCAACCACTTTTTCCAGGTGTTGTATTGGGTCTTGAGATGCAGACCAAGGGATCCCACCCTCTGCTTTACATTTAAATAAAGAAGGCAGTCCCCTAAATATGAAGACTCAGCAGAGGGAGTAATCACCACTTCTCAACAATGATGTTTCTGCAGGTGAGCATGCCTGAGGCAGAGGGTCACCCCAGATCAGAGTAGACCATGCTATGTTAAAGTTATTGATGGGCAGCCAGTGGTCTTTGCGCCACACTGGAACCCTTGTTCTAATTTCAAAACCCTTTTGCAAGTGGTCAATTCAGACCTCTAGCAAGGGTGACACATCTTTCCTTTAGCAGGCCAGTGAGTAGGGAGAAAGAGGAGAGAGAGAAAGAGGTGGCAGAAAGAAAGAGAGATAGAACGAGGAAGAGATGTGATGAGGAGAAAGAAGAGGTGGACAGAAAGAAAAAAGAATAGAAGGATGGGTATGCAAGAGGAGAGGCAGCAGTGGGGACAATGTAAGGCAAGCAGCCATCCCCACCCATCCCTCCTAGGAGTCAGGTGCACCCACAGGGGCATGCACCTGTAGGGGTGGGGGAGCACATGCAGGGGGGAGCATCCATGGGGGTAGCGCCTGCAGGGGGAGCACCTGTGGGGGGATACACCCATGTGACTTTGCCAGAGGAGTGCCAGTGACATCACTTGGGTATGTGGGCATGTGCAGTACCTGCAGCCTCCTCCTCCTTGGGCACTCAGGCTCTAAAAGGTTCACCATCACTGATATATTACATAAAGGGGGAGAGATTGGGCAAGGCTTCACAATGGGCACACAAACCAACACAAACACCCTACATTGCTTTCACAAAAAACTGACTTTTACAGTCATAGATAAACACCCAGAGATGGAATGAGGGAAGAAGGACGAAGGAAGGGGTGGCAGTAATGGAAGAGGAGGAGGAGATGACAGACAGACAGACAGACAGACAGACAGACAGACAGATAATTAGGAGCCAGTGGCTGACAGAAAGAAAAAGCAAACATGATGGAACGCTGGAGTGTAGGAACAAAAGTTTCTTACCTGTGAATTTGGAAGATTATTTACGTAACAAGGCTGTGTCAAATACAATCAGACAATATTGAAGACTGCAGTTTCGCCCTATATTTAGAAAATACAATGTTATAAAAAAATTATATTGAACACTTATTTTCTGCCTTCTTCTAAAAGTACTTCTTAAAGTACTTCCATATTTCTCTCAGATTAATATGATATAAAATTCCATAGCAGAGGAATCATTGCCATCTTCAATGGATTTTTTAAATTAAGCTTCCATAACAATTCAATTAGAAAACAATGGGCTCAAAAAAGTCTTCTTTTAAATATGCAGTAAACAAGACTGCCCTACTCCCCCCTCCCCACACACATAAAAGATCGTTTAGCATGGAAACACTATTGCTATTGTCAGAGAAGCAGTGAGTAATATCTGACCAAAGTAATTTTCTGAGTGTTGCTAAAACCTGAGAAATTTTCGGTATCACTTGCTGTCCCATGAGCAGAATAAATTCAAGAAAGATCCCAAAGAATGTGTATTAAGTTTCTTATGGCAACATGTTGCCCACATTGATGGACAACCTTCACTATGAATTATCTTTTTAATTTGCCATCAATGCAACTGAGAAAAGGCACCCATCCATGGATTACACTTCCATGGGGCTGAAGGCAGCAGAAAAAAACTCTCCTGGATTTGCATTTCTGCATGGAAGCATCAATTTGTTTATCTATTTGCCTACTGCCCTTTTGGCAGGGAATATATATTTCTAAAAGCACCTGGTGCAGGTTTTCAATGAGCCTTGACCAATGAGCCTTAAACCTTATGAAAGAAACACCTGAGAATATAATGCAGTGGCCTTCCATTTGACTTCCGCATCGCAGCATGACACCCATACCACTAATCCAGTTCTACAAGTCACTTTCTGGTCCTGAGCCTTTTAGGCACGCAAAGTCCTCCTCAGCCCCAGGCCAGTATTGATGAAGCTGTTGCCCCCCATCAAGAGGGATTCAAGTGGGATTTATTCCACTTGGGAACCATCCCCTTCCTTGTGGATTTTGGAACCCAAGGGCATTAGTCCTCAGGGTTATCAGGTTAGTTAACCAAGGCCTGACAATCGCCTTTGTGTCATTGGCAGTATGGTCTATTCCATTACCATAGCAGTGTCAGACTGGCAGTGCAGAATTAGACAACCATGTTGTTCCCCTTTCCATAAATTCAGGGATTATTGAGCCCTGGCGGAAGAGCTAAATAAAGACTGACTTTTGCTCCTAGAACAGTGATGGTGAACCTTTTAGAGACCAAGTGCCCAAACTGCAACCCAAAACCCACTTATTTATCACATATCGCCAACATAGCAACAGGGGAGGAAGCAAATGCTCCCATTGGGGTGCTGGGCAGAGGGGCAGGGTGAACTCTGTGCTGGGGGAGGGAGGGAGTGCTCCCATTGAGCTACTGGACAGAGGAGCAGGATGAACTCTGTGCTAGGGTGACTGCATGGATGCCCACAGAGAGTGTTCTCAGTGCCCACTCTGGCACACATGCCATAGGTTCGCCATTATTGCCCTAGAAGCTGCCCCAACAATGAAGGTTTCTGAGCCTACTGTGTTGCTTCATGTCAATCCCTTGCTACTCTTGCTTCCTTGGTTGTCTAACTCATGGCCTGCTTGGACAACGTCTTTTCTACTGAACGAGCCTTATTCTTGTATCTACTTTTTGGAGCTGGATTTGGAAGTGGTGGTGGCTTAGTGGTTAAGATGTGAAGCTTGACGACTGGAAGGTCAGTAGTTTGAGACCCGAGTGTTGCACGACGGAGTGAGCTTCCATAGTCTGTCCCAGCTCCTGCCAACTGAGCAGTTTGAAAGCAAGAAATTGAAAGTAGATAAATAGGTACCACTTTGGCAGGAAAGGTAATAGTGTTCCATGCACTCCGGCATCTAGTCATGCCTGCCACATGACTATGGCAATGTCAGCAGACTCATACAGTGTTGGCTTTTTTATCTTAAACGAAGATGAGCACCACACCCTAGAATCGGACAGAACAGGCTTTTGACCAGGGAGACCTTTACCTAAAGGTTGCCCTTCGACCTTTAGCTTGGTTGCGCTGTGTCCTTGTGCCTGTGCTGTTAATCAGCTGCCTCCATCCTGGACTCTGACCCCCTGATAAATCCTATTTAATATGTGGTGTAGTTTACTTCGTCGCCACTGGTAAAGAGTGCAGTCAGACTGTGGGAAAGGCACATGTCTAATTGCACCAGAAAGGATTGCATTGCAGGTAGTGCTCCATCTTACAGTAACCCTCCCATCTGTCCAAGAAGCACTCTATTCCAGCCCCCAAAAGCATTAGCCTTACAGCTGGTCCAAAAACATTCAGCTTGGTCATGGACCAGGGTTGGGCAAAGCACAATTCCTCATGCAACATGTGATTGCTGAGAAAGAGATCTAAAATGTGATTTATTTCCCTATGTGATCACACCCTAACTTAAGTTAGACTGTATAATGCCACTTACCCAAAAGACTTTATAAATGAGAGTATCATTTCTGTCCTATAGTAGTAAAAAGTCTTAAACAAAGAGCAAAGATTCCATATAATGCAGAAATGAGGACTGAAAGTTTCCTGCTGCCCTGTTATCGGTAAAGGACACATATGAGTTTGGATGTTAATATGCCTTTCTTCTCCTTTTGCCTTCTTCAGCCTTCTGTGGTAGGAAGTTATTGCTATCACTGCGTCTGCTGCTCTTTTTAGATCCCTGTAGCAATTGCAAGTTAAAGCTTTATTAATATGAATGGAAGGCTTGCCAGAAGCATTATACCTTTACTTAACCACTGGGTAACTGGCGTCTGTATGTATTTCCTTTTATGTGACCATGATAGATGCAGCTGGCTTAATAAGGCAAAGATGAATGAACCAATAATTCCAGACAAGACAACTGACACAGCAGCCTCTTTGATTTACAGTGGTATGTTAATAAATACCAGAGGCATGTTTTGTTTTTTCAGCACTGGGATGTGTCACAAGCTAAGGTTTGGCTCAGGATGCAGGTCTCTGTTGTCACTCTCCGAGTTTCACACAATGATGGGTTACCAATTCATCTGAAAATGTGAAGAGATTGTTTCTCCAAGAGGGAACTCTTTCCCAAAGCAGATCAAAATGCACTAATGGTTGCTGGTCAGAGTTGCCAGATAATAATAAAAATTTAGTGTCAGAAATTATTCTGAGTTGAAAGGATTTTTGTGGGGGAAAAAACTCTGCTCAGTGAATGCCCAAATGAGGCTCCTTTCATGTCCCCAAGAGTTGGGACGGAGACGGGTGCTCAGTCCATCATGCAGTGCCCAGGTCTCGAACTGCTGACTCGCCAGCCTTCCAGATAATGAGGTGAGCTTCTTAACCACTGACCCCCAAGCCATATTAAAATGGAACAACGAGTGCAAAAATATTTAAAGGGAGACAGTAAGCACTTTTAGTAATGAGTGCTTCCATGACCAAACAAAGCAGCAAAGTAGACTCACAGCGAGAACAACTAGGGATGTCCTCAGGCTTCAGGAAAAAAATGTCGAAACAAGGTGAAGTAGAGATATTTGTAGAGTGCTGGAGTTGATTGAAGTTAAGGAAGCCTCAGTCACACTCAACTGATCCCATGCACTCAACAAATCATTGGGGGGGGGTGATCTAAGAGAGGATTAACTTGAGAAAGCCTTGATGCAGGGAAAGGTGGATGGCAAAAGAAGAAGGGGTGGCCAAAAATGAGATGGTTAGATGGTATTGTAGAAGTAGTGGGCACAGAGCTGGGCGTGTTGAGGAGGATGGTGGAGGATGGGGTGCCTGGAGGGCAATGGTCCATGGGGTCGCAAAGGGTCGGAATCGACTGTGTGACTGAACAACAACTGGTATAACAGAAGGTCACATCTGTTGGAATCTACCTTTAGACCCAGACCAGCATTTGCCAATAAAAGTCTGAAGCAGAGGTTTAGCAGAGCAGTTTAGTTTTATTGATCAAGAAAACCAAAAGCTGGGCACATATCCAATAGATGTTTGTCTTGGAATCCCACATTAACTACGAAAACTGAAAGCTTTTTATAGCATTAGCTTGAAACAAGATCCAGCATCTAATATTTTTCCAGATTGATATTCTCACACTTGATGTTCACACACAGAAAACAACTACAACCACAAATCCCTTTTTGACAATACAATGTATATTGTATACACTGCTTATGCTGCTTCCTGTACACATGAGCTAAACAGATATGCTGCAACACATGCTTTTCAGGGCAGAGGAAATAACATCTCCTTAGTCTCTTCCAGTGATGGTGAACCTTGGCACTCCAGCTGTTCTTGGAGTTCAATTCCCAGAAGCCAAGTTTCTGTGAATCCACAGGAATGGATTTCCTGCATGTACATGCAGTAAACCCATTAATATGGATTCACAGGAACTTGGACAATTCCCAGAAGCTCAAGTCCTTGTGAATCCACACAAATGGGTTTCCTGTACATACATGCAGTAAACCCATTCATTCCTCCGAAGTGGAGGAGGATGTAGACAGCTATAAGGGTGTTGTATACATCTCAAAACATGGCAAAATTTCCCTCAATGCCCCTCGAGAACAAAGAGGTGACTTTTTGAGCAATTCCCCCCCCCCAAAGAAAAAGGTAGGTGTAGGGGTGTTGGAGGAGTTATATGTTGTTCCTGATATTTAAAAATTAATGTTGTCAGCTATCTTGAATCTTGCAAGGGAGAAAGGTAGACTTCAAATATGAATGAATGAATGAATGAGTTGCTGTTGGTCATTTCTGAGCTCCGGCTCTTTGCAAACATCCATAACATAACAAGTTTCTTGTGATAGGAGTGGAAATGAACGTCCTACAAACGTCGTCGAACTACAGCTTTCAGCAGTATTGTATAGTTGAGGGAAGATCAAAGTATAGCCAAAAATGAGGAGGAAAGAAAGTTTCAGTTCCACCAATTCTAGAATGTCTCAGATTTCTGCATCTTTGCCTTAGGGATTGATACCCTAAAACTTTTCATAAAAAAGGAAAGCAAGTTTCTGAATTAATACCTACCTCTTCTGCTTCTTTAAAAAATGATTAATGCAAGTATTGTCAATTAACCGGCTAAGTCTATAGACAGTGAAGAAATCTTGCTAAATTAATCACTCATGATAAACAGAGACAAACTGTTAAGAGTTGGTTAACACTTACAAGGCTTCATATCACAGCTGCTGTGAGATATTTTAAAAAACCAAATTTGCACAGCATTTTCTGTGCAAAGTACAAATGACTGGGCAAAATGCAAGTTTTTTTAAAAAAAAACCTTCACAAATATTTCACAAAGATAATGTCAAAATATTCCTAAATACACCAACTTGAGATATGATGCTCAGTAGATAAGAAGCTCACCTTGTTAGCTGGAAGGCTGGGAAGTCAGCAGTTTGAGACCCAGGTACTGCATGATGGATAGGGTGGCCATCTCTGTCCCAACTCTTGGGGACATGAAAGGACTTCATTCAAGCGTCCCCTGAGCAGATTTTCTTCTGCAAAAATCCTTTCAACCCAGAATAATTTCTGACACTAAATTATTATTATCAAAAGAATATCTTAATTTAGACACAAGGAGGGAAAAACAATAGCTTTAGTCTAGCATATAAGAACAAGCCTCTTCTTTCATGTCCGGATCAAACCCTGGACTACCAAAATGAAGCCACCTTCATGGCTTTGACATTGGCCAAACTTAAATCCTCATCCATGCATGTTTCTGGTAGTAATTGGCAGACCAGCAAATGAGCCATATTCTGTATGTCTTTACATCCACAGTGTGTGTTATTGTCCGCCAGCAGCCCCCGCTTGAGCATGTTGGTTTTACATGATTTAGGCACTCCGACCCTCTGCTAACATTTTGTGCTGTAGTTGCTGCGTGTGCTAAGAATGCAACGAAGGCCTATTACTTCAGCAAAGTGCTGAAATTTCCCAGCCCTTTGCTCTCTTCCTTGCTCCTAATCAAATAGTGGCCATTTTATGTTCTATAATCTTCATGAAGCATAGCCTTATGGCTGATCATACTTGTTTGCTTTGATGTGCCATTTCTGTCCTTCTCACAATGACAATAATCATCATCATTATGAAATAGCAGCATCCCTAAGAATTCCAGGCAAGATGATTATACTTATTATAACCGCCACACTATTTTAGTAGCAATTAACACATAATGGGAACGGATATTATATTTGAAGCAGTAAGGCAATAAACCCTGAACCTTAATAGAAACTACATCATTTTAGAGGCCATTTTCACAAGTGAACCTTCAACCACTTTTTAATATTGTTTTTCACAATGGTAAATGGATGGAGGATAATAAGCTGAAACTGGATCTAGACAAGACAGAGGTTATGCTGCTTGAAGGTAATCAGACCCAGGAAGGAGGATTTTTCCTCAGTTTGGAAGGCATTGCTCTCCCCTTAAAAGAGAGTGTATGTAATCTGGGTGTGCAACTTGACCCGGTTCTGTCTATGGAGCAAAAAATATTATCTGTAGTCAAGTCTGCCTTTTACCACCTATGACACATTCCCCAGCTTCGCCTGCTTCTAGACAGTAAATCCCTAAAATGCTGATTTATACTCTGGTAATCTCCAAAACTGATGCTCTCTATGTGGGACTGCCCTTGAGGCTGGTACAGGGTCCAAAATGAAATTTCTAGTCTGATTACACTACGCAACAAAAAAATTGCTACTGGGTGAAAATAACATGATTGTTATGTAATAGGGTGCGCTGATTCCGATTTTGTAATCAGAAATGTTGTAGGACGTCTGGATTTAAAGTTATTGTTGAAAGTCATATGATATTAAAAGTCTGTACATGGGTTAATATGTAGCTGCATCAATGAGCCGTGTTTGATGTACAATTTTGTGTGTGTGTGTGTGTGTGTGTGTGTGTGTGTGTGTGTGTGTGTGTGTGTGTGTGTGTTCTCAAGGTTACTCTGCTTTATGCGTTTGTAGAAAGATAAGATAAGTGTGCAGTAGTAAAAACAAACAGGCAGACTTGGGCAAGTCCTAACTAGTCCGTGAGCTACAGCATGCAGGCACGAGTTCCCATGCAATTTCTCCTGTTCGTCCATCAGTCTGATTCGGAGGTGACTAGAGAATAGTTTGTGCTAGTGTGGTTCTGTATTTTATTAATCAGCAGTCGCAGTAACATGCATTTAAGTGATTTCGTATAAGACAATTCGGTCATTCGGTACATGGTGATTCAGTAAACGAAAGATGAATAGGTGCAGCTGTGTGAATTGTCCAGACTGCTTTTGCTACATTTGTGGCAAGGATATGACATCTGACCAACGCAAGAACATGTCCAGAAAGCTACGTATAGCTTACAAACATTACTTCGGATGTGAAATCGGAGATCAAACAAAATCATGGGCTACTCATCTCTGTTGCACCATCTGTTACTCCGGCCTAACCCAGTGATTAAACGGTAAGCAAAATCAAATGCCTTTTGCTGTTCCAATGATTTGGCAGGAGTAGAAATATCACCATTCGGATTGCTATTTTTGCTTCACCATCATATCTGGGTACAGCAAGAAGAACAAGTCAAAAATCATGTATCCGGATTGTCAGTCTGCTCTAAAGCCTGTGGGGCATGGTACAGATTACCCAGTACCAATTCCTCCTTCATCCGATGCAATGAACAATGAAGAAAGTGATACTGAAGGTAATGACAATGACGCTGGAGCTATGGAATGCACGAATGATCCCGACAGTGACATTAAAAAGCCACATTTGATCAGCCAAGCCGATTTGGACAACCTGGTTCACAATTTGTCCCTGTCGAAAGAAAAGTCTGAACTGTTGGGTTCCAGACTGAGGGAGTGGAACTTAATCGAGAGAGGTGCTACAGTTACGCATTTTCGAGATCGTCACATGAACTTCGCAGCATACTATGCTGTTGAACACGGTGTTTGCTTCTGTCATGACATGACAGGACTCATGAAGGAACTAGATAACAAATATGTAGCATAAGAGTGGAGACTTTTTATTGACTCTAGCTCAAACATTCTCAAAGCTGCACTACTACACAATGGCAACCAAAAACCATCAATTCCTATTGATCATGCCGTGGGAATGAAGGAAACCTACGAAACAATGAACACTCTCTTGATGCTGATTAAGTACTCTGGGCATAATTGGAATATTTGCAGTGATTTGAAGGTTGTAGCACTTCTGTTAGGAATGCAGACTGGGTATACAAAGCACATGTGCTTTCTTTGCCTGTGGAATAGTCGTGATGACAAAAATCACTACATAGTGAAAAATTGGCCACCCAGAAATTTACCTGTAGTCGGACAGCACAACGTTCAACATGTACCTCTTGTGGATCATAATAAGATTTACCTACTTCCACTCCATATCAAACTGGGTCTTATGAAACAGTTTGTTGCAGCGATGGATAAAACAAATCGTGGTTTTCAGTACCTAAAAGGCAAGTTTGGAAAGATGAAAACTGAGGCAAAATTGAAAGCAGGAGTCTTCATTGGACCAGAAATACAAAAGTTGATTCGATGTCCACACTTCAGATTGGAGTTCACGGAACGAGAAGTAGCAGCTTGGGACACATTTGTGCTTGTCGTGCACAACTTTCTTGGGAATCTTGAGCAGACAACTATGCAGAAATTGTGGACAACTTGCTAACAGCCTTCCAGCACCTCGGTTGCCGAATGTCACTAAAGATGCATTTCTTGCATTCACATCTCACCTTCTTTCCGCCAAATATGGGAGCCGTGAGTGACGAGCACGGTGAAATATTCCACCAGGAGATGTCCACCATGGAAGCAAGATATCAAGGCCACTTCAATCCGAACATGATGGGGGATTACTGTTGGTTTTTGCAGAGAGCAACAGAATATGTTCACAGGCGGAAAGCAAGAAGCTCTACACACTTTTAAACCAAGCCATTGTCAATCTTAGTGTAACTAAGAGTCCCTGACTCATTTCAGAGGTAAATAAACATTTATAATTCACTTCTTAATTATAATATTTAGTGTTTTCATCCCAAAGTACGCACATTAATATCCCTAAAATTTCTCACAATCGCTTTTCAACATAGTCAGTAACATTTTCCTTGATAACCTTTACACGTACAGTAATACCTTGGATAACATTTACCTCAGTTAACGCTAAAATCGCATAACGTTAAGTAATCTGGGGAGGAGAATTGGATTGAATAACGTTAAGGTCCTATGGGATGTATTGGATAGCAACCACTAAAGCCTGTGCGGTTACAATGTATCTCTATGGAGCTTTAACGTTATCCGATACATCCCATAGGATTTTAACATGCATCGGATAACACTAAAAATCGGATAACACCAAGACTTGTGGAACCAAGTCTTACCGTTATCTGAGGTATTACTGTACATAACGTTTTTTCCTGACGTGCCAGAGCAAATCTGACTGCAGTTCTGTATTCAGCATATATGAATTGCTATAAGGAACATATTTTCAACCCAGTAGCAGGGGAAATTTTTTTGTTGCGTAGTGTTATGAGTATTGGTTGTTTTGATCATATTACTCTGGTTCTAGCTACCCTGCATTGGCTCCCTGTTTTATTCTGCACAAGGTTCAAGGTACTAATGCTCAAATACAAAGACCTTATCAATTTAGGACTGAGCGTCACATCCTAAAGAATTCTATATGGAGCACCTATGCTCCATATAAATTACATATAAATTACATATAGTCACACCTATAGAAATAAAAAAAGATGGTGACTAGATCAATAACTTTTTCCTGCTGTGCTTCCTTTATTATGGAATGAGTTTCCAGTGAAAATTAGAACTGCTTCCACTTTATAGTCCTTTTAAAAACAACTAAAGACATTTCTGTTTCAACTAGTCTGTCTCTTTCTGTGAATTGACTTTTACAACTGCAGAATTTCCCCTTTATTAAATTCAATGAACTGTGATGTACGTTGTACAGTTAATGAGTCTTCTTCTTCTTCTGTCATGTCTAGATCAAACTTTAAACTGTCAAAATGAAGCCACATTCTTGGCTTTGTCATTGGCCAAACTTAAATCTTCATTGGTACATGTTTCCAGTAGTAACCAGCAGACCAGCAAATTATCTGGATTCTGTATCTCTCCACATTCACACAGTGTTTTGTTGTCTACAAGCAGCTCTCTCTTAAGCATGGTGGTCTTACATTAAAGGACTCCATCCCTCAATCTATTAAGGATCCTCCAAGTGACAAAGGGGAGGTGAAGTTCCTCTGCCATGTCCTTCTTTAATGTTATTTCTGTCCAGTGTGTACCTTCCTTCATCTGCTAGTTTTGTTTTGCTCTTACGTGCTCTCAAGAATGTTTGTTATTATCATAAAGCTCTTCCTGGATCTGAATCAGAGAACTAGAGGCACATACCCATTCAGAAGATTTTTAACCTTTTTAACCTTTTAAACTTTTAAATCTTTGAAGGGTTTTTGTTGTTGTAAAGTTATAGTTTAATTTTTTTTAATTTGATTATGAACCTTGGGGTTCAGTTTCTGGGTTTTTGGGGGTGTGGTGGGATTGTTTGGTTTGCACTCGTTTGTGTAATCTTTTTCTTTTTTGTGAGCTGCCTAGGGTTGGGTTCACCTGATTGGGGTGGGATAATAAATCTAAATAAATAAATAAAATAAGTAAATGTTGAGGGTCTTTCTCTTACTTAGTTCTCTCAGTGTCCACTGCTACTTCTCTCCTTATCTTAAGCGGAACAAGAAGATATATTTTCTCAACTGGTGTAGATCACTATGCACTTTGTTTCATTAACAGTGATGTCAACTTGTTTCACATGTGCAGATGTGCTCCATTTTAGAGCAGCATGCTCTGCTGCAGAGATGCTTAGTACCAAAGCTAATGTACACAGTGTGGATGGTTAAGTTCCCCATGTATAGTTTGTCAATAGTTAATGAGTTTTATTGATGTTTATTGTTTAACATATATCACATAACACATTGCAACCTGAAAATTAAAATGCCTACCTATATGGCATCCTTAACTCAATAATGAGTTTAATTGATTTAAAGATGCCATCTAGATAGGCATTTTTTATGTTGAAACTTCTTATGATGTGATATATGTTAATTGGTGTTGATTTATTATTGTAAACTTGATTTGTGTTTTGTATTTATATTTTTTGTGAGCCACCTAGAGTGGTGTTTGCACCAACTAGGCAGGGAATAAATCAAAGAAAGAATGAAATCCACCACTGTACTCACACTGAAACTTGTCATATAACTAATATTCCCAAATATATCGTATATGGTATGATCTTATTTCCTCTCTTAGAGGGGCTGTGGTAGCTCAGTGGTTAAGAAGCTCACCTTGTTAGCTAGAAGGCTGGCAAGTTGGCAGTTCAAAACCTGGGTACTTCCTGACGGATTGAGCTCCTGTTTCTGTCCAAGCTCTTGGAGACATGAAAGGAGCCTTATTCGGGCATCCCTGGGGTGGGGTTTCTCCTGCAAAAATCCTTTCAACCCAGAATAATTTCTGACATGGAATTATAATTATTCCCTCTCTTATGTCTCCTATAGGAAGATCTTCATCCCAATAATTTTCTGAATCAGAAGACTGGTCTTACAGGCAAAAATCCGCTTTCAGCCTGTATTCCTAGAAGTGCTTTCCATGTTGTCCTGGGTTGCCCACAACATCTGAGCATGTGATCAATTGCACATTTGGAGAAAAACCCGCCATGCAACTAATAGTCTGGGAATCAGCAATCACCACTTGCCTAATTCCAGAGGGCAACAGGATTCTGACCATTGGGTATAGGTTGTAAAGGGCTATACCTGGTCTCCTAAGCAGTATTTCTTTTTTGGGCTGAAATATCCTTCACCCTTTAAATTATGTCTTGGCACTTAATCCATATTCTTTGGTTCTAAGGGTTAAAAATCTGTGGTTAGATTTATGGCTATGTTTCCCCCTCACCTACATCTCAAGGCTGCAATGATTGAACCAGGGACTTGTAAAGCTGCTTCCTATATTTCTTGTGTCATTACCCAGTCGGATGTTGGTGATTCCCTAATGCCTTCAAAGCATCCATCATCTGAGCTGGAGAACAACCATCAATTTGGGTATTTTTTATTAAAGACTCGCATGACCTGACATTGCAATTATAGGGACCGATGTCAGAGATTTGGGTTATTTGTCAGGTGGGTGAAGAAGAGATGGACACAGAAATATCCTTCCTCAACATACAGGATTATTAAGCTGTCAAAACTAAACTGAGGTTGGCCAATCTTGGCGAGTGGTATTGTGGTGAATATTTTCATTTGTTTACATATGTGTCAAAAAGAACTTATTCCAGTAGTACATAAATCTTCCCACAAAATACTTTACTATATGCAAACGTTTAGGTTAAGTGTAAAAGTCACCCTTGCTTGAAACCCAGTCATATCCAACTCTAAGGTTCAGTGCTCATCTCTGTTTATAGCCAGAGGGCCAGCTCTGTCTGCATCTGCAGATCTTTCCATGGACATGTGGCAGGCTTGACTAGACATGGGAGTTTATGGAACAGTGTTTACCTTCCCACCAAAGTGGTACCTATTTATCTACTTGCAATTTCTTGCTTTCAAACTACTAGGTTGGCAGGAGCTGGGACAGAGAGGGGAGCTCAGACTGTTGACCTGTTGACCTGCTGACCTTCCAGTCATGAAGTTTAGCCTCTTAACCACTAAGCCACCACAATTCCTCAAAAGTTTACTTTTCTTCAATTCTACTTATTGTGTTGAATATGCACAATTTCAACCCACCTGTACTAGTTAAGAATGACAGGGGTGGGGATGCATTCTGTTCTTAGTCCAAATTTTAAAGAAACTGTGCAAGGTGCTCAGCTGTAACTGTAGTGCAGCACCTTGGACAGCTCATGTAAAATGAAGACAAGAACCTGGGGGACATTTGTCTCCTTTTTTATTTATAAGAGTTACACAGGTAATCTCGGCCAAGTGGGATTGCACACTACACTGAATAGCACCGTGTCACCGCAGAATTAGTCAGATTCGCTTATGTAACCATGCTACAAAGGTAAATTGGGGCAATGGAACAGTAGAGCAACATGAGATTAGCCAATCGGAGATTTTATCAAGAAGATAGTAATGTCATCATAGAACACAGGCAATAAGGTTTGACAAGGTGATTCTGTTACAAAAAACAAATGAAAAGTGAAAGCAACAGATTTTCAGAGTCAGAGTGGCTGGGAACAATGAGAATAGACCAGAGAAATTTCTGAAGGAGTGCCCCAAATATTTTAGAGATTTCTTCTAAGTCAATGGTTCCCAACAAGGGTTACACAGCCCACTAGTGGACTTCAATTCCCAGAAGCCTAAGTCAGTACATTGGCTGATCAGTGCTTTGGGGAAATGACTTAGGCTTCTGGGAATTGAAGTCCAAAAACTAGCATTTGGGAAACACTGTTCTAAGTCAACTGCAGTATATGTTCCAAATATTGCCTATCATCATGGTGAAAGTCTTCCTGTTGTTAACTCCTCGGCACAGTTCTTTGGATGACATGCCACACCAGTCTCTCAGGTTCTTCAGCTATGAGGTCTGTCTACATCCAGGGCCTGTCTTGGCAAGGATCTTCCCTTGGGAAGAAGTATTCTCCTCCAAGAAGTTAGAGTGTTCTATACTTTATGTCGTTCCTCATGATATGCCCAAGGTATTGGCACTTTCCTAATTTAATGGTCTTAAACAGTTCTTGTTCTTTATCCATCCGGCACAACACTTCTACATTACCCACATTGTCAATTCATGATATCCTTAGCAGTTGTCTGTAAATCCACATTTCAAAAGCTTTGCGTTTTCTAGACTGTTGAACATTTTACTCCCTTCTTTTCAACACCAACACTTAAGGCTGAACCAAGAAGAGAATGAAAGGGGGTGATACATAGAGAATGGCTCTACAGAATGTATTGCTAAGGATGCATAATGTGCAAAAATTTTGCAGAAGGAACATACTAAACCATCATTCTTTGCAATGGGTCTTGTAACTCGAAATCACATCAATTGGAAGCATTACAATCCATTATGGCTTTAGGACCACTGGGAAATAGCTACAGTGAGGGAGAACTGGGCTTAGTAAATAAAATTTGACAGAGTCCACAGGATTGCAAATGGCTTCTCCTCTGTAGAATTTTGCAGGGTGGGGCCCTGTTGTACTTGCTGCCTTTCTTATCTCCATCATCTTGATTAAGGGAGATCAGAGGTTGCAGTGGTTGTCTTTTCTCTCCTGCTTGACTATGCTAAAAAACTGGAGGAGTGTTTTTGTAAAAATAAATCTGTAATGGCATCAATTTCTCATCTCATTATGCCAAGTTTTATAGTAGATGGAGTGAAACAGCCACCAGAGAAGTTAGCAATCAAATTCATCCAGCCTTTCTCCTCTCCACTCCTCCTGCATCAACAGTTTCTAATGCTTTTTATAATTTTAAAAGATGGGGTGGTTGAGCGATTCTTCCCTGTCTCTTCCTCCTATCCAATGTGTTATCACAGATCTTCATTCTTAATGTACCAGTAAGGGGTTGAGCCCCATAAAGAAGAACTTCCATCAAAGTTCCACTAAGCCAGGCTCCATAAGTCCTTTGGGGAGTTGTGGAAGCCTATCTTCAGGGTGGCCTGCCTTCCCCCATCCCTGCAGTGGTGGGCCCAGGCCATTTCTGCTGTCATTTCTTCTTACTTCTCAGTCTGGTTCAGTCCCAAGTCTCAAGATCGAGTTCCAAGCCAACCTCAACTTCAACCTTGACCTCTCCCTCCTAAAAGAGGACCAGTCTATTTGTTGCACTTTCTCCCAGTTTGGAATTTCTTGCATTTCATATTCTTTCTGTCACAGGTATGAATATATTTGCAATGGTGATCTTTTAAACAGAAATACTGTACACTAGTACCTCGGATAACGATGAGACTTGGTTCCACAAGTCTCATCATTATCCGGTTTTTAACGTTGTGCGGTGCATTGATCACACAATGTTAAAAAAAGTCCTGTTCCCCTGGAGGCTGCAGCAAGTCAACACGTCGGGATTTGAATCCTGACATTTTGGCTTGCTGCAGCCTCCAGGGAAGTGGGGGAAATTGGAAACAGCTTGGATCGGGTCCCCCGACCCCCCTGGAGCTGGCAGGGAGGGTCAGAGAGCCTGAAATGGGTTTAAAAAACCGTCTGGGTTTTTTTTTACCTATTTCGGGCTCTCTGACCCCCCCCTGCCAGCTCCAAGCAGGTCGGGGGACCCGATCCAAGCTGTTTCTGGACTTTCCCCACCTCCCTGGCCAGTGCAGCAAGCCAAAACGCCAGGATTCAAACCCACGGGCCGCAGGTTGAGAATTTTGGTCTACTCTATTACCATAGCAGGATAATCTGACTGTTTAAGACATCACATCTGCCAGAAAAAAATAAATGGCAAACTTAATTCAAAATTATTGCAAAAGAAACACACATATGGGTGTTTCAAATTTTAGATCTGTGCTGCTTCAATGTTGCATCATAAGAAGACCCAGAAAATTATGTCACTGCAGTAACCACCATCCCCCAGTAAGGGGAGTTGAGGCCTCTTGTCAAGCATGTCTTTCTCAGTTTCTCAAATAGTTTTTGACAGGGTCACGTCAAAGGCTGTCCCTTTAAAAAATGGAAAAACAAAAATGGGGAATTAAATACTGTCGGATACACAATGACATTTTTCTTGCACAGTCAATCAGGCAGCATCTCTCTGTTTGAGAGAGGGGAGGTGGAGCGAGAGGGAATTTCTGCCTCTCTGATCATTAGGGCCCCCTTCTCTGTTTTCAAGCAAAGCAAATGAGGTGTGCTTTCTGGAGCCAGGAGGTCGCCTGCCCTCTTCCACCTGACTGGCTTCGGAGAGAGACAAGTTGCCTCTAATGGACATCTCGAGTTTCCTTCGCAGTCACATCCTCACCGATTAGGAATAGATGGCAAGATCAGGAATTAGTTCAAATGGAAGAAAAAGCAATAAAAGGTCGAAGTGGTGGTGGGGAGGAAGGACTCTCAGAGTTTCTGTAACGTGATGGTCACAACCTGCATGAGGCACTGACCTTGGGGACCAGGAGTAAACACCCCAGCTAAGATAATTGTGAAACTTTCAGGCAACGACAGAAATCTATAAGGCACAAGTCTGTGCAATACTAGGAATACTAACAGTAAATCATGATCATAATCCCATAACAGCCATTGCTGAGTGATCTTTTATTTCCCATTTCTCAGACAGGAGATTTTGGGTGGCAATCAAAGTTGTAGGCCCTTGAATGTCTCATCTTCTCTCATAACTCCAAGAAACTGCAGAATTATTTTCTGTACCCTCCATACAAAATATTATGTGATATTCTCAGCAACAGAAAAGTGTGGGAATGAGACAAACTCAAGAAAAATAGTGCTGTCATGCACATAAAGCTTTAGCTAAAGCAGTACTGAATGAGGACAGTTGCTGTTTTGTTGAAAGGATTTGTCATTTAAAAACACAATTAGCCAGCCTTCCTGTGCTTCTTTATCTTGTGTACATTGTGTGTATGTGTGTGTGTGTGTTTGTGTGTGCATTGCTTCCCAAAGAACACTAGTTTTGCACAGAGAGAATTTACACTAATTTCAGAGATTTACAGACATTTTCCTCTTGCTTGTAAACCTGGATTACCACAGGAGTTGAAAATCCCCATAGCCTAAAATAATGAGAGAGAAAAATAATTTAGCAACTTTTAAAAAATCCCCAGTGTTATGTAAGCAAAATAAACTATTATATGCTTGATACTTCATTTTTGCTGCCAGAGGGGAAGAGGTTCTTAGGGTATTTTTCTGATGCATATGCCACAACAGCTTTGGTTGATGTGTAATTCAACTTTAGTGGAAAGGAGATAGTATTTGCTATTCTCCCTCAGGTGGCATAATGCCTTAGGATGGGGACAGTGATTTCAATTTTGGAGCTCCTCTGAACCAGTCTGTCCAGGTTATCCTGCTATAATAATAGAGTAGACCATATTGCCAGTGCCTCAATGCCGAGTGTCAGGTCAACTAATTGCCTTGGGTGCCATAGTTCACAGGGAAGGGTGATGGTACCCAAGTGGATTAAATCCCAGTTGAAGCCATCTGGATGGAAGGCAGCAGCTTCATCAATACTGGCCTAGGGCTTATGAAGACTTTGCATACCAAAAGGGCTCAGGACCAGAGGGAGGAGGAGGAGGAGAATCTCCTGTGAATCCTAGGCATGTGCTGTTTCATGTTTTTGGACAGCACAAAAGAACACACCCTGAGTGAGTCTACTCTGAGCTTCAATTCATACTCTACAGAAGTTATCCAAGGGGCTGGACCTATCTGGACAGAGAAATTGAGCAACTTAGATAACACCTCCAAAGAACACAGCACCACAAAATGGAGTCACCAGCTGCTTTCACTTGGGATTTAGAAAAGTTATTTTTCTCTTACACAGTACTGGTACATATATACCAATAGGGCCATGGGTATGTTCATTATTGCATTGCATCCTGGGATCAGTCGGTTCCTTCTGTTGTTTGGCTTCTTGGACATATGCACAATCTTCCATGCAGGAAAAATCCAACAATTTCCTTGTGTGAGGTGAGGTGGAAGAGAGAATGAAGATAAGGAGGTATGACAAAAGGAAGCCATTATGACCACAATAGAGAAGTTATGTCTTTGAAGATTGCATATATTCTTTTTAAATTTCTATCCAGCTGTCCATATTTATAATTCTTCCATCACAGGGGCTCCACATAGTTCTCCACCTATTCTGTATCAGCAAATAGCAGTCTGGAACAATTTGCATTACACAGACCTATGTGGAATTTCAAAAAAGTTGGTAATATAGACGTTTCTGCATGGGCCCGATAGAGTTTAGACTTCAAACTTCCCAAAGAACAATAGCAATAGACTCCCCGTGTTGTCTGCATACTATCTTGTACTCACAAGGAAGTGGCTGCCTGCTGCCTCATGTTTATTAATGGAGAAAAAAAGCATGGGCAAATTGCCACAAGAACCCGGGTGCTTCTGACAAAATAATCAGCTGCCACTGACCCAGAAATGTGGAAAGGAAGCTACAGTGTGCCATCCACACCTGCTTTCACTATCACAGATTGAGTTGGATGGTTTGTCTCTGGATTATACTTTCAAACTTCACTTTCTTGGGTTCAGCTCCAGTTGTCAGGTCAGAAAGTCTGACTTCTGGGAATAATCAGAAGCTTGGATTCTGAATCATAGGTGGCATTTATCTTGGAAATTGTTAAATCCAGTATCTTCTTCTTCTCTTCTTCTTTTACCCATTTGGGTGTTGAGGGAGATACAAGGTTCTTGGCTCTGGCACTTCTAGTGGTCTCCAGCAGTGTTATTTGGTGTTCTTGTAATATTTCTTTAATGTTATATCTCTACCTTCCTCTGATCAGACCAACTCCACCCCTAAACTACTCCAAAAAGCAGGCTTTATGCCCATGCACACTGCCTATAAGTTTAAAAAATGTTCTATCTCCACCTTCCTCTGGGTCTGTCTTGTGCTCTTTGACCTTCACCTTTTTTTACATATGCATTGTACAGTATGGAATTCCAAGATGAACCAGTATGAACTAGATAAATGTTTTTCACCCTGTGCAATTTACTCCCTTCTCCTGAATACCCTGTAATTCCTTTGCCATTTACAAATTAGAGAAAATGAATATCCAGATTTTTTTTCATTTTCTTCTTTATTGAAGAAGCATAGGCAAAGAGATTTTGATGTGTAATATTGTTCTTTGTCTACTGGATACCAGACATTGAAACTACAGAAACTTAATATGATGTCTTAGGGATATAATTTGGACGTATGCACAGAGAAATCCAACAGTTTCCTTATGTGAAACTTAGTGAAAGGCCGAAGTAAGTACTTTAATAAAGTTTCATAAACAAATAAAAAGATCTTAACTAAAGTATTACAAATACATAACACAAGTATTATAAAAGTATAATAACTATGGGCCTGTCTTCTTCTTTTTCTTCTTCTTCAGGTGCTTTATTCATTCTGGATATTGGCTCTCATCATGGTGATAGTCTTTCTGTTCTTAACTCCTTGGAACAGTTCTTCTGAGGACATGCCACACCAGACTCTCAGGTTCTTGGCCTCTCTTCCCAGAGATCTTTCCTTGCATAATTAGTTAGAGTATCTTCTTCTTTGCTACCTCTTTTACTCCATCAAGTGTTGATGGACTTGTAGCATTCTATACTTTATGTCATTCCTCATGATATGCCTTGGAGGGCAAAGGCAGCCCAGAACCAGCCGGCCTCCAAGACCAGGTCTCCCAGCACCCTGGGGCAGGGGGAAAAGTATACTCAGATCGAGTTGTGGCTGGCAATGGCCGAAGGTATGAAACTCTCCTCCATCAGCTGTAAAGCAGCTCCTTCAGTCGTACTGGGAATGAGATAAAACATCACTAGGCAATTTAGTAGAACCCCCTGGTGGGATGTTAAAAGGGGACAGGTTGGGACTGATTGGCACAGATGACGTGTGCACTTGATCAGACCAACTCCACCCCTAAACTACTCCAAAAAAGCAGGCTTTATGCCCATGCACACTGCCTATAAGTTTAAAAAAACTCTTCCATAAGTTACATCTATGTCACATCTTCATCATGCAGAGTTTCTCAACCTTGCCCCCCCCCAGGTGTTCTTGGACTTCAATGACCAAAAGCCCAACTCAGCACACCATCTGATCATGGCTTCTGGGAATTGAAGTCCAAGAACATCTGGGGGCCCAAGGTTAAGAAACCCTGGACTAAGGCATAAGCAATTACATGATCATATTCGCCTACTTGTTAATGTTTCAAACTTCTGATACACCTCCAGCTGATTCTCCTCCTCTCTATAGGTGTTCTCTTCTAATCCTTTGCTCTTTATCTTTCCTAGTTATTATTTATACTCTTTATTAATGCTTATATTCCCTTCTCCAACTGTCAGCAATATCATTGTGCAAGGCTGGTACATTACAGCCTTCTAAAAATGTTAAGAATTCTTTTCCCAGTGAAAAGCTATTATCTTTTATATGGACAGCAAAATAATGGCTTCTGTACATCATGACTATAGCAAATTGCTCAGTGGTGGGCATAATTTTTTTTTCACTACCACACTGTGGGTGGAGCCTATGTTGTGGACAGAGCCATGTGACTGGGTGGGTGATCTAGTCATGCCTGCCACATGACCATGAAAACATCTACAAACACAGACAGCACTGGCTCTTTGGCTGTAATTGGAGATGAGCACTGCAGTCCTAGAGTCAGATATGACTGGCTTTTGAGCAAGGGTGACCTTTAACTTTATTAACCACTTGCAACTAAACAGGGCCAAAACCTCATATAAAATTTGAATACCAATCAGGGATCTTCTGTGATTAAGTAAAGGTTAAGGTTGCCCTTGCTCGAAAGGCAGTCATATCCAACTCTAGGGTTCAGTGCTCATCTCTGATTACAGCCAAAGAGCCAGTGGACTTGATCCACAAAAGCTCACATTAAAATATAGCATTTAGTCTTTAAGGTGTCACATTTTTGTCTTTTTGTTTTGTTTACTCTCTGATATGCTTGCACAGAATAAAACTTTTTAAATGGTACCCTCTCTCTCCCCCTACACACACAGACACACAGACACACAGACACACAGACACACACAAAAGTAAACAAAACAAAAAGAGACAAAAGCAGTGAGGGACTTACCAGAAGGGGCAGGCAGCGGGGCAGCAGGGTGCCTGGGGAGCGGCAGCACATCCCTGCTTGGCCCAGCTGTGGCTCCTTCCTCTTCCTCCCCCCAGGGACCACGGGGGTGGGTGGAGGCTGAAGGAGTGCCCAAGTGGCAGCACTGTGGCAGCATGGCCTGGCCCTGCCCTGCTGTGGTGGACAGTTCCTTCCTCTTCCTCCCTCCCAGACCACAGGGGTGGCAGAGCTGAAGGAGCGCCCAAGTGGCTGGACTGCGGCAGCACGACCTGGCCCGGCCCAGCCACGGCAGGCAGCTGCTTAACAAATAAAACCAACCAAAAACTCGCTTAACAAATAAATCAGGGTTCGCAATCCCCCCCACAATTGGTCATTTACAATGGTGTTTTGCTTAAAGAGCAAACTCGCTTAAAGAGCAATCCTGTGGAACGCATTATGCTCTTTAAGCGAGGTACAACTGTATTGTTGGACTAAAAGTCCTACAATTCCTCACCATTAGCTATGTTGAGTAGGGCTGCAGGGAAGAGTATTTCAAGAACATCTGGAGGCCTCCACTTTGCAGATGCTATATTAAGCAGATATAACAAGTGCACTTGGGGACAATCTGGATAATATTTAGCAAATTGACTTTTTATTTTGAAAGAATAGGGAAGGAAAGAGGAATTTTCTGAAACCTTTAAAGGAAAAATATTCTACTCAAAAGTCTATATGTTGTTTGCTTGAATTTAATACCAAAATATTTTATTTATATCCAGATATGGAATGCAGCATCAAAAACATGGCTTTCACTGTTCATGCCTTCCACAGACACATATTTCAAAGCTTGAGGGCTGAAGTTTCAAAAGCTAAACTCCATTGTAAGAGCTCTGAAAAGAAGAGAGGAAGCAATTCATAAAGTTTTTGCTCAGCCATTTTGGGCACAAATCAATGAAAGTGTTAGAAGTTGATAGAAACTAGCATTTATTCCACTGGCTTTAGCATGTTTTGCTTCTAGGCACAGAGTTCTCCTCATCTGATCTTCAAGTCAACAGAAACATTAAACATCCTATTTCACTATAAACACAGGGGAATCTTCAATGTATAGCTTACTTGTAGATGGCGCCTTTGGCAAGCTGCAACACCATGGGAATCACAGGCAAGTAAGTGACTTTATAGATGTGTAGATGAATTTTGCTCCACTTTTTGTGTCACTTCTTTGGTGCATCAGAAATAAAAATGTGCATGCTAAACAAGCCCACTGCAGGGCCTGATTCTGCTTGATCTGATTCTGAATCTCTAGATTCAGTTGGACTGGGACCAACATTTTATCAGCTGACTCCCTTGAGCTTAGCAATGAGGTAAGGCAGGGGTACCCAAACTATGGTCCATGGGCTGGATCTGGCCCCCGATGCCAATTCATCTGGCCCATGCTGCCCCTGGAAGCGGAAGTAAAACATGGCATGATTTACATCCACTTCCGGGAGCGATGAGGGTGGCTTGGGCCAGACAAATTGGCATTGGGGGCTAGATCCAGCCGGCAGGCCGCAGTTTGGACACCCCGGTTTAAGCAAAGAAAATGGCAGCTTAAAATCTATCTCATCCTGTTGCAAAACATGCCTACTTGCCCACCTTCCAGCTAACAAGGCGAGCTTCTTAACCACTGAGCCACTTCAGCGCTAATACTGAGTGATAGGGAAGTATGACCTGTATTTCACTGCACAGTAATAAACATCTGTTTTTAGGAGCTGAGCCACTCATACAAATGTATAACTCAAACAAGTGCTGTTGCAAAAACTGCAGCCTTTTATTAAGCCATTTGGATCAAATATCCGAGGCCTCTCTTTTAAAGGATGTTCCTTGCAGGGTTTGGTGTGGGGTTTTTTTAAGCCTGAAAGTTTGCTACTTCCCAAGCCATTCAGCTTGTCTTTGCGGCTTTCACATTTTCTGACTTGACTTGCTGAAAAGAAGAATCAGCTTTTTCTCGACTTAGTGACTTCTTTTCTTCTTCATTTCATCCCATAACAAAACCACTCAACTGTAGGGAAAAAAAGTCTAGATTTGCCAGGAAAATCCCATCCAGCTAAATGCTCCAGCCGTTTGCAAAGCTTGCCTCACCAGTAAGTGTTCCATTCTGCTATCAGATTCTATTATGAGCCTCATAGATCCTCACGTCTCATCAATTCAAGTGGCAGCCCAAAGCTTTTGGTTTGCTGGTCTTACTGAAGCTTTCACTTCTCAGTCTCCAAGCAATTCAAGTCCCTTCATTTAATTTCAATGGAAACCTTAGTGTTTCGGTCCTATCCCTGTAACAGATGAATGGCTCATCTCTGGATCTTATTTCCAGGACTCGGGATGACTCGGTTTGATAACCTTGTCTGATTACAACATCTTTTGACAGCTTTCAAGAATTTGCACAAGAAGAAGGAAGCAAAGCTGCTGTTCTTCCAAAGGATTTGCAACCTTCCTATGTTAGTTGAATCTCTGCATGTCATCAGAGTTGGCTTTTCAACGCAAGGAGCAGGTATGTATTGAGCCAATTTGCAGCCCCTCTATGAGCCAACCACATACCCTGTTCTGCTGATCTGCTACAGTGTTTGTCTTGACTTTGCCTTGGGGGAAAAAGTGGGGTAAAGTAGAAAGCTTTCAGTAGATGCTCCAAGATTCTAAGAGGCTTCAGAAGACCAGAGCCAGCTGTATCCAAGTCTTTTGCCCTTTAGGTAACAAAGGACATTCTAGGTTTTCCATAAGAACCTTAAATATTGCTCTTCTTTTAATTGTCTGTTTGTTTGCTTGCTTGCTTGCTTGCTTTTTCCTTGCTCATTTGAATGGGCATCCCCCTTCCTCACTTGCCCAACTGTTGCTGATTATTCTTAGTGGACATGGGACAGTTGTGAATGCTGCTATATGCCAAGCCTGGGCCTCCAGATGTTTATTGTAGCTACTGTCACTCTTGAATTTTTGCCATGATGTTTGGGGCAGATGGGACTAAAGTCTTGATATGTGATTAGCACAGATTCTTTCTCCTTGCTTTACTGCCTATTCTGCAGTGACTTTCTAAAGCAAGGGTGGACACTGTGCAGCCTTCAAGATATTGTTGGATTATGGTTCCCAGAATCATTCACCACTGGCTATGCTGGCAAAAGCCCATCATCCTACATTATCTGGAAAGGTGCTTTGCTCTGCTGTGAAGGAATCAAACCATGGTCCTGTAAGCGAAGGCAGCAAAGGCTCAACCAGAGACTTTCTATAATATGCACCAGATACTTTTTGTTAGCATTGCAAGATGAAATTAACATTTAGAGAAAGTGGAATAGCTCACATCTGGTTAATAGCCATCAACAAAGTGTCTACTGTTCCAGAATATAAGACTAGCTCTAATGGGCCAATGTTATGTGTGAGTCTGCTTTGACTCAATATTTGACTCGGTCTCTTCCAACTCCTTCCTAATAAA
This sequence comes from Furcifer pardalis, assembly GCA_030440675.1. NCBI lineage: Eukaryota > Metazoa > Chordata > Lepidosauria > Squamata > Chamaeleonidae > Furcifer > Furcifer pardalis. Next base: position 13,180,508 of record CP126894.1, on the reverse strand, counting down.
AGCAGTTTGACAATACAATGTAGGAAGTATCTATAGTCCATCTAAACTGTATAGTCAATTCATATCCTGGGGTTTTCTGTGAAGATTCTTTCCTAGAACTACCTAGAGGGAGCTGATATTCTCCGGTGGTCTCCCATCCAATTCCTCACCAAGCCTGACCCTGCTTGGATGCTTCACTGTGTATATTATACTCTTCACAAGAAAATGTGCTGAATGGAGTACACTATAAAAAGCAACTCTTTATTCCATTTGTTTTACCTGCAAGCATGACCAATGTGATTTGCCCCCATGTCGCTTGCTAGTTGCTGAGATAGGAGAACATGGAAATTCCTACGTGATAGAGTTGAAATTCATGGCATGCTCATCCCCATTTACCTCCAAAGAGCCCACTCTGTCTGGGTCTGCAGACATTTCCATGGTCATGTGCCAGGCATGATTAGATGCTGGAGCACACAGAAGTTTGTTACCTTTCTCACCAAAGTGGTACCTATCTATCTACTTGCAATTTCTTGCTTTTGAACTGCTGAGCTGGCAGGAGCTAGGACAGAGACAGAAGCTCACTCCATCATGCAGCACTCGGGTTTCAAACTGCTGACCTTCCAGTCATCAAGTACAGCGTCTAAACCACTAATCAAGTATTAGAATCATATAATTGAGGTTGAAAGGGATCTCAAGCATCATCTAGTCCAGGGGTGCCCAAACGTTTTGGGCCATGGGTCAGTCACATAGTTCATGGAGACTGTCACTATGGCCTGGGAGCTGGTTGCTTCAGCAAGTAGAGCGGCATATAAATTTGAATTTAATAATAATAATAATCCAACCCTGATGCCAATTCATCCAGCCCACGAAGTCCTCATCGCTCCTGGAAGCGGAAGTAAAATGTGGCCATACGGGCATGTTTTACTTCCGCTTCCAAGAGTGACGAGGGCTTCATGGGCTGGATGAATTGGCATCAGTGGCCAGATCTGGCCCCATGCCATAGTTTGGGCATCCCTGATCTAGTCCAACCTGCTACTAATACAAGACTTCTACAGCTAAAGCATCCCAGATTGTCAAGATTCGCCATCACTGTCCTATCACATATCTGTCTTCTCTGGTCTAAACAACTCTCTCAGCTGTTCCTCACAATATTGTGATTCCCAGGTTCCATCTTGACAATATCCTTCTTAAAGAATAGTGCCCAGAAATGAACACACTATTTGAGGTGCATCTAACAAAAGCAGAACATAGTGATATTATTACTTCCCTTTATCTGGATACTATATACCTCTTGATGCAGGCTAGGAGAACATTGGCTGTTTTTATTGCTGAATCACGCAGTTGGTGCCTACAAAATTTATATACCAGATTTTTTTCCCAGCCTAATCAAGTTTAGGTCTGAATCCAGTGGGACTTGTTGAATTGCACATTCAAGTCACTGCAAGTGACATGCTTTTAAATGGAGAATGGCACTTCGCATAGTAGATGCTGCCAGAGCCAGCTGTAGCAAACTCCCAGGGGGCTCCACTGTGTCGTCGATGCCATTTCTGGAACTGGCCAAATAAGGCTGAAAATGTAAGTTGCAACATAACAAAATGGAAGTGGCCAGATGCCTACTTCTTGTGTTGATGTTAGTTAGTTAGTTAGTTAGTTAGTTAGTTAGTTAGTTAGTTAGTTAGTTAGTTAGTTAGTTAGTTAGTTAGTGTTTTGTTTCTTCAGAATAAGGAGACTTGATAGACCCTTTCTGATCCCCATCTTTCCTACTGCAAAAAAACAAAATGCTGATGGAGACTTCCAGCAATGGAAAATCCTTTTTCTTCCCCATATAGGCATAGATACAGGTTGGGTAAGTAAAGGTCATATGGCAGCAATAACTAGACCCCGGAGCATGCAGAATGCTGTTACCTTTCCCACTGAAGTGGTACCTATTTATCTACTTGCAATTGTTTTGCTCTTGAACTGCTAGGTTGGCAAAAGCCAGAACAGACAGCAGGAAATTATTCTGGTACACAGCACTCACACCATGGACTATTGATCTGTTGACTTTCCAGTCGATAACCTCAGCACCTTAACCACTAAGCCACTGCGGCCTCAGATACAAGTATAAAGACCAATATAATTACATCCAGTGTGGTGTAGTGGATAGAATGACAGAGTATGACTTGGGAAGCCATGGAAACTCATTGGGAGAGTGGAGCTGGTAAAGCAACTTCTTCAATATCTCAATTACCTTGAGATATTGTACAATAAGGGTACAATAAGTCAGTTCCAACTTGATTGGGCATGACAACAAACAGATACAATTACATATTAAGGAGCTCTGAGGTGCCTTTAGTAATGTCCTTGAGGGACATTACATATAGCCTACCATAAGTTATCTGCTAGCTCTTGGATATGGTAGAAGTTGCTGTCCTGTTCTGTCTGCTGAAGTATAATTCAGCTTTTGTCTGTCCAGACAACCCGCACCAGTAATGGAGTAGACCGTGCAACCAGTGACTCAATGCCAAGTGTTGGGTGGCAGTAAATAACCTGACTCCCTAAAGGGACCAATGGCTACACGCAAATGAGCCCCTTTAGGTGGGGTGAGTGGAGGAAATGCCACTGGAAACCATCATATTGGGCCCAATAGCAAAATGAGCAGAGAATGAACTCTGATTCCCAACAGTCATGGAGGAGGAAGAGGCCATGTCAGATGAACTGGGTGTGAAGGTGCACCTTGATAATATCCTCAAGTCCATTGCAGTCCTGGTGTTAAATCCTGCATGTCTCATTTCATACGTGCTGCAGGAGATGGCTCCGTGATCACAGTGTGTGGGTCACTTCATGACAAGCTAGGATCCACCTTAAACAAATTCACATCAATGGCATTTTTCCAGCTTCAGGAAAATGCATTCTTAATTGTTTTATATTGGTTTTAACTTGTGTACACCACCCAGAGCCCATTGGATCAGGGCAGCATATAAATCGATCTATTAAATTAAATTCTTGGATATGAGTTGCAGCCGATGATGATGATGAAGATAATTCAGCTGCAGTCTTTTGTCTCAGGTAGTAGAATGTCTTTGGCTACTTCAACCTTTCACTATAGCTGTCACAGCTAGAGTAGAGGGACCCATTGTCTGCCTCCGTATGAAACATCTTGCCATCTTTGACCTTATCATGTTCGCTTAACAAAGGGATCCTCTCCGTGTGATGCATCAGAAAACAGTAAAATCCTCCACACTGTCTCCAGTTCAGTGCCCCCGAATTGTGAATCTGTAGGTAGGAAGTAATGTCCCGCTTAGTCAAAACCAGATTGTTTCCCTGCTAATCAAGTTGCTATGGGACATGCTGTTTGAGATTGTTTTACATGGTGGCTGATAATAGTGCCTGTCAAAGGGGAACACCATCTCTCCCTTGGGTTGCAAATCGAGGCTAGACAGTATTATTTACCAAATGCTTCTGGAACATCAGAGTGGGGAAGTTGAATGGAGCCTCAGTTGATGCGTGGGAAACCAAAGGAATGGGGCAAGTTCCCTCCTGATTTATTCATTATTTGTCTGTTCTTCGAGCCCGATACGCGAGCTTCCAGTTACACCGGCACACTCGGTGGCCTGATATTACACGATTTAGTTTTCAGATTGTACCAGATAAAGTTACTTCATTATTAATATATGCGCAACCACACACATATAAATACATAAATGTTGCAACCGTGTAGGCACGCACAGCCTCTGGAAGTGTTAATAGTTAAGATAAACTAAGTCCATTATCACCGAGAATGACTATTTCTATGACCCTATTTGCAATAAAACCAGATTCAATGATATGAGAAAATTGCTAGGTTTTGGAATAATTGAAGCAGGCTACAGGAAACTATACAAAAGCATCATTTACAAAGTACTTTGCTTGTCTCGAGTATTTATTCTCACAGAAGAAATGGAGGGGGAATGAAGAGTTCATAGCTTTTATGCTGCTTTCTTGTGTGCATAAAAGATTATATATTGCAAAATGTTTTCTGCTAGGCTTCCCTACCAACAGAAGGCATAAGAGGGAGTGGTGGACATTTGGATATTCACAGTGTCTTTTTTTGTAAGTAACCAAGTACAGTGTTTTTGTTTGTTTTCTGACATGCAAGTAAGAGGTTAATCAGAAACGAGAAATGGGCTTTCTCCACACCCTTGAGATTGAAAGGGAGACATTTAAAACTAATCCGAATAATCTATTGTTACTGATAGCTGTAGGAAGCTGTATTGTTATGCCTGCTTCTCTGTCATTCTTTGAGCACATCCCCTTTAACATGTAGACCCTTACCTTTGGTATATATGTAAACCATGCCTGGAAGTTTCACTCCTTGTCTGAAGAAGTGGACTTGATCCACGAAAGCTAACAATAAAAATATAGCAGTTAGTCTTTAAAGTGCTACAGTGTTTTTTATTTTATTTTCTGTTATCCCTGAACCACAGACTAACACAGCTAATATTTTAAAAAAACTTTTTTTTAAAAAGTTACTTTTAGTAATTTGTGAATATTACAGTAGTTTTTGAATAGCAGATTAGTGCTTAAGATAGCTTCAGGTTCACTCCTGTACTCCAGGGGCCAGGTCACGCTCCCTCAGACAGCTTTCAGGGCCAGACAACTATTTTGCCCTTCCTCCACCACATGGCACTTTTTTGGTGTGGTGGAGGTAGTGGTGGGCACATGAAATGGTGCTGTGGGCCACATCCAGCCCACAGGCCAGAGGTTGAGAATCCTTGCTATACAGAATTAAATCTTTTTGAATAGTAGCCATATTAGTCTATGTTTCAAGCATATCAGAGAAAAAACAAAACAAAAACAAAAATCCTGTAGCACTTGATCCATGAAAGCTCACATTAAAATATAACAGTCTTTAAAATGCTGCAGGTTTGTTTTTTTTTTTTTTTTTACAGAGTTGATTACTATAAGTAAGTCTAATAAAGAAGATTTGGATGAAGTCTGGACTGAAGCAGAACAGGCAGGTTTAATTCTGAGACAAAGCAAAAAATTTTTGGCAGATTGAGTTACCTGAGAAAGGATGGAAAAGCCAAATTAAGTGAACAAATGCTCAGGAAAGAAGAAGGGGGCTGGGCTTTGCTCAGGGATGGCCACAATATTCAACCTCAGATTAGACTTACAGTACAGTACAGTACTTGCAATTTCTTGCTTTCAAACTGCTAGGTTGGCACGAGAGGAGGCAGAGGTGGGAGCTCACTCCATTGTGCAGCACTCAGGTCTCAAACTGCTGACCTGCCAACCTTCCAGTAGTCAAGTTCACCATCTTAACCACTAAGCCACTGCAGTCCCTTCTCCCCCTTCTTTAGGGACTATCAAAGCGCCGAATTGCCAGCTGTTCACTTTACCACCTGCAGCAATTTTTAGGAGATTAAAGACTCCCCACCACCACCACCACCATCTCGTCCCATGGCCTCTAATGGCTTCTCCATAACGAAAGTGACCCCAAGCAAGTATCAGGGCTTGGGGGTGGGGGGAGGTTTGGAAGTTTTTAATTTCTGAAAAAAACACCACAGCTGATATCCTCAGCCTTATATGATGTTTAAAGTCTGATACAGGTTTTCATTCGATAAGATCCTCTTAACTAATTCTTTCTTGCAGTAGCCAGAATTTGGAAAAGCTTACCAGTACTTTTGTTAACTAAACTAAAGCTTTTGTAGTCCCAAACAAAAATCAATGGCGAGAATTAGTTCTTGAATTTCACTTGAATTGTGAGTTTGTGAACCTGGAAAAAAATGAAGTCTTTACTTAGCAAAAATATGCCACTGACAATGGTTCCAGCACTATTATGCAGGCAGAACAATGTGATAGGATAAGAGCCAGTTTCCAAGCCCTGGGATAATTCAGGTTCTACTAAGTCACATTCATGTGATGTTGTAATGTATGTAGTGGAAGGTGTCAATGACTTGGACCTATCAGGTTACATTTCAGGGATTCTTTTCTCTCTGCCATTTTGTGACCGCATTATGCCATCATTGCAGACGCCATGAAATATCAATGTTTCCAAGGTTTTCAGAAGCTCTTCAAATGTCTCATTTCTGCAGCATGAAGGTCCTCCTTCTGATTCTCCAATGTACATGAAAGAGAAGGTAAGACTGAATCTGGGAATATTTCTAGCACAGATGTGCTCTGGAAGTTGATGTCATACATTAGCCATCTGTACAAAGGTTCTACCGCTCACTCGCTAGTATATTGCTCTAAGTGTAATCAGGCAGTTCTAGTAAGCAATAGCAATTACAGTATATATCACCCGGTAGCACTTAGTGCACCCTCTGGGTGGTTCACAAGGTAATCAGCATTTTGGTTCCACCATACTGGGTACTCATTTTGCTGACCTTGGAAGGATGGAAGGCTGAGTCAACCTTGTGTCCCATCAGGATCGAACACACAATGTTTTTGCTGCAGTACAGCAGTTTAACTACTGTGCCACTTGTGAATGTCACAGAGAGCTAAAGTCTACATTCCATGCATTCTGGTGTCTAGTCATGCCTGCCACATGTCCACGGAAAAGTCTGCAGGTGCAGACATCAGTGGCTCTTTGGCTATACACAAAGATGAGCACCAAACCCTAGAATCAGATATGACTGGCTTTCAAGCAAGGGCAACCTTTGCCTTTACCTCTCACATAGAGATTCTGTGAGTCATTCAATGCTGGGAATGATGGAAGTTGTAGTCCAATGATATCTGAGACCAGCATTTTTTCACCCTTGAATGTGTACTCCCTCTCAACAACACAGAGGTTTCATTCATTTGACATGCATTTTTTACATTCATTTGGGTACATTTCTTGAGCCGATCTTTATTTATTTATATATAATAACATACAAAGCTAAAATTAACATATCTAAAACAAAAAGAATTAAAAGAGCTAGCTGACATCCACCCAATATCAGGCGATAAAAAAACTTGATTGTACATTCTGAAGATAATTTTTTTGATTGGTATATTAGTCCAAGAAATGTGCCAGTATGCTGAAAAATGTGGTTCTCAGGTGTTCTGGTTGAGAAGCACTTAAGCAATACAGTACTTTGTAAGCCACTTAAACCTTTTGATGCTAAGGAGCTGTGGCCAATTAATTTTGGAATTAATACAGTAGTACCTCGCTTAAAGAGCATAATGTGTTCCACAGGATTGCTCTTTAAGCGAGTTGCTCTTTAAGTGAAACACCATTATAAGTAACCAATTGTGACTTCTGGCAGGGAGGGGGATTGCGACCCCAATTTAGTTGTTAAGCGAGGTTTTTTATTATTATTATTTGTTAAGTGAGGCGACCATTCAGATAAAATCCTGCTCTTTAAGCAAGTTAGTCTCTAAGTGAGGCACTCTTTATGTGAGGTTTTACTGTAGATGGGGAGGAAGTAGAAGCAGTGACAGATTTTACTTTCTTAGGATCAAAGCTCACTGCAGATGATGATTGCAGCCATGAAATAAAAAGGCGACTGATTCTGGGGAGACAAGCTATGAGAAACCTGGGGAACATAGTGAAAAGTAGGAGGAGAAATCAACCCTGACTGCTCCTTAGACGGTCAAATAGTAAAGATGAAGCTAAAGTACTTTGGACATCAAATGAGAAGAGAGGATTCACTTGAGAAAGCCTTGATGCTGGGAAAGGTGGAAGGCAAAAGAAGAAGGCGGTGGCAGAAAATGAGATGGCTAGATGGTATTGTAGATGCAATGGGCACAGAGCTGGGTGGGTTGAGGAGGATGGTGGAGGCTAGAGGTGCCTGGTGGGTAATGGTCCATGGGGTCGCAAAGGGTCAGAGTCAACTGTACGATTGAACAAGTGTTCTGCAGAACATAGTTTGAGAAACACTGTTATAGTTCATAGTCCCTGAGGACTACATTGTAACCCTTTTGGCCATATTAGTACTTCCAACATCTTTGTGAATTGGAGAGTTTATGATAATATTGTCTCTATCTTACAGACAATATACCAGAGAAGTCTTTGTAGGGATCAGTTTCCTTCCATGTCTTAGGAAAAAGTACTACAGCAACTCAATCTTCAGATAGCCCGAGGAAAACAAAAGAATAAGCTCTTCTTATGCTATTGACATGGAATGGACAATAAAAAATCTTATTTCAGCAATCAATGCTGAGCCATCTTGACTGAAATATCTATATTTAATGATGGCAGGTCTCCAGAGTTTTACTGTGGTCTTTAAGTGCCTGCAGCACAGTAAATCTTGTCTCTTCCCAACTAAAATTCTATTGATAATTTTACTGTAATATCTGTAGGAAATTCTAATGTTCAAATCCCACTTTATTGCAGCAATAATGGATCTAATTTGTAAAACATATAAAATATGGCCATAATGATACCGGTATGGGAGAGAGAGAGATGATCGCTCCACAACCAGGTTGTTTTCTGAGGGCTTTAATCCACACATCAAAGTCAGATGGTGTGGAAAGAAGAATTTATGTTCCTCTGAGCATCGGATAGTAAGAAGCTATCTTGATCTGGAGGTCAGAAAATTGGACTAAGATTCCCCTGGTTAGCCAAGACCAATCATTGGGTGTCTTTTGGCCTTTACATATCTTTTGGTAAAAGTAAAGCTGTAGTTAGTTCTCATCTGAAATAAGGAGAGATGGAGGGGCTCATTTTCACAATGGGCCCTACAAGGAAAGCATGTGAGTTTGGTTTTTTTGGAGTGAGGGGCTTCAGCTCCTCAAAGAACAATCAGCTTGGATTCCCTGGTGGTGGAGTGGTTAAACTGCTGTATTGCAGCCAGAACATTGTGAGTTCAATCCTGACCAGGGATCAAGGTTGACTCAACTTTCCATCCTTCTGATGTCAGTAAAATGAGTACCCAGCAAGCTGGGGGCAAAATGCTAATTAACTTGTGAGCCACCCAGAGGGTACTCTAAGCACTATTGGTCAGTATATAAGTGTAATTGCTATTGGTATTCCCAAGTTTCAGGGTCCCAATGAATCTCAGGGAACGGTTATACTGAATTTCTTCAGGTCTCCAGGCAGGGACACCAATCTCTATGGGGAAAGTGCAGGAGGAAAAGAAAATTTAATGTTATCTCCATGAAATGTATTTTTAAAACGTGCATATCCATCTTCTTCTCAGCTGGCTCCACCTTTCCTTGTCTCATCATAAAGTCTTTGTATGCAAGTTGCCTGTGTTAGGCCTAAACATGGATCCAGGCTTCATAGATCCATGTACATTAGAAATCCAGTTCTTAGTAATATCCTAAGTGTATAAAATAGTTGTCTTCCTTGACAGTCTCCAAGGTTTGTCCAATTAACAATTCTTAGCACTCCTGTGTCAGCCAAATCTACTTGACCTTGGCCTTATCATTCTGCCCAGGATCTGCTAATTCACAACTTGATAATCCACACCCTGTGTTAACAAGCCATTGCCACTTTGTCTTTTATCCATATCCTCATCTGGAAATTCTTCTTCTGTCATGTCCTGTTCAAACAAAAGCAAAGCAAAGTAATGGTACTTATCTACCACCACATAGCACTTAGTGCGATTTCTGGGCAGTTCACATTAATTAGCATTTCTACCAACATGCTGGGTACTCATTTTACTGACTTTGGAAGAATGGAAGGCTGAGTCAACCTTGATCCCTGGTCAGGATTGAACTCACAACCTTTTGGTTTCAGGACAGCAGTTTAACCACTGTGCCACCAGGATCAAACCCTGGACTGCCAAAATAAAGCCACTTTCTTGCCTTTGTTGTTGACCAAATTTAAGTCCTCTTCGGTGCATGTTTCTGGCAATAATCAACAAACCAGTAAATGTTGAAGACATAACAATTATTTAGGAGGAAATCTACATTGTTTTTCTCTCTGTGTCTCTTACTAATGTAAGCATACATTTTATAATTGCTGCAAAAGGCCCCATTTGCTATGAAATCACAATGGCTTGTTTTACAAACTCAGGTCTTCAGCCTGAAATACTTATTTTATTTATTATATTTGTATATCTCCCAGCAACCCAAGCTACTCTCGGTGGTTCAAAAGCAGAATTAAAACCATAACATACACAAAAAAACCACAGATATAATCAATACCACATAGAAAAGCTAACACAAGGTCACTTCCTTTATCTCCCCAGAGATGTCCTCACATATCCAGATTTCATTTGTGATAGGTAAAGGTAAAGGTCTCCTTTGCTCAAAAGCCTACTCTAAGGAATGGTGTTCATTTCTGTTTACAGCCAAAGAGCCAGCACTGCCTGCATCTGCAGAGATTTCCATGATGATGTGGTAGGCATGACTGGATGCCGGAGCACACAAAATGTTACCTTTCTCACTGAAACAGTACCTATTTATCTACTTGTAACTTCTTGCTTTCGAACACCACTAAGCCACCATTTGTGATACAGCATAACAAAATGGTCATAGCCATTGATTGACAGAAATCATGCAGGCATGAGAAAGAACATTTTACAAAAGAATTAGAGAGCAAAACCTTTCCAAACATTTTGAAAATTAAAAGATTTAGTTTTATCAACTAAAATGTGCTGAGGCTCAGATTTCGTGAAGGTCTTTATTTGTGCATCAAATAAAGAAATCTGGCCTTTAAGCTCTTTTGTTCTCCTCTCCAGACTCGCTATACCAACTCCCCTCCTTCCATACTGAGGAAAAGGTCCTCCTTCAAGCCAGCTCTCAGCAAGACACGAAAAGAGGAGAGACGAGTTCGGTTCCAGGAACCAGATGAGATGATTGGAGATGGTATGTTGTAGATGTAACATTAATGATCCAAAATAGCTTTGCTCTACTGTCTTCTTTCTCACAAGAAATCCTTTCATGGGTTTCTTTAGACATTTCTTCTTCCAGTTATACACCAATGTCTAAGTAACTTTTCTGAAGTCTCAGGGTTGTAATTGCAATTGGATAAGGTCCTCAGGAATTATTGCTCCAATGCATGAAATCAATTCTAGGCACAGGAACAGAGGCAGGATGTGAAAAGGATTCCCATCCTTTTGTTGTTCAGTCGGACAGTCGATTCCGACCCTCTGCTACCCCATGGACCACTGTCCGCCAGGCACTCCTGTCCTCCACCATCCCCCTCAACTCGCTCAGCTCTGTGCCCATTGTCTCCACAATACCATCTAGCCATCTCATCTTGGGCCGGCCCCTTCTTCTTTTGCCCTCCACCCTTCCAAGCATCAAGGCTTTCTCAAGTGAATCCTCTCTTCTCATTTGATGTCCAAAGTACCTTAGCTTCATCTTTATTATTTGACCTTCTAAGGAGCAGTCAGGCTTGATTTCTTCTAAGATTGACCTATTTGTTCTCCTCGCTGTCCAGGGGACTCTCAAAACTCTCCTCCAACACCACATCTCAAAGGCATCTATTCTTCTGCGCTCAGCTTTCCTAATGGTCCAGCTCTCACAACCATACATTGCTACCGGGAATACCATTGCTTTGACTATGCGAATCTTTGTTTGCAATTTAATGTCTCTACTTTTCACTATGCTCCCCAGGTTTCTCATTGCTTGCCTCCCAAGAATCAGTCGTCTTTTTATTTCATGGCTGCAATCACCATCCGCAGTGAGCTTTGATCCTAGGAAAGTAAAATCTGTCACTGCTTCTACTTCTTGGTTTTCATGATATTGAGTCTCAAGCCAGCTTTTTCACTTTCTTCTTTCAACCTAATCAGGAGCTTCTTTAGGTCCTCCTCACTTTCTGCCATTAGGGTGGTATCATCTGCATATCTCAAATTGTTGATGTTTCTTCCAGCAATTTTGATCCCAAATTGTGATTCCTCCATCCCTGCATTGCGCATTATGTGTTCTGTGTATAAGTTGAATAAGCAGGGTGACAAAATGCAGCCTTGTCTTACTCCTTTTCCTATTCCAAACCACTCCGTCATTCCATTTTCTGTCCTAACTGTTGCCTCTTGATTCATGTACAGATTTCTCATGAAGCCTATAAGGTGTTCCGGTATTCCCATCTCTTTAATTACTTGCCACATTTTGTTGTGGTCGACACAGTCAAAAGCCTTAGTGTAATCAATGAAACAGAAGTAGACTTGTTTCTGATATTCCTTTGTTTTTTCCATGATCCATCTTATGTTGGCGATGTGGTCTCTAGTCCCCCTGCCTCTTCTGAAACCCGCTTGCACTTCTGGTAATTCTCTCTCCACATGCTGTTGCAGTCTATCCTGTATTATCTTGCTTTGTACCAAATTGTGAGACTTTGTCATTTCTTTCCACATGGAAATTCATGTATATTTTGATTTGCAGGGCTCCTTAATTCATCTCCTCTGTAATGTTTAGGAATACAAAGGTAACAATGCTCTTCTTTACTTACCTCTGGTGTCTGTCATTCAGATCTAGTCTGGCTCTGAAAACTGATTCCTCTAAGAATCAGTGCTCCAGATCATTTAAAGGTAAACATCATAACAGGTGACACTGTCTACAGCATATACTAGTGATTCATTGATACACAGTGGTACACAGAAAGAGCCTCCTCGAAGATTGTGGTATTTTTGAACCACATTTGGGCATGCCCTGGTAATGGAAACCTTGTGTTGCCAGCTAATCTTTCTCACGCTACGCTAGGCACAGGGCCGTAGCCAGGATTCTAGATGGGGTGGGCAAATATTTTTTCAGGGTGGGCAACAAAGCCTCTTTTTCAACCACATTTTGTCAGGGTGGGCAAAGTGCTAACTTTGGGTGGGCCAAGCTACAGCCCTGGCCAGGCAAAAGGAATTGTAGAATGAACTCACCAAAAGGTGCCTTCATTTTGACAATTTTACATCTGGCCTGGACACGGAAGAAGCAGCAGCAGCAGCAGCAATAACATTGTCTAATTCAGAGGCTGCTATCTATTTATCTGTCCTGAAGTGCAGTGGTTAAATGGTAGTACTGTAGCCCAAACTGGTGATGTTGTGAGTTTGATTCTGATGGGACTCAAGGTTGCTATTGCTGTGATCACAAAGGGAAAACATTTTTCACACCCCAACAACAAATCAAGAGACAAAACTAATCTGCATCTTCTGGGCAGTTCACAAGGTAAGTTTGCCCCCAACATGCTAGGTACTCATTTTAGTGACCTCGGAAGGCTGGAAGGCTGAATCAACTTAGATCCCCATCAGAATCAAACTCAGTGTCAGCAGCAGTTTTGGTTCTTGTACAGCAGTTTGATCCTGTGCCACTCAGTTTTCAGCAGAGTTCCTCCAAACAAAAAGACCAGAATAACGTAATTAACTGTCATTTCACAAGCTTTCTTAATCAATCTAAAAGAAATTAATAGGAATGTAGCTTTTGGGGTGGATGAGAAGGCAAAATATTATAGGAATGTCATTGAACTCAGGGACCAAGAAACATCCCTACAGATAACTGTGGAGGGTGCTTTTTTCAGCCAAAACATCTGTTTTTCTGACCCCCCATTATTATTATTATTATTATTATTATTATTATTATTATTATTATTATTATTATTATTATTATTATTATTATTATTATTATTATTATTATTATTATTATTATTATTATTATTATTATTATTATTATTATTATTATTATTATTATTATTATTATTATTATATGCTGCCCTACTCGGTGAAAACCGACTCAGGGCGGCTCACAACATACAATCAAATACAATGTAACAATTCAATAGAACAACACAATGTCACAATATAGTGAAATATACATCAATAATTCAAACAATAGAATATCAAAAAATACAATACAGTAAGATAAAACCCCAATATACGTCATAAAGTTACAAAAATATTACAAAAAACATAGGAACATTACACAATCTTACAAAGAAAAAAAAGTTACAAAAAGGCATCCCCACCCTACCCACCCCGGATCCTACCCATTAAGGTGGTGGCCACCAACCGACTACTCCCCTTCCTTCTGTCCAAGGGAAAGGAGAAGGGCAATGTGTCCATCCAACATGTAAGTACCAAACAAGTTGGCGGGTCTTCCATACCCTAATATCTAGGGTGCAGATGTGCTTTAGGTCTGATTCCAAAAATCCCTGGTTAAAAATGAAAGACACCTGAAATGTTGCTTTTTGGATTACGGCTTCACAAAGAATTATAGAATCACAGACTCACTGAGTTGGAAGGGGTCTTTTAGGCCAGGAGGTCCAGCCCCCTACTCAATGTAGGAATCTCAATCAAAGCAGATATGACAGATGGTTGTTCAATTCTCTCTTGAATGCTTCCAATTGCTGGAGGACTGAGCACTTCTCGAGGCAGTTGGTTCTGCTGTCGTACTGCTCTGGCCACTGAAACTCCAGAAGTTGAACATTTTCTAGCTCTGGTTATGGGCATATTTAGGTCATGAGCCCCTTCCTACAAAACATTCACACAGAAGTAAAACTCTAGGGCAGTGGTGGCAAACCTATGGCACTCATGCCAGAGGGGGCACTCAGAGCCTTCTCTGTGGACATGCACGCTGTCACCCCAGCACAGAGCTCGCCCCACCCCTCTGCCCAGCAGTCCAATGGGAGCATCTCCTCCCTCCTCCACAGCACAGAGTTTGCCCCGCCCCTCTGCCCAGCAACCTAATGGAAGGACGCCTGCCTCCCCAGCCCTGGGCTTCCACTTGGACGGGGGTTTGAAAAGCTGTGCTGACTTGAGCGGCAGAAGATGGCCCGCTGTTTCAGTGGAGGATGCCTGCCGCCCCACCCACAGGCTTCCACCTGGCTGGGGTTTTGAAAAGCCACGCTGGCTTGAGCAGCAGAAGAAGGCCTGCCGTTTCGGCCAAGGATGCCTGGGGGTTTGGAAAAGATGGCCAGCCGGGTCTTAGACTTTCTTGTTGGGCATCTTTTCTGAACTTTTTTCAAACTTTATCTGTGGTGGGTTGTACTGGGATATACTGTGTTTTGATGTGTATGTGATACTTTGTTAGCTGCCCTGAGTCATGTCGGTGATTGGGCAGAGTACAAGTCGAAACAAACAAACAAACAAACAAGTGTATGCCCCGCCCCTCTGCCCAGCAGCCCAATGGGAGTGCTCCCTCCCCTCTCAGCACTCAGTCTCTAAAAGGTCCGCCATCACTGCTCTAGGGTGTTTCATGGGACTGAGCTCCTGCAATTTGTCCCTCTATTTTAGACAGCTGTGTGATACCTTCTGCCACTTACTCCACCTATTAAAGAGTTCTCTCAATCCCAATGTCAAAAATGAAAAATTATAACTGGAACATTTTTGTAAGGACCTCGAAGAGGCAGTGAGGAGTGATCAGAAAGAATGAGGAATCCCCATTTCCAACTTCTAGCTCTTCTATTTGTATCCTTTCCCACAAGTGGTTTCTGACAAATTCTGTTTGGCCAAGCGTCAACACAAACCGTCAAGAGGGCTCAACAATAAATTGAGAAATGAAAGCTTACTGGCAGGGTAGACATTTTTCCATTTGCAGTACATTTCTTCTCGAGACAAGGTTTGAATCTTTTGCAGGTTTTTTTTAAATCAAACAAATATCATTCGAAGGCATTATTGGATATTATTTCCACTGTGTAATAAAAGTGACTTAAAGGGAAAAATACTTTTTCTTTTTTCTTCGGCAATTTATTGTGTCACAATTTCTTTTGGGAAATAATGCAGAAGCTCAGTTATTCAGGGGGAAAATCCTTACTCCCTTGTGGTTGGCTTTATTTCAGCAACAAATACATCCATGTTATCATTCATTATAGAACTGAAAGAAACATATACAGAGGGTGACAAAATGTATACACATTTTAAGAAAGAAAGAAAATATTAAAATTGTATATACCAATAACAAAAGATGAATACAAGTTATGTGTGATTTCTGCAATTACAAGAGGTGCTTAAAGTGGTTACCATCAGGGTCCAGACACTTCTGATTATTGCAAGGTACTGGATGAGCAACACTGACCAAAGTGTCTACTTGTATCTCTGTGCATGCCATTTCAATTCCTTCCCAAAGTACCATCACAGTAGCCAGTTTTCTACAGTACTGTATACCACATCCTTTAAGGTCCTCATAGGTAGAAGTCAAGGTGTGTTAAGTCAGGAGAACTTGGGGGGAACTCAACCAAACCTCTTCAAAGTGGTCTTGCACTCCTAGAAGGACAACCAGTGCTGGGATGTCAAAAATTTTACTATCCCACCGTGACATCATCACAGTGTGGGCAGAGCTAATGTCATGACATCATGATGTTGTGGGTGGAGCCAATGTCATGATGTCATGATGTTGTGGGTGGGGCCAAAAAATAAAAAATAAACACACACACACACACATACACACACACACACACACACACACACACACCCCTTTTGTTTCTGTTGTTTTCAACATGTTTTCCATGTTAACCATGTTAAGTAATTTAATAAATTAATAATGCTCAATTAAAAAAATTAAGCTTCTTCTTTTTTTTTTTTTTGCTCCACAGTTGTATTTGTAATAATCTACAGGCTACAATTTTTCTCTTTAATGGTAACCTGTCCAGATCACTTTTGGATTGTCATTTGTGAAGCATTTTCATTAATTTCCATGCTTCTTAATCCAATTCTTCTAATTTACTTTGGGTCCAATCTATTGTTCCTGCTGTGTATCAGATTACTTTTCATGCATTTATGGCTTATAGATCGTATTTCAACCATTTAATTTGAATTTAAGATTTACCACAGTCTTTTGATGTATTCCTTTTGTATCAAATCTCTAACTTTTTTATGCAGGAAGTTATCTGCTTCTAGTCCTTGTAACAAACCCAGGGAGTCGATCCCCTGAATTAGACTAGTGAATTAGACTAGAGCAGTGTTTCCCAAATGCTGGTGTTTGGACTTATTTATTTATTTTATTTATTTATTTTTCCAATTTTTATACCGCCCTACTCGGATTGGGCCGACTCAGGGCGGTTCACAAGCACAGAGAAACAACAAATTCATAAACACAACATGTAAATATAGGAAAAAATAATAATCAGCACTGTATCAACACCACAAAACATCTCAACATCATCACATAATCAAAATTCAATAGGTATGAATTTCAACAACAATAAGAAATTACAGAAATCATCAAATTTACACAAAAATTAGAACAATACCAACAATCCAGCCGCCGCTGCGGCTTTTAAGCCCCCTGCCCCAGCGCAGCCTCAGGACGCAGGTGGAGAGTGTCCCAGGCTGGGCGCGGCTGCCGCCTCTTCCCCCGGCCGCAGGTGTCTTGGCGGCGGCGGCGGGGAGCGAAATGTCCTGCTGGGCTTTTAAGCCCCCTGCCCCAGCGCGCTTAAGTCAATTCCCCAAAGCACTGATCAGTCAATATACTGGCTTAGGCTTCTGGGAACTGAAGTCCAAACACCAGCATTTGGGAAACACTGGACTAGAGAGGTAAAAGTAAAGGTTGCCCTTGCTTGAAAGCCAGTCGTATCTGACCCTATGGTTCAGCGTTCATCTCTGTTTATACCCAAAGAGCCAGCACTGTCTGTGTCTCCAGACATTTCCCTGGGCATGTGGCAGGCATGCCTCAACACCGGAGTGAATGGAACACTGTTTACCATCCCACCAAATTGGTCCCTATTTATCTACTTGCAATTTCTTGCTTTTGAACTGTTGGGTTGACAGGAGCTGGGACATCTTCTCACTCTGTCATGCAGTACCCAGGAATTGAACTCTGACTTTCCAGTCAGAGAGTTCAGCATCTTACTCACTTGAGGCACCACAGTCCCCAAATTTGACTAGAGAAGGGCCCTTCAATTCTCTTAACCCCACCACATGTCTCCTAAAGCCCGCCTAAAATCCTTGCTGCTTCAAGGTGCATGGAAAGTTAGGGCTAGGGAAATCTCCTCTAGATACAGTATCTCCCGTCTCTTGTAGCTAGAGTCACAACCCTTTCCTGGTTGGTATTTCACAAAAGCCAGACCAGCTAGTCCAGGTAGCAATTAGTCCAAGCTAGCAAACATTTAGTGTCACCCTTTAGTCAAGATACCTTCTTTAGAAACATCAACCCTTGTTACACCAAAAGTGACACCTTGACAAAATATTTTAAATTTTATTTAAAAGAATTTTAGAAGTTGCAATGAATAAAAATTCCAAAGCACCACAAAAAGACAGTCATTACATAAAAAGTAAATCAGCTTTCCAAAGACAAAGATTGGAAATAAGACAGTCAGATATTTCCCATATCCTAAAGAAAATAATAAAGATCTAACTAAGGTGGAGCGCAAAAGAAAAAGGGGGCAGCCAAAAATGAGATGGCTAGATGGTATTGTAGATGCAATGGGCACAGAGCTGGGTGGGTTGAGGAGGATGGTGGAGGACAGGGGTGCCTGGTGGGCAATGGTCCATGGGGTCGCCAAGGGTCGGAATCGACTGTGAGACTGAACAACAACAAAAGCCCTATATCTAAGTGATCATCATGTAAAGTTATCCTGAGAGCAGTGTGTACTCCAAGGAAACTACATAGCCTAAGCTTTTTACAAAGGAAACTAAAAAGAACTGAATGGAACTAACTGAACTAACTGCATCTTTCATCTGGCTGCAATTATTCGCCTTGTTGCTCATCCTAGAATGAACCAATCAGGCATAATGTGGTCTGCTGTTTAATCCATTTCTTTACAAAGCTTACATTTACTGTCAGTTCCAGTTTTTCTAATACAGTCAAACCTCGCATAAAGAGCATCTCGCTTAAAGAGTAACTCGCTTAAAGAGCAGAATTTTCTCTGAATGTTCACTTCGCTTAACAAATAAAACCAACCAAAAACTCGCTTAACAAATAAATCGGGGTTCACAATCCCCCCACACACACACAATTGGTCACTTACAATGGTGTTTCGCTTAAAGAGCAAACTCGCTTAAAGAGCAAACTTGTGGAACGGATTATGCTCTTTAAGTGAGGTACAACTGTATTTGCTTTAATTATGTTGGTTTGTAGTGCTTGTTCTTGAGGAGCAAATATAAGTTCTTCTATCTGACTTTTTTGGGATAGCAGATTATAGTCGTACTCAATTATTAATCCTATCCACTTTACTTTTTATAGTTTTTAATATATTGAGCATGTAATGGTTTATTATTCCAAGCATTTATTCTAACCCTTAACACCTCTTGCCTATATGCATCTTTCAACTCAGAAGTCTTGATGACACCTTCCCTAGAAACTTCATTCAACATCAGGAATTGATTAGAATTAAATTTCTTATAGGACATGACAGATGACCTGCAAGATGGACCAAGGATTAAAATATGTTCCCCAATGGAAACTCAGTTTGAACTGAGAGGTAATGATGGACAGAGAAAAACAGAGGCATTTGCCAAACTTGGTCACAGAAAAAGTTCAGAGAAATACAGTCAAACCTCGCATAAAGAGCACCTCGCTTAAAGAGTAACTCGCTTAAAGAGCAGAATTTTCTCTGAATGTTCGCTTCGCTTAACAAATAAAACCAACCAAAAACTCGCTTAACAAATAAATCGGGGTTTGCAATCTCTCCCACAATTGGTCACTTACAATGGTGTTTCGCTTAAACAGCAAACTCGCTTAAAGAGCAATCCTGTGGAATGCATTATGCTCTTTAAGCGAGGCACAGCTGTAATTGTCAATGTAAACTGTGTTATTGCAACAATATCTATGGAAGAACTATCATTTACAATTTGAATGATACATAGGACAGCTTGGGTAGTAAAAAGGGAGCTTGGATATAAGCTTGACAAACTGAACAGAACAGTGAAGGGGGGAAATGAAAATAGCATCTTAGCCATAAGCTAAGCGACATCAAGAAGGAGACAAGTTGGCTGAAAAATCTGAAAGACGTGACACAAAAAAAATTGAAAAGAGCAAAAAAGCTGTAGTGGAAAAAGACCAACTCAACCTGGTTATGATTAAGGAAGATTTGGAAATTGCTAAACAGCAGATAATTGCACTGGTGAAAAAGATAGAGTGATACAAAGTAAAAACAACAACAACAATTCAATGAAAATATGTTATTCCAGCCAAACCAGTGTCACTTTGACAAATGCCTGAATGGAAATTACAATAATAACAATAGTAATATACCACCCAACAAGGAAGAAATTTTATCATTTTGGAAAGATCTGTGGGGAAACCCAAAGAGTCACTATATTGACACATCTTGGACTGTTCGAAAATATATAAATGTAACTGACATGCAGAAGTTGCAAACCACCACAGAGATGATGACAAGAAAAGTGGAGAAAATAAAAAATCAGACAGTTCCTAGTAAAGATGAAATGCACAGGCTTAGGCTCAAATTTTCTCTGCCATATCCTCCTTTAATGTTATTCCTTGTTCAGTGAGCTTTTTCTTCCATCTTCTAATTTGGTTTTGCTCTTGCATACTCTCAAGAATGTTTGTTCTTGCCATTATGCTCTTCCTGGATCTAAGTTGGTGAACTTGAGGCTCATAGTTATTCAGAGGTTGTCAAGGGTCATTCTCTTGCTTAGTTCTCTTGGCTTCCGCTGCTACTTCTCCCCTTATCTTAGGTGGAGCGATATCAACAAGGGGATATATATTCTCAACAGGTGTAGATTTAAGGCATCCTGTCACTATGCACATTGTTTCATTAACAGCAATGTCAACTTGTTTCATGTGTACAGATGCCTCAAATAAATGATAAAAATAGGAAAGAACTCTAATGGTGTGGGAATCTGATGCAACTGAAGAGGTGAGCTAAGCTTCCTGAAAGCTAATGCCCAATGAAACTGCTTAGGGTTTGGTTGGTACATGAGAATTCTGCTGGGGGATGAGAGAGAACCATATGTGCACTCATAACTACACAAACCCTTCTTCCTTTTGGAAGGAAGCCATCACACAATGGGATGTGCACTAGTTATAAAACCAGCCACACAACGGACAGCTTGCCAAAGAAGAGAAACTGCATCTGTGATTATTATTGCGTGCATGATTTCTTCCAAGACCTCTGTTGGTTTGACAGACCGACAGAACTATCCCACAGAAATTTATGTAAAGGCTTTGCTTTATAACAAAACACTCTCAGACTTTCATGTTATGTCCTCAATGAATCAGTGCCACTGACATTCTGTACATGAACATAAAGCTTGGGTTGTGCCCTGTGTGCATAAACTAAGGCACCTTCCCCCATTCCCTGGTGCCCTCAAAATGTATCAGACTGCAAATCCCACTGCCAACTCCTATAAACCTTAAATCGTACTGGCTGAGGTTAAAGGGATTTTTAATTCAACATATCTGAAGAGCACCAGGTTTTGGGGAAGGCAGAACAAGGATTGCTTTGCAGAAAGAAAGACAGATCAGTGGAAACAACCTTGCATTGCCCTGAAAGGAGTAGGAGGAAAATGTAGCTGATTATTTTTGTAATTTAACTGTGTGCATCTGCATTTGCCTTGTAACTGGGCAATTTCCAACCTGCAGCTACTGTGCTTTGCCAAATGTACCTCTTTTTTTATTACGCAGGAGAGGTCTTTTGCTGCCGTGTCATTAATGTAATCCTTTTCATTCCATTTCCTAGATGTCTCCTGCTGTGACTACATTGCTGGTAAGTTTAAATCTCTAACGTGTTACTACGGGGCAATTGTGAAAATGGCTGATGATGGCTTAGAGCTACAATTACTGACAGCACAGATTTGTTATTGGAATAAAGATTAATTGAAATGGGGGCATAGCATACTCTCTGTGGAGCAACAAATCTGGAAATCTCTCATTGTAGTCTCACTCCGCCATGAATCCGTTGGATGCCTGCCTCCTGCAGCCAGATATTAAAACCTAGAATGGCTTCATTCCCCCACCTGTTGTGTTCCCAGAGCTTGGAAATGTTGGCTGAAATGCTGTTGCTCAGTTATACGAAAGATGTAACTTTGGGATGCAAACTGCCATAATAGATGAGAAGCAAAAGTAAGGGGTGATGAAAGTGGAATCAATATCTTGAATGCAGCCTTACAATAGCTACATTGAAGAGACAAAGAGAACTATTCTACATTAGAAGGCAATGAAAATAAATTTAAGAGACTAACACAAGAGGGAAAGAAAGAGAACTCATCTAGAAGGTCCAAGAAATCTAAGGGAAATTTAAGCCATTTTACCACTTCCACCGCTTCCCGTGGTGGTGGGAGCAAGTGCAGTGTGTTTTTGCTGCGTTCCCAGAATTTTTCACCATATTTCCGTGGTGTTTTTGTGGCATTTTGCTGCATTTTTGCTGCTTCTGGTGGTGACATTGGCAGATCCTCACCTCAGGCCGAATTCATTGGTACCACAGGCCAGATTAGGCCCAAGGCCCAAAGGGTACAAATCCCTGGTTTATACCTTTGTACATAACTGGGCAACAGGATGTTGGCCTTTACTTTGGGGGAGTGCAAGTCACTGAACCCCCCAGCCAAGACTGTGAAGCACAGAGTGTTCTTTAACAAGCTGTTTACCACATGGCTACTTTAGAAGAGAGAACACTGTGACTCTTTCTTGTTTGTTTCGAAGACAGAAGCAATTTCACGCTGTTTGTGTGAGACACTCAGAACAAAAAGATCAGACTGTACAAATGGAATAACATGTGAATCCGCCCCCATTATCAAGCCAAGAACCACTGGCTGATGTTTATTCACAGGAAGCACAAAGAAAGTAATTTTAGATAGCTGTCGATTTAACACAGAAAATGGAAGCCTGCTCAGAGATAATTTGGAAAGGGAGAGAAGGGTTTCCCTCAAGATGAACAAATCATTTGGCTGCAAATAGTTCCCCCTGACTCTATTAAAGGACACTGATGTGGTTTCTCCGGTGCTTTAAAATGGTTTCCTCTTAGCATATCTGTCTTTTTCCTCTTTGTATTTTATTTCTTTGATACATTTTATGGGTTGTTTGCATGCCTTTATGACTCTGACTTTCCTCCATGTTGCCAGGGCATGACAGCTTCATTGTTTACCATGAAATCCGCACTAGTAATAGCAACTAATTTAAATAGGCTGGATTAAACAGTGGACCTTTACCCATAATGATAGAGGCCAGGGTGTTGTGCCGCATTGTGTCATTTTGTTTTAAAATCTTTCCCCAACTAGCCGTTTACCAGACAAATGGCTACAGCCTGCACTGTAGTTTCTGTTTTAAAAAATTGTTATTATCCAACGCATGCATAAGGCATTCAGAAGCACTTTCCGTATTGAAATAGCTTTATAAAAAAGACTGTTATTATAAAATAATAACAAAGCAGCTAGCATGAAAATTGCCATTCTGGATCAGCCTAGTGTTCCATCACACTCAGTGAGCTGTCAGAAGATCCTGCCTCAACCATGTGTCTCATGTAAATTCATATAACAGGCATTTTCTCTATTTATTTAGGTTATTTCTTAGTACAATAGGAGACCTGCAGAGCTGTCATATACAGAGTCAGACCATCGTGGGCCACCTAATTCACAGCTCCTTTTAGATTCATACTCTGCCTTGCCTTTCCAAATCCAGTTGTAGTGTTGTTGTTCAGTCACATAGCCAGGTTCCTCTGTCATTTGCCATCCTCCAGAGCCCACCCAGATCAACACCAGCCATGTCAATGATGCTGTCTAACCATCTCATTCTCTGCTGCATGTAGCTTCAGTCCTACTTTCCTGGTGCACCCTGGGAAAGCCCCTGGTACGTTATGGACAAATGTCAGTGGTAGACCTTTCCACAGTTTTACAGAAGAGGCTAATGCGGCCAGGCTTCCTCCATCAAAACAGTCTCACTTCCTATGCTTATGAAGAGGAAGAAATAGGAAAATCTTTATATAGCCCTGGGATAATTTCCAGGAGACCGAAGAACTGCCACCCAGCTCACTTTCACTTTATTCTCCAGTTCGAAAGGCCAGGCTATAACTTGTTCACATTACAGACACAGGGCCATGAAATTTAGTTTTCTAATAGGTGTCAGTAAGCATTAAATAATTTCCCAAGGCATTTAAAAGTGTTTAAGCTCTCCCATTTTGCTGAAATGGATTTGTGCTGGAAGGAAGGGGCAGAGAAAAGTATTGCAGGCAGAATATCTTTAAAAATACATTAATTATGGTAATCCTGTTCTTGTTGTATATAATCACATCCTTTTAATGCTCCATTAAACGTTGTCTTTGTTATTCACTCTTGCTTTAGTGGGAGGTATACACGTTGTTGCTATTTGAGCAGCATGAGCCAAAGAACAGCATAGTGCCAGGGCAACACATTCAGTGGCAGAGTTGGGTCTTGGGACTTGAATTGCTGTCACGCAGCTACAATTTGTAGCCGAGATGTGACCTGTGTAACAAGAGTTGCCTGCATGTAGCATTCTCCCTGCCTGCCATCCTCCCACAACAGAGCATGAGTTGTATGAATAGGAGATGGGTGCATTCGTGTTCATGTCCCTTTAGTGAGGGTTGTGTTGGCTCAATGGTTAAGAAGCTTGCCTTGTTATCTGGAAGGCTGGCAAGTCAGCAGTTCAAGATCCGGGTACTGCACAGGGCCATAGCCAGGATTCTAGATTGGGTGTGTGTGTGTGTGTGTGTGTGTGAATTTTTTTCCAGAAAGGGCAGAAAAATTCAGGAGGGGCAACAATGTCACACTCACATAACATTGGTGTCACAGGGTGGTTTGGGGGTGGGCTGTTAGCTCAGGAGGGTTACCCCCCTTTTCCCCCCCACCCCACCCCACTACTGTCCTGGTACTGCATGACAGTTTGAGTGCCTCTCTCTGTCCCAGCTCCTACCAACCAAGCAAGAAATTGCAAGTAGATAAATAGGGACCCCTTTGGTGAGAAAAGATCTTGGGGACACGAAAGGAGCCTCATCCAGGCATCCCCTGAGTGGAGTTCCTCCAGAAAAAATCCTTCCAACCCAGAAGTCTTCATGGGCTAGGATAGGACAAGTGTAAGTCTGGTAGGAAAAGATGTTGCCTCACTGTTCATTGGACAGCTTTCTTTTCCAACAGGAAACAAGCAAACACAATCTATCCTAGGCCATACAGTTTTCCTTTAGCTGTCTACCAAGCACAAGGGTTCCCAACCATTTCAAGCTGGTGGCCAGGTCACACTCTCTCAGTCAGCTTCAAGGGCCTGACAGCCATTTTGCCCTGCCTGCATGATGGGGATGGCCATTTTGTCCCAACAGCTTCAAAGGGGTAGCCATTTTGTTTCTCCAATGCCCTTGGAGGGGGGCACATGAAATGTTGGGAACCCCTGGTCTAGCAGGTAGAACTCCAAGAATGGAGAATTATGGGATTTGGACTTTAAAAAAAAAGGCTGAATGTGTATGCCTACTCAGGAAACCTTTACAACAACAACAAATCATCCAGCTCTTTGATTTACTCTCAGCTGGAGGCAAATAATCTGAGTTTTCAAAATCCATGTTGAGGTGTCTCATTTATTTATTTATTTGATTGTTCAGATTTATATTGCTGCCCCACTCGCCGAGGTGACTCAGGGCGGCTTACAGTCAAAACAGCAACAGTACAGTAACAATCATAAAATACAACCTCACAAAACCACCAAAGCAGAACACAGACTAACTCCCCTCTGGCCATTGATGGGGGGCTGGAGGTGTGTGTGGGGGGGGAGGTCCTCAGCTGCTGCCAGGCCATGGCATCTTTTCCCTCACGTGGTTGGTGTGGGCCCAGAGGAGGAGGTGATGTTCTCATCTCTCCCAACCCACAAGGCTAACATGTTTACATTCAAATCTGTCTCTGGTATGTGGTCTAAAGGAACTCCCATGTATTGAAATCTCCATCTTGGATGAGCTAAAGCACAAAGCAATTTGGTGGGCAAAATCTCAGGAAAAAGTGCAGTTCAAAACTGGGCTTTTTCATTACATTCTTCACTCCCCTAATGAGAAGTAGGCCCTTTGCACATGCCTGGAGACACTAGTTTTTCATGTGCCTGTATAGCACTGAGGCATAGTACTAGCAACTTTGGGAAAAGGGGAAGAACAAGATTGCTTAAATATGTTTGGGAGGATAGCCTAACCTAAACCTTTCTTCTCCTTTCTTTCAACTTTTCCATCTCTGAAATGTCTCAGCTCGCAAGAGGATAGCAAGCATCATCCCTTTGTTCCTGGTGATTTTCCTTTGCCTGGTACTGCTTTTGGCTATAAGTCTACACTACAGTAGCACGAGACAGGATTTCAAAGTCTTGGAAGAATTTCACTCCCACCTCGTTAGCGTCTTTCTTAAGATCAGACATGTTGCTTCGAAATGCTGGACGTGGTTTCTGAGGCAATAGACAGCAACACATGTGGAACCAAACAGGGCTGGAAACAATGGGTGGTTGACTTCAGTACAATCTCTCAATGCATTTGAAGAAATAAAGCCTTTTTTTTTCAACATACGGTAACTCAGTGGAAAATGAGCCTCTTCTTTCATACAGCAGAGTTGTCCATAATGACTCACTTTACTGCTTCTATTGTTCTACAGTCCATCTTAGAACAGAATCCTACCCTAGTGAGCTCAGTAGCAATTAAAGGCCCACTGAGCAAGAAAGTATAAGCATTAATATTATTGTTTTAATCCTGGTATGTGGTGAATCACTAACAAGAAAATGAAGTTTCCACCCAGCTTCTTAAAAAATTAATTACAACGCGCAGGAGGCATCACACAAAAGATGCTTTCAAAATTGCTAATTGAGGGGAGGATAAATGTTGTTGTTTGCTTCCTAAGAAATTCCCCAGCAATTTTCCAGGATAGGTGGGTTTAACCCATGTATGTATCCCAGAGGTTACTCAATGTTACATTAAAGTGAGGTTGAGGTAGAAAAAAGGGGAAGGGAGGGAGGGAAGGAAAGATATTGTGTAATTTAAATACACAGTATCTTCCCTTTGATAATTACTGCAGTGTGTGTGTTTTATCTTCCTTTATTTAGTTTGAACTCTTGGGGATCAAAATCCACTTCTTCAGGCACAAGGACTGCTAATACTATGTCTTCTATACAGTATTTATACACATTCTCGTGGAGATAAAAGTCACAACTAGGTTGAAGATACAAATAATAGACAAAGAGACAATTTTTTGTAGCAACTTCACCCCATCATGACTTTCACCATCATCATGGGGTAAAACTCTCACAACCTGATCTACCTTGCAAGGTTGCTGTGAAGATAATAGTGATAAGGAGGGCCCTGTACACCAAATGGAGTTCAGTGAAAGGAAGGCAGGATATAAATGTAGCAAATGCATTTTTAAAAATGCTCTCACTTTTCTAGTTTGTCTCCCTGCTATGTGATCATGACACTGATTTTTTAAATCTCATTTTTGCTTGTTGAGATTGTTGAAAGTGCATTAACTCCTTCATGATTTCTCACCTCCAGCATGAAAACAGAACAAGAAGGGGCATTTTTTAAAAAAGCTTCTAAAATTTGTCCAAAATGTCCTTCATGAAACTAGCATAGTTTCAATTTGCACAAAGCACAGATATTGACACAATGACCAAAAGGATACAAACAATCCATCTGGGTTCTTTTGTTTAAAATCCCTGCAACAAGATAGCAGCTATAATTGTTTAGGTATGAAATTTCCAAAAAAAAAAAAAATCAAAATCATTTCCACAAATTTAAAAACCCCTTTTGGAAACTAACCATGGGTCTTGCCTTCTGGCAAGCAAGAAGATAAAAAACCCTGTAGTTTTCTTGTTCTCATTGGTCAGGATTTCACGATCCTGGAAGTAATCACATTCCCTTAAGTGAAATCCTGACCCATGAGAACAAGAAAACTACAGGATTTTTTATCTTCTTGCTTGCCAGAAGAATTTTTTAAAAAAAGTAGATGGAAAAATTACGTTTGGCCATCTACTTTTTTTAAAAAAAATCCAAGTGTCTATATCAGTGGTGGCAAACCTTGGCACTCCAGTTGTTCTTGAACTTCAAATTCCCAGAATCCCAAGTCCCTGTGAATCCACATGAATGGGTTTAATGCACATACACAGGGGCTTGGGCTTCTGGGAATTGAGGAAGAACAGCTGGAGTGCTAAGGTTCGCCATGACTGGTCTATAGTCTCCAATTTGGCTTCATCAACCATCCTGCATCCAAACATCACTGAGTATGTGATATTGCTTCATAGGAAGGAATGCTTTTGTTCCTCTTTCTAAAAGTATGAGAGCAGAGGGGTGTGGAGAAAATATATTCCCTAGCAACCATAAAGGGACCATATTCACCACTGTCGGTGACAAAAACAATTCCCACAGAAGATCACAAAGGTAAAGGTCACTCTTGCTCAAAAGCCAGTCATAGCCAACTCTAGGATTCAGTGCTCATCTCTGTTTATAGCCAAAGAGCCAGAGCTGTCTGCATTTACAGCTCTTTCTGTGGACATGCGGAAGAAATGACTAGACACTGGAGTGCATGGAATTCCGTTTACCTTCCCACCAAAGTGGTACCTATTTAGCTCCTTGCAAATTCTTACTTTCAAACTGCCAGTTTAGCAGGAGCTGAGGCAGAGAAGGGAGCTCATTCCATTGTACAGCACTTGGGTCTCAAACTGCTTACCTGCCAACCATCCAGTTGCTAAGTTCAGCGTCTTAACCACTAAGACACCACAGATCATAAAAGGGAACCCCATTTTGAACATACAGTAGAACCCCACATAGCAAAAACACTCCGTTCCATGGAGCTCTTCGCTATGTGGTTTTTTTCACTATGGGGATCAAATGGGATATCCCCCACATAATGGGGGGAAATGTTCATTATACAGGGTTTCTGTTAACTGGGTTATACCCCATTTAGCTAAAACCCCGCATAATGGGGGGAAATCATTATGCAGGGTATCATCTTTGCATAACGAACACTTCATTGTACAATTTTTTTGTTAAATGGAGCATTCGTTATGTGGGGTTCCACTGTATGTTATAAATTCAGGATATGGATTTTGGCTCAGTTGTATACAGATATGCCATGTAGCTGTAGCATAGCAGGATTATGCTTCTTACATCAGGTAGATACACTTATAAGGAGGAGTCAAGGGAAAAATAGAGGAGTCAAGGGAAACAGAACTGTTAAAACCTATTATTGTTCCATTTCAATTTAAATGAAAGACAGACACAAACTTTCCAGATGATTTATTATATATGGCACCAGATCAAAAGCCCAATATGCTGTTGAAGGGAGAGCCGAAAGAAGCATTTGAGATAAAACATTAAGTATCAACAATAATATGCTATTTTAGGCAACTCCTAAGGTCCCATACACACACCCACACACTAAATACAATGGAAAACTGGGTATAATGTCAAAGAACAGGTCAAGCTACCTCCATTTTGCTTGAGGGTACAACACATCACAACAAAAGGATAACAGCTTTTGATTTCCGCATTTTAGAAAGCAACTCTCTGCTCAGTTCTGCATAAGTCAAATAGTATTCTGCGTTTTAAGAATGCAGCTATAGTACTGGTATATTTCATGCAATTCATGGCCAATGAAAAAGTGAATAAAGACCTTAAAAGACAATGCAGGCATAAAGATAAACTCTGAAAATGTCTGGAACAAATGCAGAATGTACCTTTACTATCCCAAAGTCTTATGTTTTAAATTTGACATTTTAAATAGGTTCTTGGTTGATTAATATTAATAAAAAGAATGGGTTCTAATCCTAAGGACCTAAGTAAACCACAAAATCCATACCATCATAACATACAGGGTTACATTTTTACTCCTTTCCTTCATGCTGGCAGTTGCCCTTTTTAGATAAACAAAAATAAAATTGATTTACAAATCTTCTAACATATTGTTTAACTTGCCTTCTGTTCAGGAAGCCAATTTTTGGCTACAAAATAGGCCATTAGATTTCTAAGTAATAATTATCTATGGTTGGTAGCCATTTGTTGTTTCAGAAGTAGATGTTGAATTTCAAAATCCAACACCCACTTTAATTGAAACTTTTTCATGTGTGGCAGTGGAGATATACCACGATACCAGGAAAATTAATTCTCATGCCTGTTATAACCCATTGTACTGTTGTTAACATCAAGAAACGCCAAGTTTCTATTCATCAAGTCTCTGACTCAAAAGGATCCCAAACTGCAGGGATAGAGTAGAGAAAATTTTCTGCCTGGAACCATGTCAAAATCATCTGACTTTATATGAACATGTTCATAGCTTGTAGACATCATTGGACATCCCTTGTATCAGTGACGGCAAATCTTTTAGAGACCGAGTGCCCAAACTTACATTCGCCGCATGTGAACTGCCCACCTTATCCCCAGACAGGGGAGGGAGGAAGAGCTCCCATTGGGCTTCTGGGCAGAATGGCAGAGCAATCTCTGTGCTGGGGGGGGAGGGAGGAAATGCTGGGCAGAGGGACAGGGTGAACTCTGTGCTGGGACAATGGGTTGCATGCCCACAGAGAGGCTGAGTGCCCTCTTTGGCACGCATGCCATAGGTTCACCACCACTGCCTTATACGCTTCGCCATCTCAAGTCTACCTCCCTGTGGTCTTAGAAGCAGTGGCGTAGTGGGGAGGGCACCCCAGGCGGCACTTTTTGGGGGTGTCAAAATGTCACTTGGCCATATGGGTGTTCTTGGGCTTCAATTCCCAGAAGCCCTAGAGGCCGCTGCAAGGATGGGCCCCGCCCAGCTGGTGGCAAATTTGGCTTACACCCCAGGCAGCTGAAACCCACATCCTGGGCCCCGGGCGGCTGAAACCCACGCTACGCCACTGCTTGGAAGACCAAATGTTATCTCCCAAATGACAGAAAACTACCAATTTCCTTTGTTTTTAAATAAATCTATAGGAAGTTCCTGGATGCATTTTTTATAGTTTGGATTTTTGTGTGGTTTTAGAGTGGGAGAACCCCACACAGTCCTTAAAAGTAAAAATAGGCCCTTTAATCAAATCCATATTGGATTTTTAAACAGTGTCTGTGGGGTGGTCTTGAGGGCCACTAACAAGCTCTTGTGGAGTTAACAAGGGCCCACTGTCTGCATTTTTGACACACATGACCTACAAAAATTAGGTTAGTGTGTAGTCAAGAAGGGCCTTGATAATGCCCTCTTATGCTTCAGAGAGGTAGTAAAGACCTTATTGTTCTCCAAAACATTCAATATCTGTTTGGTTTCATTTTCTTATTTCATTTTGATGGTCATATCTATCTGTCCGTCCATCTGAATTCTATTCCAGGGTTCCTTAAACTTAGCTCTCAAGATGTTCTTGGACTTCAATTACCAAAAGCCCAAGTCAGCACTCCTGCTGATCAGGGCTTCTGGGAAATGAAGTCCAAGAACATCTGGAGAGCCTAGTTTGAGGGACCCTGTTCTATACCACCCATTTAGCACATTGATAACTCTAGTCGATTAACATGGGTTAAAAACATAAATCATCAAATAACAAACAATTTGAGACAAAACAATCAGAACAAAATAACAAAACAAGAACAACAATATGGCAGACAATAAAATATAACTTAGAAAGCAGAAGGGTGGTTCTCTCCCATGGCTTCTGTAAATAACAGAGTTTTTATTTGTTTTCTAAAGGCAAGAATGGATGGAAGTTACACAGAAGTCCTGCAGGAGCTAGTTCCATAATGAGGTTGCATCACTGAGAAGGCCTGACTTCTTGTTACTGATTGATGCTAAAATTAAATAAATGCATGCCAAAGGACATAAACATGAAACGAAAAGCCACAACTAGCACAAGAATATTTTGCTGATACAATCTTGATCAACTTGTTCTATAAACTAGACATCTGCTCAAATGGTGCAGGTCAGTCCCAGTCCTGAGAGAAAAGTAGCGTAACAATTAAATAAATAAAAATAGAATAAAATAATCACAGAAGAGGGGATAACCCTTTCTACTAGCAATGGTTTTTCAGTCAAAGCTCTTTGGTTTGGAAACAGAGACCACAAATGTAAACATGTGCAAGGTTAGGATGAAAGCACTTAAAACACGTGTGGAATCAAATAAGAAACAGATAGTAGTGTTATCTTTTGGCATATGAAAATGTCTTGAAGAGGTGATCCTATCGTTTATGAACAGTAATGTCCAGAATCCTATAAGTTAGTTATTTCAACATAAGGGCAGTGGTATAAAGTTCAGTGGCTAAATACCAGTAGTTAACAAGTCACCACTTATATCCATCCTTATGCAGCAAGTGCATATGCTAGTGCACAACAAAGGATACAAGTAGCAACTCATTAACTTCTGGCAAGTCACCAATGCAATTTATGCCACTGTACTTCTGCCAGCATAACTAGTCACTGGATTATAGCCAACATCAGGAAGCAGCTCTTAGATTTCAGAAATCTAAGTATAAATACATTTATTGCGCCAGCATGCAATGTTATATCTTTTTTTCACTTTGGAATTTTAGCATCCCAGTTAAAATGTCAAGCTTGCAGGCTTATTTATGGAAAAATCAAGGGCAGAGCACTTTTACAAGATGAAAGTAGCGTGATACATAAATAATGTGATGTTTTCAGTGACTGAGTCCATAATTTGACATGGCCATTTACAAGAAATTTCAAGTCTCTATGTAGAATGAGAAATCTCACAGCTTGATCCAGCAGCACCATTGAGCAACTAGATATGGATAGACTGTATAGTGTAATGGTGCTTCATATCTTCAGCTTATGATCTACAACAATTCCAAGATCCTTCTCTCATGTAGTATTAATGAGCCAAGTATCCTCCATCTTGTAATTATGTATTTAGTTTCTTTTCCCTAGCTGTAGAACTTTGCACTTATTCCTTTCAAACTTCATTCTGTTCTTTTCAGCCCAATGCTCAATCCTATCAAAAGCTGGCAATTTTTTTAATGGTCCAATGAAAGAGTTACCTGTGGCTTCTTTCACACTGTGTATGGAGGATGGATGACAAGCTACCCAGGGCACCATCTAGAAGACAACATGGATACTTAACATCCACTAAGCAGGACTGCAAACTGACAAAAACAGTGCTTCTAACCACTGGATAATAGCATTAATTTGACTTCAATTAGCTTCATCCAGTGGGTAGACTAAATTTGATTCCCAATTCTCCGATGAGGGTCTGTTGCATTTCTGTGCAAACTTTCCCTCCTAGCCAAGTAAGAACTTTGAGTTTCAAAAGAATGTTATAGGAGAGGGAAATGTTGATGATTGGAGGCCCTTTGCTTGAGGAGTTGGAAGAGAAAAGAAATTGGAAGAGGAAAGAAAGTTACACTCCTGACTTGTGTTTGCAGCTCTTGTTTGCAAACTTTACTTTAAGAAACAGACGTGGCTCAAACATTTGCCCTGATTTTTGGGACTCTCGTTTTTCAGTGTTTTCTGTATTATGCACAATATGCTGGTGTACAGCCTGATGAAGACTAGTACATATAAAAAACCAGGTATGTTTTTAAAAATAAATTTAGTGGACCAATAAATGTATTTTTTAAATTACATTTCTATACCACCCATTTGGGTGGTATCCCACTATCGGTGGTATACAAGCAAATATCAAATAACAAGACAGAATACACAACACATCAAAGCAGACAAATGACAAATATGTCTCAAAATAAATTAAAATAAAATATCATTTGCCCTTGCTTTTGTATTATGTAAAGGCAATATGGAAAACAGCCTTTTTACATGCTACAATTCTGCATTCACCATGTATGTTTTTATTGCAACCATAATTATCTTCACCAAATTTCTACAAGCCTAAAACAAGTATTGAAACAAACCCTAATACATCATTCATATGCATGCAAATTGCTTGGATTGCAACTTCCATCTGTAAATGTTTTATTAAAAAGGAGAACATGCCCTCTGCACTCTCTACTTAAATACACAACTACTTATTTCATACACACACAAGTAGATGCACTCTGTAGTCTATATACATAGATCCTTGGAGAGCAATATAACATATGAATACTAGTACTATAGAATATATCACTGAGATTCTAGTCATATATATGTAGAAGCAAGCATTCTATAGTAATTGCTTACAACACAAGCTTTTAATGGTTGCCTGTTTGATTACATTTTACTACTAAATAAGATATTTAACATGCCAAACTAAACAAAACTCCACTCAGCAGCCCCACAGCATTTAGTAGAAAATAATGGCTCCCTTCATCCACCCTACCTCCATCATTCAGAAGATAGAAACACTTTTCTAGTCAAACATTCTGTCCTGAATCTCTTCAACTAAATCCCACAAGAGGAAATTTTTCTATATGGCCACTGACAAAAGCAAATTAAACACAAATTAAATGACTGAAGAGTGTTTTTAGGGATATCCCGTTTTTGAGAAAGACCTCACAACTTTTAGCAATAAGTTTTCCCTGTTTGCACAACTACCAGTGCAGCAATAGCTGTGTAATTTGGCCCACAGATATACTAACAGTGTGGTATCAAATAATTCTAACAGAAGAAAAACTACTCTCTAAATTCTTCATCCTTTTCCTTGTAGACTGTCTCAACATAGAATCCTAAAACACTGTTAGTCATCATCTCCAACTGAGAAAATGGCAGAGATTTCTCCTCCCAACAAAGTTTTATGTAATTTGTGCAAATTTTATCCATTTGCCTTTAAGAAACAAAATGCATGCACATGCACACAACTACACACAAAGAGTAAGTATTGAAGGATTGGCTAATTGTTGAAACAGACGCCAACAATCCATTTAATGCTGCAGGCTTTTAAACAAAGCTACAATCATTAAGGTTTGTAGCAATCACACAGCTACATGAATTGCACCGTTTTGCAAAAGGAATGGTCATTTTGTGCAAAATGTTACTCTCACCAATCTAAACACTCTGTTGAGAATGCCAGGAAATTCTTTGCCATCTTTATCAGTGTGGAGAAGAAGACTGTCCACATGCATGAGGACAAAACATTCCTAATCCCAATTTTTATCTGATCAGTGATCGTAATAAAGATGTATAATCCTAACTGGAAACAACTCATTGAGTCATCATAAATTTACACAAGTTTTGTCTTAACAAATCCAATTCATTTAAAGGGTGTAGTCTAGTTGGGACTAATGAATGGTTTAGTCTTCCATGCCCTTTTGGATTGGCCTTGTGCCATAGTAGTAAAAAAAGAAAAAACTATGTCTGTTTAGCTGGTATCACCCACACTCACAGATGTACTTAAGGCCACATGGTAGGCTCCCACTTAGGTATGTATTCAGTTTGGAACATTTCCAGCATCCAATACATCCACTCACTAAATCATTCAGAGCCTTCAGATGGTAGAATTGAAGACACGTCCTTCTCTGATACAGAATTAGTTACATCTATGGCATGGTTACTTTAAAGTTACCCAGCTATGTACACACTTGTATAATTCCCAGCCCTCATATCTGTACTCTGAAGCAAAAGAAATTACAATAAATATGCATCCAGATGATTAGACTCAAGCATTGCATGATGCTGGGTTGGATCCAGATTTAGGGCATAAAGAGGTCATAAAAATGCATAATCAGAGCTGCAAACACATTAGCGTTGGAGAGATGTGAATCAGGCAGACATTTACCTTTCTGAAATCAAACTTCCAGGGAATCCTATGTTCATTTTCTGAAGACCAATCACAAAACAGAGCCAATTCATTTACCAATTTTGGTAGGTGGAAGATACTCCAGCTTTGACACACACAAGCAGCTCATAAAGATTCACTCCTTCTAATAGCAGGTTGTCTTTTACTGCCTTCAGTCATGCTTAGAGTAGTTCTGATGAAATCTGGGGCAATTAGGATAGTTGTGGCTTGCTTAATGCATTAATTTCATCAGGTCTCTTCTAAGCATGATTAAGTCTGCACCCAATGCAACGTCTTTGAAATGGTATGGATACCAGTTGAATGTATGAACATACGTTGCCATTCATGAGTCTAAAGCTAATTATAAGTTCAACACTAAATATGCTGTATGTGCCAGCTTTACTGAACATATATCAAGAAAATGACACAAAGTTTATTGTCTATGGATTAGTTCACACATGTATGTCCATCAGGTACAATGCAAACAACAAGATATCATTTATTTGCATGTATGAAGGAGAAATCACAATTATTTCCCAAAGACAGATTTTGATTATTACTTCATATCAACTATGGCAGAATACTTTTCGATGGAGAGAGCTTGCAAATTTGGCTGATAATCATCAATTCTTGACTAATTCACTAATAACAGGACATGATGAACACATATATGTGAACTAGCTTGTTGACAGAGATGTTTTTGCAGGCAGATATATTCTTAATGAGCTGATCGATACCAGATCACTTTCCTTTCTGAAATACCTTTGCAGGGAGGACAATAACAATTTTTATCATGGACCTCAAAACCAGAGATACCAACTTACAAAATGCACAACCTACTGAGCAGATTTGCTCAGCCTGGCCATTAGATCATGCCACTTTTCTCATCCTGAAAGGAAGTTCGTGAAGAGGATCGTCCAAGCAAAAGCTCCTTCTCATGTATCAGGCTGTCCAGGAGATCTTCCTGCCGGTAGTTATGATAAACCTTCAAAAAGGCCAAAATGGTAATTCCTAGCCAGGTCACCCAGGCAGCCCAGAGGCCAAACTAGACAAGAAAAAGAGGGAAAAGGAGAGAGTTTTGAGAAATTGAGAGATGATAGAATTACACAATTCCTGGTACTGCTTTCTGTACCAAGAGCAGAGAATTGCTCTTTCTTCAGTTTCAGAGTTACCATGTTTGCTGGCATATTAGATGCACCAGAGTATAAGATGCACCCCATTATTACCAGAATAGCCCACTATAGGCCACTATATACAGTTCAAAACATTATGATGTAGATTACTGTGGACTGTTCTTAGAAGGAGTGGCAGTGATACATTATGAGTGTTGCTGGGCAGAAGCTACTTGCTAGACTAATCATCCTAGCCTCATCTTCTGGAAGAAATGAAACTTAAATTGGATAGACATGTAATACTGTATAGTCATTGGCTGAAATCCTTTAGGGGAATGGCCAGAGAGTGGAACTTGTTGGAGGACATAAAAATGAGAGGAAGGGGGCCGGACATTCTCTTAGTTTGGTGCTCCACTGTGCGTGCGTGCGTGCGTGCGTGCGTGCGTGCGTGCGTGCGTGCGTGCGTGCGTGCGTGCGTGCGTGCGTGCGTGCGTGCGTGCGTGCGCTGAGAACTCCACATTCATGTAGTTTTCTAAACTAGAGGATGTGGTCCTTTAGGGTTACAAAGCTTAGCCAGTTTCACTGTTTTTAATGTGCTTTAAATAAGAAGCAACAGTTAGGACAGAATATGGAATGACAGAGTGGTTTGGAATAGGAAAAGGAATAAGACAAGGCTGCATTTTGTCACCCTGCTTATTCAACTTATACACAGAGCACATAACATGCAATGCAGGGATGGAGGAATCACAATTTGGGATCAAAATTGCTGGGAGAAACATCAACAATTTGAGATATGCAGATGATACCACCCTAATGGCAGAAAGTGAGGAAGACCTAAAGAAGCTCCTGATTAGGTTGAAAGAAGAAAGTGAAAAAGCTGGCTTGAGACTCAATATAAAGAAAACAAAGAAAATGGCAACAGGCCCTATCAGTACCTGGAAAATAGATGGGGAAGAAGTAGAAGCAGTGACAGATTTTACTTTCTTGGGATCAAAGCTCACTGCAGATGGGGATTGCAGCCATGAAATAAAAAGGTGACTGATTCTTGGGAGGCAAGCGATGAGAAATCTGAGAAGCATAGTGAAAAGTAGAGACATCAAATTCCAAACAAAAATTCATATAGTGAAAGCAATGGTATTCCCAGTGGCAATGTATGGTTGTGAGAGCTGGACCATTGGGAAAGCTGAGTGCAGAAGAATAGATGCCTTTGAGATGTGGTGTTGGAGGAGAATTTTGAGAGTCCCCTGGACTGCGAGGAGAACAAACAGATCAATCTTAGAAGAAATCAACCCTGACTGCTCCCTAGAAGGTCAAATTGTAAAGATGAAGCTAAGGTACTTTGGACATCAAATGAGAAGAGAGGATTCACTTGAGAAGGCCTTGATGCTGGGAAACGTGGAGGGCAAAAGAAAAAGGGGGCGGCCAAAGATGAGATGGCTAGATGATATTGTGGATGCAGTGGGAGCAGAGCTGGGTGGGCTGAGGAGGATGGTGGAGGACAGAAGTGCCTGGCAGGTGGTAGTCCATGGGATCACGGTGGGTCGGAACTGACTGTGTGACTGAACAACAACAACAAACTTAAGATGTTTCAATTTGCCTAGAATTATTTCACTTCCTGAAAATTTGTTTATGTAACCTACTTTTGCTACAATATATTTTTAAAAGACATAAGGAATGCTGGAGTTGTTTACTTTACTATGCACTACCTTACTTACAACAGGGACTTAGGTCAGAACATGTGAGGCGGCTAGCTAAAATCTTCAATTGCTTACCCAGAGGGTGTCAGTTCAAGTGCGTTCCCACTTCCATGTAGACCAAGGTTCTACTTGTGAGTAACAGGTTCGTTACAACTTCATTTTCCCAGTGTATTTTAAGGGGGGAACGTGGGTCTTATATGCCAGCAAATCCAGTATATTCCCCCCAAAATAACTAACGGAAATTTCCAAAACATCTGGTGGTGGCCTAAGATCTTTGCACAATATCTCATATGCTTGTGTGAACTGATTCTAGGTATCATCGGGCAAGGAGGATGCAACTTCGGTACATGGAGCTGATGGGATAACCCTGAGATTCTATTTCTGAGTTGCAAACCATCAGTTCGATGAACAAAGAGGCTTTGAAGAGTATGGTTTGACTTACCTGTATAATGGCAAACTGGTCATAGAATGCTGAGTTTTCTAAATTCAGCTCAAGATCTATATCCTGTAATTCTTCACAGCTAGAGGGAGGATGTTTTGGGTGAAAGGGAAAGAAACAAAAATCATTTCAGCAACACCAAATCATCTTTTCTTTTCTTTTTCTTTTTTAGCATCAGCCAAACTAGACCTCTAAATCTTGGTCTATAAATCTCCCTTTCCCAGAAGCAATAAATATCTATCCAACCATTGGAAATGGTATCTTCATTATAAAGCAATCATTGTGCTATCCTTGAAAACACAGTTAAACTTTCATATAGCCGCCTCTTTCAGGGCAAGCCATTCAGCCCGTCACAGTTTATTTATCTCAGACAAGAAATAACAGAACAAGGGCCAAAATGTCAACTTCCCTTCTAATATTTTGCCAATTGTTTTCTTTTCTGGCCAATTTCCTGCAGATTACGAGGACGAAAGAAGCTCCAGGGATGTTTCATTGGAATCCACATGCTGGAACTGTGCTGTGCTCTTAATCTGCCAGGGCCTTTCCACAATGTTGTTAGAAAGATGACACACATGCATTTTAGCTGTTGCATCAGAATGACATCATGCAACTGGAAGCACAATTTCCTATCTTTATTGGCAGAAAAGGTTTCTTGCTTGGGGATACAAAACAATTTTGCTAAGATCGTGATGCTTAACAAATGTGTTTGCCGAGTGCCTGCCAAGACTTGTTGTAAAACACACCTTGGCTTAGGAAGTCACAGCTTTGTGAGTATTCCCGTGCATCTCATCAAAATAAAATATGTACAAGAAAACGCATGCATTTTTAAAATGTGAATGGCTAAGAGCATCTACAATCATGAAATATGTGCCCATTTTAATCAATGGGAAATAAGTACAACATGAATACATTAAACATGTTTATTACTTAAATGCAAAAAACCAACAACCAACAAAAAATCACCAGGCATAAATCCGCTTGCAATCAGAAAATAAAAACCTATGCCTTACAACTAAATGCAAGCTAAAGATGGGATGAGAATGCAGATGTGATTTGAAGACATTTGATGCAATCAGCACTGAGACTTTTTCTCCCACACCCCTTTCTGTTGCAAAACAAACAGCTGTTTTGTCTGCTTCTATACAGATGCCACTATCACTTCTTGTGGGCTTCACAAAACATCTTGCAAGCCTTTGGCAGAAACAGAGGCTGTGCTCAAAGACCCCTGCCTTCCATCCAAAGACACACAGCAAAGCAACCCTGGGGGATCAAGGGAATAGTATAAAGAGGTGCATATACCAGGAGGACACAGAAAGCCCCATTCACTGGTTATGCAGACGGTTTCCAATGGTGCAAGAGAAACCTGTAATCCCTACAAGAATGCCAGACTAGATGGTTCCTTGATATCATCCAGCAGCTCTCCTCTTCTTTTTAAGTCTAGATGTCCAACTACATAGGCAGCATAAGTAAAAGGTCTCCCTTGCTCAAAAGCCAGTTGTGTCCGCCTTTAGGGGGCGGCACTCACCTCCATTTACACCCAAAGAGCCAGCGCTATCTGAGTCTACAGACGTTTCCCTGATCATGTGACAAGCCTGACAAGATGCAGAAGGACACGGAATGCTGTTACCTTTCCTGTCAAAGTGGTACCTAGTTATCTGCATGCAATTACTTGCTTTCAAACTGCTAAATTGGCAGGAGCTGGGACAAACAATGGGATGTCACTCCATCACGTAGCTCTCAGGTCTCAAACTGCTGACCTGCTGACCTTCTGGTCGTCAAGCTCAGTGTCTTAACCACTTAGCCACCAGAGCCCATTGGGTCTATATTGTTTGCAGGAATATGATGACACTTGCAACAAATAAATTGAAGTCACACTAGGAGCAAATGGTATACACTTGCAACAAATACAGTAAATACAAGTCTCATTGTAATATTCAGGGCTAAATATATCAAAAACACAATGTAACTGGTGCCCATTTGTAGTAGTCAACTGCATCCATCCAGCAGTTCCATAAATATGCTGCCTTGGAGAGAAAAATCTCATTTCCCCATGTACAATCTAGAGCAGAATATCTCATTCCTGTACAATAAAAGCAAATGCAACCGGACATTTTGATCCGAAACTGTGGACAAGCGACCACAGCTCGGAGAGAAAACATTAAGTTGCTTACAAAGTTGCTACTACCCAGTCTAGAGCAGTGGTTCTCAACCTTGGGTCCCCAGATGGGGTGTTCACAGTAGTGTAGCATTGATTTCAGCCACCCAGGGCACAAGCCAAATTTGCCGCCCCCTGGTGGACGGCAGCTCCCGCTCGGGCTTCTGGGAGTTGTAGTCCAAGAACACCCATAGCCCAAAAAGTGCCACCCAGGGTGGGAGGCCCCACCCCACCCTACGCCCTTGGGTGTTCATCTAAGAATTATGTGTTTTTTGTAAATGAATCTATTCATTGTAATTATTTTAAATCTGTAGACTACACTACCATCCTCAAACAATATAAGGCAGATTTCCTTGGTATAGTTGCTACTAATGGTAATGGCTGAAACTCATTAATAGCAAGTAGTGAGCTACAACTAAAGTAAACCCGTTGAATCAAGGGAATTAACAGAAGAATTGACTCATCAAATCCCCATGGATTCAATGGGCCTATTATAGATTAGCTATTGTATTTCAGCTAATATATCTTATTAAAATAAAAGGAGTCTGTAAGACCCAAGCTTTGAGAAAAAGCAAACACTGCACTTAGAATGACTGATTCCAAAGAGCAGCAGATGGAATAGGAAAGGCTAGATCTAGCACCACCATAATTCCAGAGTAGCAGTTTGCATGACCAGAGGCATATACAGTATAGCAGAAAGGCAGCAGCAAAAATTCAAGAAACACAAGGAACCTGTAAGATAAGCAGCAAAGTAGCAATGGCTAGAGCCAAGAACCATCTCTGGAAAGAAAAAAGAAATTTGTCTTTTCCTACAATTTGATTTTTGATAATAGCTCTGATCCACCAGTTACAATTACAGTCAAACCTCACTTAACGAGTGACTCGCTTAACGAGTGACTCGCTTAGCGAAAAACTCGCATAACGAGCGGGTTTTTCGCTAACCGGTCCGACTCGCATACGAAAATTTTTGCTATGTGAGTCCGACTTGAATAGCGAACATTTTCGCTATGCAAGTCAGACTTTCCCTATGGAAACACTCACTATGTGAGCATTTCTATGGGGAAAACTCGCATAACAAAAAAAAATTGCTATGCGAGTTTTCCCCATAGAAACGCATGCTCGTTATGCGAGTTTTTCCATAGGAATTTTTGCTATGAGAGTTTGTTTCACATAGCAAAAAACTCGTATAGCGAACAGCCTCGCAGAACGAATTAAATTTGTTATGCAAGGCATGACTGTAGTTGGAAGACAACATTTTTCATACCCACAACATGTCACTGTGGTAGTAAGGCTCAATTACATCAAATCAATTACTAAACCAGCCACAAAGACCATCTTATGAAAAGTGAGATACTGTACTGGCATAGGGCTCCCACAACCCACGATTGTGCTAAGACACGACAAGACCAGTACATCCACCTTTGGTTACTCAGTAACCTTACTGGAAGTCTTTCATATATCAGATTAATCAAACAGTGTACAGCCATGTACTTTTGTTGTTTATTATAAATGCCTTAGGATTTCTTAAGTACTGTGGTATTCTTTGCCTTGTTGCCATTTAAATAACTATAATGAATTTGTTCCTGAGATTATAAAAAAGGTGAACCAGAAAAGGAGGATGAACAGACCATAATAAAATTAAAATGTGTGGAATGGCCCTAAATTTTAGCATTTTAGAAACAGCAAAAAAAATCAATTTAATCTTCTCTTGTATTATATTTCCACCCACTATGACCACCCAAACAGTCACAACCTGATTTTTTTTGCAACATTTCTTTCCCCCAATGCAACCCATCTCATCAGCCTCCATTACCTTGTGACATCAACAGAGAAGACGTCAGAAGAGGTTGTTTGCGTTTGTTTTTTGTCTCAGATGCTCCACACCAAAAAGTTGATAAGATACAGTCTGCCTATAGATTCTTTTTTTAAAAAAGGTAAGTAACTTGGATTTCTACTTGTTGCTGTGAAAAAAAATCCCAGGGAGTTTGAGGTTTCGGAAGGCCTCTTCGCTCTCTTTTTCTCGCATTTCCATTCTGGTCAGCCATCTTGGAGGCTTATCCGAATATTCGATTCTTCAGTCAAGGTTTTTTCCCAAAAAAACCCCTGAGAGAATTTTAACCGAATATTCGAATAATCGCTGCAGCCCTAAACAGAACATTCACTAATGGCATTTTACAACATATGACAAGGCGAAACATAACATTAACTCTGTAACAAG
The DNA here is from genome assembly GCA_030440675.1 of Furcifer pardalis. Classification (NCBI taxonomy): domain Eukaryota; kingdom Metazoa; phylum Chordata; class Lepidosauria; order Squamata; family Chamaeleonidae; genus Furcifer; species Furcifer pardalis. The sequence goes on along the minus strand of CP126894.1, from coordinate 13,137,619 downwards.
TGCAGTTAATCTATATCATATGACATAAAATGTCACTTTTTTAAAATCAGCAACTTCATTATTACCCAGCAGAAAAGACACTAATATATTCTTCAAAACATTTGTTCATAGAGTCCACTGTATAAATGCTTGCCTATATATTTATATTAATCATACTGTGAGTTACAACTACATAATGCTAGTATTTTTAGCCCATAAAAGCATATTAGATGCACATATCTAATTCCTACTAGAAATCCCCTAATCCTTATTCAAATTCAGTATATGACAGGACATATGCACACACTTAAGCCAAACGTCCATCCCATTTGTATTTGTAGGTTATTGTAGGTTATGCACTGGAGTGCATGGAACACTGTTACCTTTCCCACTGAAATAGTACCTATTTATCTACTTGTAATGTCTTGCTGTCAAACTGCTAGCTTGGCAGGAGCTTGGACAAAGGACAGGCACTCACTCCATCATGCAGCTATCAGGTCTCAAACTGCTGACCTGTCAACCTTCCAGTCGTCAAGTCCAGCATTTTAACCACTAAGCCACCATGGCCCATCAAGGTAGGTATAAAAGTGTGTCTTTTTAGGGTCTTTGAATGCTATGTAGGTGGAAGAACTTTCTTGAGTACAGGGAATCTTACCATTTTACCCTAGCAGGTAAACCATAGATCCAAGTAACTTTACATAAAATATAATGAAACAGTTACTTGTTGGGGCCACAACTTTCAGTCTCCTAAAAAGGATCGGTGGCTACAGCTTGGAGAGAATTTGGGAATTGTCTTCCCAAAATGTAGCTCTTTTAAGCTCTAGGCCAGTGTTTCCCAACCTTTGGTTTTTGGACTTCAATTTCCAGAAGCCTTAGTCAATTCCCCAAAGTACTGCTCAGCCAATGTACTGACTTAGGCTTCTGGGAATTGAATCCCTCCTATGGGGTGTGGACTCCACATTGGGAACCACTGCACTACAATGAATCCTCAACAAAAGAAAGTGAGTAAATCTGGAATTAAAACTAAAAAACCCAAATTTACTGATCTAATTCCCTAAAACAAAGGACTAAATGGCCCTTGGTAGTAGTTGAAACTACTATCCCCTATTTACCCTGATCAATACTGTCATGGTTGAGAAACTTTGCAGTCTAGCAAAATTTGGAGGCCCACATGCTCAGTGGATTCTTGGCCTTGTAAATATGAAACTTTTTTCATTGGCCTTGCTTTAACTACTCTTTTAAAACAATCTCCAGGACATACCTTTTCTTGCTTGTTTTCCTTTCTTTGGCATTCTCTGCCTCTTGTTTCTTGCCTCCCAAGTATCTAATTCTGTGGATAAACAATTTTTTAAAACCCTAATCTTCAGTACCCACCTATTTGGCATGCTTCCTTTTTCCGTAATAGCATCACACCACATGTTGAAGCCGACGCTCACAATCGTGCTGGCGATAAAGATGACAAAAACCACGAAGGCGCTGATCAGTAGATTCAGGAAGGCATACAAAAAGGAGCTGTCACGGAAAAGGGGAAAGGGGAGAGGAACAGAGAGAAAAACTTACATCAGCAGCAACACAGGCAGTCTGACACCATGGTGGTGGGACTAGGCTGGGTAAGGCTGATGGGACAGCAGAAAACACTTGCAGGGCCTTACATGCCATGGGGCTGTGATGGCTTAGGGCCGTGATGATGAACCTTGGCACTCCAGATGTTCTTGTACTTCAATCCTCAGAAGCCCAAGCCCCCTGTGAATCTACATGAATGGGTTTACTCCGAATTCTGGGAATTGAAGTCCAAGAACAGAGAGCCAAGGTTCCCCATCATGGGCTTAGTGGTTAAGGCGCTGAACTTGAGGGACTGGAAGGTCGGCAGGTCAGCAGCTCAAGACCCGAGTACTGCATGATGGAGTGAGCTCCCATCTCTGTCCCAGTTCCTGCCAACCTAGCAGTTTGAAAGCAATAAATTGCAAGTAAATAAACAGGTACAGCTTTGGTGGGGAGGTAAACAGCATTCTGTGCACTCAGGTGTCTAGGCATGCCTGATTCTGTGGCTGTAAATGGAGATGAGCACTGAACCGTACAGTCAGACATGACAAGCAATCAAACAAGGACAACCTTTACCTTTTACCTTACAAGCCACACTCCTAACATCAGCCACTTCAATGTGCCATGTATGTTTGGTCAGTTAAGAATTACACTTTCTGCCTTAAATGCAAAAAAAACAAACAAACCCCCCCCCGGGGGGGGGGCGCAACATTGTGCAGGCCCACAACCCTAGACGCCTGATCTCAACCCTGATAATAGAATATTTGAGGCATGATGGGATGCATAAAAAAATAGTGTGGGAAGGATTTGCATTTACAGAACAAAGTACTGTAGTTCCTTGAGTTCTTGCTAGACACTAGGGGTGGGATGGACAGGAGGAGCCTGGGATGGAGGGGCAGCACCCCAATGGTCCTACTGGATGAGCCCCACTCTGGGGGTCAAGGCTGAGGATCAAGGCCAGCTGGTGATGGGTCAGGGAATACCACCTGGGTGATCCTGAGTCTTGGGGTTTCCCAGGGAGGGCAGCAAGCAGACCCCCTGCCCCCATCAGTCTTCCCCCACCCCAGTGTGCGTTGAGTCAGTCACCTCCCACCTCCTAAAGGAAGGCCTAGCTGTAAGGAGCCTCCCTTCCCCATCGTAGCCTTCATCCTCATCCCTCCTCCTAGTACCCCCAGGGAAAACAGCCTCCCTCCCTCCTTCCCAGATCATAGCCTTCATCCCTCCTCCTCCCCCTCCTCCTCCTCCTCTAAAAACCCCAGGACAAATAAACAGCCTCCCCTCAAAGGATCGCAGCCTTCATCCCTCCTCCTCCTCCTCCTTCTCCAGGGCAAATAAACAGCCTCCCTTCCACCCCATCGTAGCCTTCCTCCTCCTCCTTTCACCCGGCAAACAACCTCTCCCACCTCAGCCTTCCTCCTCCTCCTCCTCCTCTCCCCTGCAAATAAACATCTCCCCCTTCCCAAACGGTAGCCTTCATCCCTCCTCCTCTCCCCCCCGGACTAATAGCCAGCCTCCCCCCGCTCCCCGATCGTAGCCTTCATCCCTCCTCCTCCTCCTCCCTCTCCCCGCTTACTCCTCGTGTCCTTTGCAGAGGAAGAAGAGGCTCCTCCAGGCCTGGAGGGCGGCGAGGAGGAGCGAGAGGAGCCCGGCGGCCAGGCTGAAGCGGCAGGCGGACTCGGGCCCCCACGCCTGGACGGTGAAGCGCTGCCGCTCGGCCGTCAGGTTGGCGTTGAGCCACAGGCCCTCGGTGAAGAGCAGGCAGCGGCCGTGGAAGTCGCGGCTGTTCTCCGAGAGCGGCACCACCACCACGAAGCTGAAGAGGAAGGCGAAGAAGGCGCCCAGGCCCTGCGCCAGGAGGAACGGGCTCAGGCGCGCCATCGCCACCGACGCCGCCGGGCAGCCACGGGGCGCCCAAGTGCCGAGCGCGCAAGTCCCGTGGCCGTGGAGAGACGAGGGGCGGCGGCTTCGCAGGGCGGGTTGGTTGCCCGCGAGGTCTGGCTCGGCGCAGCCGGCCCCGGAGGGTCCCCTTCTTAGATTAAGACCTCTCTACGGAGAGGAGGAGGGATGACTTCCTCCTTTGGACCAGCCCTGGGTGGTAATGATGATGATGTATTAAATGTATATCCCCGCCCTTCTGGCTAAGACGCTGACTGGAAGGCAGCTAGAGCCCCGAATACTGCAGGACGGAATGAGTTCCCGTCTCTGTCCCAGCTCCTGCCAACCTAGCCGTTCGAAAGCAAGACATTGCAAGTAGATAAATAGGGACCACTTTGGTGGGAAGGTAAACAGCGTTCTGTGCGCTCCGGTGTCTAGTCATGCCTGCCACATGACCACAGAAACATCTGCAGAAACAGACAGGCCTGGCTCTTCGGCTATGAAACAGAGATGAGCACTGAACCCTAGAGTCGGATATGACTGGCTTTTGAGCAAGGGTGACCTTTACCTTTTGCCCAGGAAGTGGCTCATCCCTATCTGGATGATAGACTGGCTTCATTAAGGACTGGAACACAGAACTGTGGTCCAGCACTCTAATCACTCTCCTCCCTTCCATTCCCCCCTTTTAAATTGTGAATCGCCTCAAGAGCTCTTTGAAGTGGTTGGAAACTGCCCCAAATAGGTCTCTATTCCACCTTTTCTTCAGTGAGCCTGGTCCGCCTCTCCCCACTTTAGTCTCACAACAGACTAATGAGAGCAATGCATGGTTCAAGCCTGTCTAGCAGTAGCAATAGCAATAAGGCTTATATCAGGAGTTCTCAACCTTTTTAAACCAGGAGCTGGGTCACGCTCCCTCAGACAGCTTTGGGGATGGTCGGCCATTTTGCCCTTCCTCCACCACATGGCACTTCCTGGTGTGGTGGAGGCGGTGGGAGGACACATGAAATGGTGACACCCCATGGCCTGCAGGTTGAGAATCCCTGGCTTATATGCCACACTATAGCACTTGTACATTCCCTGGGCAGTTCACAAAGTAATTAGTATTTTGCTCCCAATATCCTGGGTGCTCATTTTACTGACCTTGGAAGGATTATTTCTTTATGTATTTATTTATTTGATCAAACTTTTATGCCGGCCTCCTCACAAGGACTCAGGGCGGCTAGCAGACTTTAAAAACACTTAAAACACAATAAAAACACAGTATAAGGCCAAGTATAAGGATGAATGGCCAAGACAACCTTGAGCCTCCTGTCAGGATCAAACTCACAACCTCAGCAGTTTTGGCTGCAGTACAGCAGTTTAATCACTTTGCCACCAGGGCTCTCCTGCATGTATTTGAGTTTATGAGGCTCAGTGGAAACTGGAGGATTGGAGACTGAAGTTCCAGTGAAATATTCTAAGTATATCACACTTGCTCTCTTTCATATGTGCTCTGCCCTTCTGGACTTTCTTACATGCCCCAATGGTGGATTAAAACATTGTTATCCCAGATTCTCTATTCCAGAGTTTCTCAACCTTGGCCTCCCGGATGTTTTTGGAGTTCAATTCCCAGAACTTTGATCAGCAAGTGTCCCACCAGAGTGGACCGGAGAGGCTCCCTACTTCCATCTGCCAGAGAGGCACATTTCTCTGGCACTAGAAGGAAGGCCTTCTCTGTGTCTGCTCCTGCCCTATGGAACCTCCTGCCAACCAAGCTACGTCTCCAGATGGAGTTGCTGACCTTTAGGAAGATCTTTAAAACATGGCTGGTGGGACAGGTTTGGGGTCCTGATGATACAATGACCCCAGCTTGCTGGTTAGTTTGAGCTCCATCTCTCTCTTGGTCTTTTTATTCTTAAAATCAGTTTTTAATTTGTGATTTGCTGCTGTGTTTTTAATGATTTTAAAATTTTAAGATTTTTATAACTGTTTGGTTTTATGTTGTTGTAAACCGCCCTGGGTCGCTCCAGTGAGGAGAGTGGTATATAAATTTGAGTAAATGAATAAATAAACACACACACACACCCTGGGTGAGTCATGTGCCCCACAATGGAAACCATGGCCCTAGCTGTTATCTCTGACACCAACATGCCTGCTGTGGATTGGCTCTGGCCTTCAGCATATACTAAGCAGCCACCTGCTTTTCCACTGTGACCAGCTTCTACTGCCCCCTTGGCTGCACTTCCTTAGCGAACCAAGATTGGGGTCTTCTAGGTCAATGGCACCAGAATAATAATAATTTCGTGTGAGAAATTTTGCTGGGTTGAAAGGATTTTTGCAGAAGAAACTCTGCTCATGGGACACCCAAATGAGGCTCCTTTTATGTCCCAAAGAGCTGGGACAGAGACAGGTGCTCAATCCATCATGCAGTACCCATGTCTTGAACTGCCAACTTGCCAGCCTTCCAGCTAACAAGGTGAACTTCTTAACCACTGAGCCACCTTGGCCCCTAATGCCACCATAACCACAATTCAGAAAGAGGAGCATGTAATGAGTGTCCTCTTTGCCCAATCACTGCAAGGTCATTCATACTCCATGATATATAGCCTAAGATTAAGATAAGGATGCTCAGGCTTGAGATCTGCAAAGCCAAGTTTCGGCTTGAGTGTATTTGTTATTCCTATTCGTAGATACCCGCATGTTAATACAAATATAATAATTGAGTCTTGTGCTGCAGTGAGATTCTTCAGGAATGAAGAGCAATCTAAAAATTAATGAGTGAATTAATGACAGAATGAGACACGCAAAAGACAGGGTCACCTTTACGTCTTAGTGTCATGCAATTGTGATTTTCTCAGATTATTTCTGCAGCTCAGGAAACATAATGCTGATGATGTCTGCTAACCCTCCTTCCAGATTGAAAATGGGCTCTGTCATTTCAAACTGCTTCCCAGCTCCTTGTTTGATTTGAAGCTACAAATGAACCCCCCATTGCTATTTTAGCAATTCTTGAAGATAATTATGGACAATTGTGACCTCAGGGTTTTATTTCTAGCCTGGAAAGATCACGTGTATTCATAAAATGTGTCTAAGTCCCCACCTATCATCTCTGCCAAAAATCCTCATGCAGGTGTATTATAATTCTGAGGAGAGTTCACTAAAACACACACACATGAATACACACTGCATATGTTTAGTGGGACAGTGGCGTGCATGAAATAAACTATGCAGGAGGCAACTAAACAATAGATATATTGCATTAGTTTCTCACAATTTATCTCATCTGGGCACTTATACAAGAGTGCCAAAAGTTCCAGTTTGTTTTTTAAATTAAAAATAACAGTTTATTGTTTTGGATAGAAATATAACAATTGCAGCTGCAATTCTCTAATTTAAACATAATCGGACTGTTAGACGCAAATGGGCATTCACTAGCACCATGGTCAGCTCAGTCCCTCTGGTTACAAAGCCTGCTTGCTTTTCCACTCAGCACTGTCCATGGTCCTGATGCCCATTATAAATGGCACAATACCCAAATTATTAGGGGTTGCTAGTTTAAATTTGAGGTGCTTTACTTGTTAAGACACTTAGGTTGGAGACTGGAATGTTGGGGTTTGATACTCGACAGCTGCACAATGGATCTTGGGGACATGAAAGGCATCCCCTGAGCGGATTTTCTCAAGCAAAATTTCTTTCAACTCGGAGTAATTTCTGACATGAAATTTATTTATTTATTAGAGGCTGTGGTGGCTCGGTGTTTAAGAAGCTCACCTTGTTAGCTGGAAGGCTGACAAGTCAGCTGTTTGAGACCCGGGTACTGCATGACGGATTGAGCACCCGTCTCTGTCCCAGCTCTTGGTGACATGAAAGGAGCCTCACTTGGGCATCCCCCGAGCTGAGTTTCTTCCGCAAAACTCCTTTCAACTCAGCATAATTTCTGGCAATTTCAGATAGTTGAAGAACTAGTACCTGTCAAAGGCCAGTTGAGGGGCTGGTGTTCTGCATTTGGATGTACTCAGTAAGCAGAGGTAGATTGTTATCCACATAAGGGAGCAGTAGTTTTACGCCAAAACACCTTACTTTGACAGTAGACCACATACGAAAACAAAGTCATTCAAGAACATTGAAAACAATATGTCAGATGCCCTGCACTATACTGACACAAGCCAAGAGCCCTATCAAGCCAAGAACCCACATGGCACAGTGGTTAAACTGCTGTACTGCAGCCAAAACTCTGCTTACAATCTGAGTTCTATCCTGAGGGGCTCAAGATTGACTCAGCCTTCTGTCCTTCTGAGGTTGACAGATAAAATGAGTACCCAGCATGTTTGGGTCCAAATGCTAATGATCTTGTGAACTGCCCAGAGAGTGCACTATGTGCTATGGGGTGGTATATTGCTATACCACCCCATAATGTAATTGCTATTGCTATGACCAACTTTGTGTTTAAATTTGAACCAAAGCAGAGATGGTTTAAGTTTACGTGAAGTAAACAGGTAATGAAGACTGTTGAATTCGTTCTTGACTTCTTTCCATTCTCTTCTATCTTTCCGTTGGAAGAGGAAATTTCAACCCATGCAACTTCCCCACCCCTGTTCCAAACTCCAGTGCCTTCAAGCAGTTCACCACCCTTCACAGCCAACGCTTGCACATCTGTGCTATATTTAAATGCTTAAGAGAACCCCCATCCTGTTTTATAGAGGCAAGGGGTTAAGAGACCACATGGAAAATAATATCCCCTGCTGTCACAAGAAGCTGTTTTTCTGTTTTGGCCAGGGTGACCTTTCCAGCCATGCTGTTAAGCTAAAATGAGATTTCCCACACTCTAGCTGATAGTAGCAGAGAACGGTTTCTTTCATTTTCTTTCAACTGTTTTGCTCCCTGAGATGACATTATATATTCCAGAATCCTGCTGACACTAGCTTCTCTGGTGTTCACATTTTCAGGTCTAATAAAACTGGACCTCATGTCAACAGCGACAGGAGAACCACTGTAATTTGGGGATATCACTGCAATCCTTTGCAATATCTTGTGGTAATTTTAGCAGAGGAGAGTGTCGCGGTGTGACAGGCTCAAAGCAAACAGCTGGCTTTTGACCTGCAATAAAGCATTTTCCCCAGTAGTTACCTTTGATTGTTTCCTGAACATGCATACCATGCATTTAGAAGATAATATCAAACTGAAATTAAAGGCCAAAGAGCACATAAAAGATTTCTGTTCTACAAATAAATATATGATCGTGAAAAGAAATGTGACAAGTTAGTTTATAACTGGCAATGTAATGGCTTTTGGTATTTAATCACATTGGCTCACTAACACACAGTGGCTGAAATCCTTTGGCTAGCATAGTATATCACAACTAGAGTAGGCTCATTGAATCAATGGGGATTTGGTGAGTCAACCATTCTGCAAGTCCCATTGATTCAATAGGTCACCTCTAGATATAACTTACTTTGCTAAGCTACAGGATTTCAGCCAGTGATTTCTTCTTCTTCAAGTGCCATATCTGATTCCGAATATTGGCTATCCTCATGGGAATCACTCTAAGAACATCTATCCATCCCACCAGAGCAGACCAGAGAGCCTCTCTAATTGTTCATCAGCCAGAGAAGCACATCTCTCTAGCACTAGAAGGAGGGCCTTCTCAGTGTCCATGCCAGCCCAATGGAACCTCCTGCCAATTGAGTTGCATCTCCAGACAGAGTTGCTGTCCTTCAGAAAAGGCTTATTGGCTGGCAGGGCAGGTGTGAGGTACCAGTAATTTGGTAACACCGGGCAGTTGGCTGATTTGATTCACTAATACCCTTCTCTCTTTTAATCTTTTAAACTTTTAAATTTTTAAACTTTTAATCTTAAATGTTTAATCTTGTAATTTTGTAACCTTTTAATCCTTTGACCTCTTCTTTGGTTGAGATTGTGGATTGGTTTATGTTTTTATGTGAGCCGCCCAGAGTCCTTGGAATAGGGCGTCAATATAAATTGAAATAAATAAATAAATAATGAAGATTGTCCTGAAAACAATATAATGAGGTGGCCTTCCATTTGCCTTCCCTATTGCAGTATGACACCCATACCATTGATCCAATTCCACAAGTCAGTTTCTTGTCCTGAGCCCTTTTGGCATACAAAATCCTCATTATTCTCAGGCCAGGATGGATGAAGCTACTGCCCTCCATCAAGATGGATTCAAGTGGGATTTAATCTATTTGGGGACGATTACCCTCCCCTGTGGACTTTGCCACCCAAGCTGTTAGTCCTCAGGGTTGTCAGGTTAGTTAATCACCACCTGACAATCGACATTGATTTGCTGGCAATGTGACTTACTCTATTACCATAGCAGGATAACCTGGCCAGTCTGGCAGCCAGTGATTTGCTATATAAAACCAATTTGCTGGGTAAAACACAATGGTCTATGACCATATTTATTTGTTTATCCACTTTTTACTGTTTGTATGTCTTGTCATTCTTCCACCGGGAATACAAAAATAACTCACATTGTGAGCAGGAACCCCAAGGGGTTTGAAGTCCATTGCCCTCCACAACACTTGACCTGGAGTTCTTGAGTCCAACTCACCAATCAGTTGGAGGACAGATGTTTGCAACAGAATGGGAGCTTTTCTCCTGAATGAAGAAAATCCAAAAAGGGTGGTTGCATCATTGGTGATAGAAACTTTGGGAATCCCAGATAATGTTTGGGAATGGAAGGGGGTGGGCTTGAGGTTTAGGAAGTTAGAAAAGGCACTGGTGAAGAAGATGGTGGTGGAAAAGACTTGGGAGGACCAGTCTGTGAATTCTGATAGAGTTCCCCCCACCAACCAGGTGTTGTTGTTGTTGTTGTTTGGATTTGTATGCTGCCCACTCAACAACACAACTCCGGGTGGCTCACAACAATACCACATCCAATACACATTATGCATATCATATCAGGAAATACAGTGGAACCCTGCATAACGAACACTTCATATAACAAAAAATGCATACAATGAAGTGTTTGTTATGCAATGGTGATACCTCAGTTAACGGAAACCCCATATAACAAACATTTTTCCCCATTATGCTTGGGATCTCCCATTGGATCTGCATAGTGAAAAAACTGCATAGCAAAGAGCTCCATGGAATGGAACTTTTTCACTATGCAGGGTTCTACTGTATACATATCACAATACAATGAAATAGGATACAAATAGAATACAATAATAAAAATAAATCACAATATCATATGCACGCAAGTGGTGACTGTATTAAGAGGTATTGATCCAGAAGTACAATTTCATTTCATGAGGCTACAGTGCACAACCCTGACCACAGTTACAAGAAATTGTAGCGAAGCCAAGAAAAAGGAGCACAGTCATCCATGCAGAAAAGGGGCTCAAACACACCTTTTTGTGGACAGAGTCATGATTTCAGGAGCCCTCATTCATGTCACGAATCATCTGTAGTCTTTGCTTTGTCTGAAAAAGGCTGCCAGACTAAGCAAGGAACTCTTGAAACTCCTTCGAAGAGGCCGCAACAGCTTGTTAGAATTTTACTTCTTTCAGCGAAAGATAGCAGTTTGTAGAAGAATTCAAAACAAACTGGGCAAGTTTGCTGCTCTTATCTTAAAGCTGCTGATATCAGTGGAATCCAGCTTTAAAACTGTAAAACAATACAAGTTCAATTTTAAAACTGTAAAACTATAAGGGAATCAAAATAGAATAAAGGTGGAAGCAGAGTTACTCTACTCTGCAGCATGCAAGCTACTGCACCCTACTGGAACCAGAAAACCCTACTTGGGAGGAGAAGTTGGAGGAACAGGAGGAGAGAAGGGTAGACGTATGGCCAGACCTGGCTCCTGAATGAGAGAAAGACAAGGATGATGAGAATGAAAAACTGACCTTGCCACCCAGGTGGACTTTCATATTCAAACAAGACTCATGGAGCAGGGAGTGGTTCTGATTCCAGATTCTGATTCTCTTTGGAAGAAGCTGAGAGGCAGATGATGGAAAAGAAGGAGCTCAAAACTCCAATTTGGGGATAACAAAGCAGGTGGGAATGTTAATAAAGTCTGGAGAGCCTGTTATTTGGGATGGAGAAAGGAAGGTGGACTAACCTAACACCACTACCACGCAGGCTTTCTATAGGTAGTAGGGTATCAAAAGGACCCAGAAGGATAGACAAAAGAGTTGGTTCAAGCCATTACTTAGCTTCATTAGCTGTGAAACAATAAATAGACAGACAGACAAATAAATAAATTAAATAAATAAATCAAACAAAAGTCTTTTATTTATGACACAGATGACTTGTAACAATATTTTCTGGGGAAATCCATCTCTCACCAACCTCCTGCCACTGTGAGGTCTTTAGCTAAACTTGGGGAATGGGAGCTTCCAACAAAGTTATCAGGCCCACTAATGAAAAAGTTCCAGCAGCATCGACCCAGAGACCCTGACTTTACCATACCCCAACTAGAAAACCCTTGATTCAAATTTCCATTCAGTCCTGGGGCTTACCAGAGAGGGTTTGGGATGGATACTACCCCTCAATAGTCTTCAGAGAGGTCACTTAGTTGGACTACAAAATCTCCTAGCCAGTATGGCCAACTTTCCTTTTCAACATCTGGCTGCAGTTGATGGAGTTTGTTAGTGGCGACACCTAAAGATACTGGCCTCTCCTGTCTAGAGGATTTTCAGAGCTGTAATCAAAAGCTGTAACTTTTGCAAGGTCTGTGATAAAGTTGAAATAGTGGGAGAGTCATGCATGTTACCCAGATAAGAGTAGGATTTTTTTAAAAAAATGTATTAAGCAATAACTATGGCTGTATCATATAGCTGTACTCTTTATGTAGTGGTTTTCATCTGTATAGGGGGCTGCGGTGTCTCAAGTGGTTAAGATGCTGAAATTGATGGCTCGAAGGTCGGCAGGTCAGTAGATTGAGACCTGAGTACCGCATGATGGAATGAGCTCTGTCTCTGTCCTTGCTCCTGCCAACCTAGCAGTTTGAAAGCAAGAAATTGCAAGTAGATAAATAGGGACTACTTCGGTGGGAAGATAAACAGCATTCTGTGCACTCCATTGTCTAGTCATGCCTGCCACAATACCACAAAAACGTCTGCAGATGAAGACAGCGCTGGCTCTTTGGCTATAAACAGAGATGAACACTGAACCCTAGAGTTGGATACGACTGGCTTTCAAGCAAGGGTGACTTTCACCTTTACCTTTACTTTTCATCTGTATGGAAAGCTATAGCTCTGTTCCCCAAGTTACTGTCGGATACATGGATTGGCTCCAAAGTGTAAGCACAGAGCTCACGCCATGACTTATGCAGGATAACCTGAAAGGCCCATGGATAAATTACAATGAGCATGATATGCAAGCTTCAACGGTATTCCCCCTTCCCTCATATCTTCCTTTAACTGCCTCTCCCAGAAACCCCGCCGGGTAAGGAAGGTTGTACATTCTAGAGGTTTTGCACAGCATGACTGATGAGCGAGTATACTTTTCGCTGTTGCTTCGCCTTCCCTCTCAGGCCATTAATTATTCCGTCTGACATCAGCAAGGTTCTCAAGTTGATTGTTGTACAATAAACGATAGATTTCTTCTTCTCCAAAGAGCTCATTAAGACATGTTTTATTGGGAGGGGATGTGCTGATTAATCAACCATCCATTTTTTTTAAGAACATCATTCCCTCCTTTCCCCCGTCCCCAAGGTGTTTGGCTGATTTGAGCTGTTTCCCCTGCACCTAGCTCAAACTCCAGATGTTAACATGTATTCCAAACACAGGCCACTCTGATGTCAAAGATGATTGTCTAATTTATTAAACCATCCAAAATGTCAGCTAAATCCTGGGATGCTAAATTTGTTTTGTTTGTTGTTGTTCAGTCGCACAGTCGATCCTGACCCTTTGTGACCCTATGCTAAATAATCATAGACAAATATAAGAGCACTGATGTATTGTTGCCACAGTTAGAAAGCACAAAAGGAGAGCTAAAATAAATTGCAGCCCTACAACCAGAGATGTGTTCAATTGCAAAATTCTATCTATATCCCTTCTTCTGTGGAGAAATTCTTCAGGTTAATATCTTTTCTATAGTTCAAACAAAGCAGGAATGCTAAGTACATAGTTCTGATATCAGAAACATTATCATTTGCTGATTTCAAACATTCATTTTTCACAATGGAAGCACCAGCAATCTGTTGAGCAGCTCAGAAGCAGGAATAGCCGAGAATTGCATTTGAGTGCTATCAAAGTCTACACATTTCTTTATAAATTCAAGTGGAAACAGTGTGAATAAGCTGCCACCTACTATTCCAGTCTAAACACACCTGACTTCATCTTATCTCCCAAGCTCAGCTGGACAGATCTTGGTTAAAAGACCACCTGGGGATAACAGTGATTTCCAGGTAAGGTTAGGAAAGAACTCTGTGTGATTTTTTTTAAATAGGAACAGGGCAATAGCCAGGATTCTAGAAGGGGAGGGGTATTTTTTCAGAAGGGTCAACAATCACACACACACACATGCACTCACGCATGCATGCACACACGCATGCACAACATTAGAACTTTCCCTGGTTAGGCGTGTGAGCTGTTAGCTGGGGAGGCTGGTCCCCCTGGCCACCTCCTGGTTACAGCCATGAATAGAAGCCATGTTAGTCTGTGTTTCAAGCATATCAGAGAGTAAACAAAACAAAAACATTGTAGCACTTTAAAGACTAACTGCTGTATTTTAATGTTAGCTTTTGTGGATCAAGTCCACTTTGTCAAACATAGGAGTGAGACTTCATGGTATCAATTTATACACATCAGGTACAGAAGTACAGAATGGTTGGTTAGCATAACAGATAAGTGTACAAATCAATATGGCTTTTTACAACTGCTAATAGCAGATGATCTCTGGTTGTTATTTGGATTAGTTGTGAATTTTCACCTTGTTGAATTGCAAATAGCAGGAGGATACAATAAAAACACCTGGCATTAAACATTTGCTAAAGAACTTAACCTTCAGCATCTATTGACATCTATGTGAGTCTCTGTGAGCTGTTGCCAGTCAGGGCTGACAAAATGGGCTAGATGAACTAATGGTCTAAATCAGCATAAAAGGTTATTTTGTATTTTGTTAAACTGTCAATGGCAGAAGATTTAGAGGTGGCTGAGTAGTGGCTGATGACATTTACAACATTTCATGTTCTTAGCAGTTTTCAGAGTCTCACCATGTATATGAGATGTATAATAGTGATTTTAAAAAATGAAGCTTTTAAAAAATATGAGGCTAGCTCTATGGTCATCTGATTTGGTGACAAATAACAAATTGGTCCAGTTTTAGAAGCCCCTCCATATGAAGATGGATGGCAAATAAAAGGTTGGAAGGGAGATTTACAAATGGCAAGCTTTCTCTATCCATGTACAGTAAAAACCTGGGTCACAACCACCTTGGTTTAGGTTTACTGCAGTTTACAATGGCAAATCCAATGGAAATGCCGTCCCGGTTTACAAAATTTTAATGTTTTTTTCCTGGTTTACAATGATCATTTCAGGACCAATTTTTTATTTTTCGATGTATCCCTATGGATGTTTCAGTTTACAATTTTGTCAGGTTACAACGGAGGCTGTTGGAACAGACCTCCATCGTAACCTGGGGTTTTATTGTATAATTATCCAGTTCTCATACCCTTATGTTTTTAAAGAAATAGCATTGCATTAGATTTCAAAAGAGGCACTGTTTAAAAGTATTTGTTTTTTGTTTTTGTTTTTACTCCCAGAATAATTGGCTTGGAAGGGCCTTATAATGTCTGAGTGGCAGGGCGGGACCTTTAAAAACTGGACGGCTCTTGCCGCCACCACCGGATGCTGGACACTCCCCTAGCTGGCCCGGCTGAGGGGAGCAGGAACAGCTGAGCGACAGGGCAGGACATGACTTTAAAAGCTGGACATTTGATGACGTGGTTCTGAGACTTTTTAAATGAATGACTTTTTTGATTATTTATTAGTAGTATTTTCTTTGTAATGTGTTATGATGTGATATGATACGATATTGTGATTTATTTGTTGTTACCCCATTGCATTTTATTCTGTTGTAATGTGTATATGCTTTGTTATATTTATATTTTATATTGTAATATTGTTTCATGTAATGTTATATTTGGGGGTTCTGTGAGCCGCCCTGAGTCAGTTTTTACCAAGTAGGGCAGCATACAAATCAAAATACTACAGCAACAGTAACAGCAACAGCAGCAGCAACAACAACAACAACAACAACCCTTTGGAAACCCATGGACCACTGCATGCCAGGCTCCTCTGTCATCTGCCATCCTTCGTAGCCCACCCAGATCTATGCCCACTGTGTCAATGATGCCTTCTAGCCATCTCAACCTCTGCAGAGGGTACACAAGAGCCAGACCAAATTAGAAGATGGAGGAAGGAGCTTGCTGGACAAGGAACAACATTAAAGGAGGATATAGCTGAGGATCTCAACCTCCCCTACATCGCTTGGAGGACCCTGAATAGGCTGGGGGTTGGACTCCCTAAATGCAAGACCAACATGCTCAAGTGGGGGCTGCTGGTCAAATAACATATGGTGTGAATGTGGAGAGACACCGAATCCGGCTCATTTACTGGTCTGCCAATTGCTGCCAGAGACATGCATCGATGAGGACTTGAATTTGGGCAATGACAAAGTCAAGAAAGTGGCTTTATTTTGGCCGTCCAGGGTTTGATTGGGGCATGAAAGAAGAAGTCTTTCCTAATATCATTTGGTTTCTGGTCCCCTGATCATTCTTGATGACTTCCTCTGTACTAGTTCCAGTTTGTTAGAATCCTTGTCAAACTGCAGTGTCCAGAACTAAATACAATATTCTAGATGTGGTCTGACTAGTGCTGAATAGAGGGGGACTAGTAGCTCATGGGTTTGGGAGATTCTACTTCTATTAATGCAGCCTAAAATAACATTGGCCTTTTTGGCAACCACATCACACTGTTGACTCATATTCAGCTTGTGATCTACAACAATTGCAAGATCCTTATCATTCACAGTATTACTGAGCTAAGTATTCCCCATCTTGTAACTCTGCTTTCAGGTCGTCGTCGTCGTCGTCGTCGTCCCCCCCCCCCCCATTTAGAACCTAGATCAGAGATTCTCAACTTGCAGCCCATGGGTCAAATGCGGCCCATTTCATGTGGCTTCCCACTGCCTTCACCACACCAGGAAGTGCCATGTGGTGGAGGAAGGGCAAAATGGCCATCCAGCCCCCAAAGCTGTCTGAGGGAGCATGACCTGGCCCCCAGCTTTAAAAGATTGAGAACTCCTGACCTAGATGTTTCCCTCTCCATGCCAAAAATCACTGCAGGAGAGGACAGTTCTTTCCCATTTTTCAAAACAATTGTATATCATTGTCAACAATTGTATACCTCTCAGGTTGTTCTAGGTCCGTGATGGTGAATCTTGGCACTTCAGGTGTTCTTGGACTTCAGTTCCCAGAAGCCCAAGTCTCTGTGAAACCACACAAATGGGTTTACTGCACATGTTCTTGGACTTCAATTCCTAGAAGCCCAAGTCTTTGTGAATCCACATGAATGGGTTTACTGCATGTGTTCTTGGACTGCAATTCCCAGAAGCCCACGTCTCTGTAAATCCACATGAATGGGATTCACAGAGACTTGGGCTTCTGGGAATTGAAGTCCAAGAACAGCTGGAGTGCCAAGGTTTGCCCTCATTGTTCTAAGTGGACTTGAACTTCCAATACATACACACAAAAAGCTCTATGGTCCTCTGACAGCTTCACAGCACAGATTTTGCTCACTTCTGCATCCTGCACAGAGCCATTTTTGCATGGCTGGTAATAAATAAATGTTAAATATTAGCATCAGTTGTAACTCTGCCAACTTTGGGCTGCTTGGGGGTCCATGTGAATCAGAGGGAAATTCCCCATGGCCTGTTTAAGGCAGCTTTCTGGCTATTTGAGCAACACAAGGCACAGCTATCTGAGGGACAAGTGGGCTCAGTTCCCTGAGATGGTTGAAACGGACCCATAAATTTAAGTAGTATTTCACAAGCCTGGGACAGAAAGATTCATGAACTCAGTGACATTTCATTACATTTCACAAGCTAGTAAACAGCACTGGAGGTGGGGGAGGACAAGGGTGGAGGGGAGAGCAATGATAGCTCAATAGGTTTAGAATATGCATCTCAAAACAGGCAGAAGAAAACCAGTATAGAAAGTGCTGTGGATGTGGTCAGAAGGAGTGGGTCAGATCTTTCTTCAGCATTGGTGATGGGATGGTGATTTTTCTGACAGGTTTGAAGGAAGCACAGGGTGACACAGAGCTCGTGTCCT
This sequence comes from Furcifer pardalis, assembly GCA_030440675.1. NCBI lineage: Eukaryota > Metazoa > Chordata > Lepidosauria > Squamata > Chamaeleonidae > Furcifer > Furcifer pardalis. The sequence goes on along the minus strand of CP126894.1, from coordinate 13,119,936 downwards.
CCGGGATTTGGATGCCATCTCCCAGCATCTGCTAATGCAAGGCTTGCCAAAATCTGTAGGCCTAAGTGCCATTTCCCATTAAATTAAACTGTAGTGGTCGGTCTGGCTAATTATTTGAAGCAGATGGCATACAGATCGTCTGGGTGGAGGTACACAGCCTGGATGGACTATTGTGGCGTAGATCAGGGTCGCCCAAACTTCTCAGGCCACAGGCTGGTCACGTGGTTGTGTGGGCCAGTCATGTGGTTCCCCCCACCTGAAGCAGAAGTAAAACACACGTGCATGTTTTACTTCCACTTCTGGGAGCAGCGTAGGTGGTGCAGGCTGATTTAATTGGCACTGTGGACCTGCTCCAGCCCACATGCCATAGTTTGGGCACCCCAGCTTAGATGGTCTGGTAGCCTAACTCAGTATAAGTTAGCCTTTTCACTCAAGCAGTCAAAGCTTTATGGTCGTCGCCTCCAAAGTACACACAGAGTTTTATGTTCAGTCTCTCGGGGTGGAGTTTTAAGTTCAGTCTCTCAGGATGGAGCTGTGTGGGAAGATCTCTGACCAAAATACCAGAAAGCCAGTCAGAAAGGGCAGTATTTGATTCAAAGCACTAATAAACCAAGCTGGTATAAAGCAGCTATGAAAGCCATAGAAAAATTACTCTTTTTGAACTGTGTATGTGTGTATTTTGTGCTGACAAGACCTCTACATGGACACACCTGACTCCCATTCAAGTACTAACCAGGCCAAACCTTGCTAAGCTTCCTACATTAAAAAAGGATCAGCGTATTAGGATACAGTAATATGAAAATCAAATGGACAGAGAGGAGAATGTTTAGGATGAAGACATTTGTCATATTTAAAGGTCTCCCTTGCTCAGAAACCAGTTGTGCCCATGTCTAGGAATGGTGCTCATCTCTGTTTACAGCCAAAGAGACAGTGCTGTCTGTGTCTGCAGACATTTCTGTGGTCATGTGGCTGGCATGACTAGACACCAAAGCACACAGAACACTGTTACAGTTCCTGTCACATCGGTACCTATTTATCTATTTGCACTTTCTTGCTTTTGAACTGTTAGGTCAGCAGGAGCTGGGACAGAGACGGGAGCTCACTCCATCACACAGCACTTGGATCTCGAACTTCTGACCTGCCAAGCTTCCAGTTGTCAAGCTTAGTATCTTAACCACTAAACCACCACATCACTTCTGCACTAAAAACAATCCCAATTAAGTCAGTTCTCTTGCTGTTATTGTTGTTGTTGTTGTTGTCGTCGTCGTCATTGTCATCACTGTTTTGTGAGGCTCCCATTTTATGTTATGTACTTTGTTCATCATGGAACTCCAGTCGACAGAAGTGGGTTCCCTTACCCTCTCCCACCAACTGCAAATGTATTTTGCTCAGCAATGATTTTCTTACACACTTTCATTTTATTTCTACATTTGATAAAAGAACAATGTGCAAACCAAAGGCAAAGTAGTACTGGCTATGGGCCAGACAAGCTCCCAATAGCATATGATACAGCAACTCAAATAAAGAGCAGCTGAAGCAGAAATACCCTAAATCCTTGGGACTCAACTGGACTCAGTAGAGCTCTGTTGATTTACACAGGCCAATAATCAGTCTCCTTCCCTTTCTCAATAGTTTACTGTACTACATCTGTAGACCTGTACACTAATAGCAACTAATGGATGACCTGCGAATTAACTGCATGTACTTGATTTTATGTATGACATATTGTACCATGAATTGATTTTTAATCTGCCCAAGCTAGAATTTGTCATGGAGGATGATAACTCTAATGTGAGAAACTGCCTCTTGATTTTTTCAGACAATTATTAACACTGAGCTGGTCTTCACAGCTTTTTTGCTTTAGGCAATGACTCACATTGAAATTGAATAGACATAGAAGGAAGAAACAAAAAAGGGACAGAATAAGCTTGCACAATTAAACAGAGCCCTCCAAAGGTTACAATTTAATTATGCCCATGGCATCATACATTGCCCTCCAAAATAATTTTCTGGGTCATTTTGCACTTTGAGCTGCTGTGTTTCAGTGTTGGTTTATCCAACAACTGAGGAGACTTGGCCGACCTGGCATGCATCTCTGGAACCTGGCTGAGACTGGAGGATGGGCTGCCTTTATCAGAACTGTTTCCAGCTGGGTTCATTATTTGGCACCAGCCTAGGGAGAAGGGATGGGGTGGTGGCGTCGCCATTGTGGCCAGAGAGTCACTGGGAGTCGCCAGAGCCATGGCTCTGCAAGTTCTGGGTTGTGAGGCTTTGCTCCTGTGTTTGGGCTCTAAGGGTCAGTTGGGAATCTTGCTCTTGTAGATGCCTCCCTGCAGTGTAGCAGATTTTGTGCCTGAGCTCCTTGAGGCTGTCACCATGCTAGCTTTGGAGTTCCCCAGACTTATGGTCTTGGGGGACCTCAATCTGCCTTCATTCGGGGCTGGCTCGAAGGTAGCATGGGAGTTCATGGCTTCCATGGCAGCTGTGGGCCTGACTCAGGTAATTCAGGACCCAACCAGGAGCAGTGGCCACACCCCGGATTTGGTTTTCTTGTCAGAGCAGTGGCAGAGTGATCTGAAATTACAGAAATTAGATATTAGGCCTGTGCCATTGTCTGGTCACTTTCTAGTGACTTTGGACTTTCTGGGGGTGAAGCTTCACAGTAGGGAGGTAGGGCCCCTTAAATTGGCCCACCCCTTGTGACTCATGGATCCGGATTGATTCCAAAGGGAACTAGGGTACTTTGCCCTGGACCGGTGTTGCGACCCACCTGAGGCGCTTGTCGACCTCTGGGACGAGAGGGCGACGGCGGCCTTGGACATAATTGCTCCACTATGGCCTCTCTATGCTCATGGGCACTGCTCCTCCGCATGGTTCACGGAGGAGTTGAGGGTGCTAGAACAGGCAAAGAGATGCTTTCACCTCTCCAATTTAACATCTACATGAAACCACTGGGTGAATCATTCATTTTCATGGGGTGAGGTATCATCAATATGCAGATGATACCCAGCTGTATATCTCGGCCCATGGGGACCCTAGCAATGCAGTGGAACTCCTTTCCAGTTGCCTGGAGGGTGTCAGGGTCTGGATTGGGGACAACAGGTTACAACTGAATCCTGGCAAGACTGAGTGGTTGTGAGTCAGGGGCCCTGCGTTATCTTGCGAGCTACCATCTTTGGTTCTGGATGGGGCAGTTTTGTCCCAAACAGACCTGGTGCTTAATATGGGGGTCCTCCTGGACTCATGACTACTGCTTAAAGAGCAGGTGGCAGGCATGGCCAGGAGGGCCTTTGCACAACTTCGTGTTGTGTGCCAGTTAACCCCGCTCCTGGACCGGGACTCCTTGCTCATGATCACACACACTTTAGTCACCTCCAGACTTGATTACTGTAATGTGCTCTACATGGGGCTGCCCTTGGTGACCATTCGGAGGCTGCAACTGGTACAGAATGCGGCTGCTCAGGTTGTGATGGGGTGCGGGCATTATGCTCCTGCCTCACCACTACTCCAAGAGCTGCACTGGCTTCCAATATGCCTCCGAGTGCAATTCAAGGTGCTGGTTATTATCTCTAAAGCCCTACATGGTAGTGGGCCAGGATACTTAAGAGACCACATCACCCTGAGGACATCTGTCCATCCCACCAGAGCGGACCAGAGAGGCTCTCTGGTCATGCCATCAGTAGGAGAGCCTTTTCTGTGTCTGCTCTGGCCCTATGGAACCTCCTGCCAAGTGAGCTGTGCCTCCAGACAGAGCTGCTGCCCTTCAGGAAGGGGGTAAAGACCTGCTGGCGGGGCATGTGTGGGGTGCGGGCTGGACAATCAGTTCAGCCAGTGGGTTCTTCTGAATAATCCCCACCTCTCTCCTTGATATTTTTAACTCTCACTGATATTTTTAACTTTTTAACCTTTTTAACTAATTTAATTAATGTGTTTTTAACTGTGTTCTTAATTTTGTAAGCCGCCCTGAGTCTTCAGATGAGAGCGTAATATAAATGTGAATAAATAAATAAATAAATACATTGTTCCACCAGGCAAAATGTTTTAACATGAGACCAGAGTTCATGTTTCATCTTCAGCTTCACATCTCCAGTGAAAGGCTAGCCCTAGGAGACTTATTTCCAGAAATGGGAATTCATGGGAGAGCAACTGCATGTAGGTCAGTGGTGGTCAAGCTGTCCCCTGACAGGTATTATTGACCCAGGGTGCCAAAATGTAGGAGATGCAAAACAAGTGACCACTGCAAACAAACCATCTAAACAACAAGGTTGTTTTATCATGCAAATGTAGAGTTTTATCGCTATTTCAATCAGATCCTTTTCAAAGATGGAACAATTGCAAATGTTGGGACTTCAAAATCTAAGGAGGCTCCTGGACCTTGTGTCAAGGCAAACTGGAATAAATGAGAACAAAGAATTTAATTCTTATTCTTCTCTTCATGACAAGATTAAGTCCCAGGTAAGGGGTTTTCCACCTTTTAAAGCTGTAGGCCAGCCCATGACCCCTCAGACAGCTGAGCAGACCGAACTGGTAGTTCCCCCCACCATAAATGCTGCCATAACATGTGTCTGTAGCTGTTGCAAATGTGTTTACAACAGCCGTGGGCACATTTACAGCTGTTGTAAATGTCTCTGCCTCCGTTCCTGGTGGCAGTGGTAGTGGTGGTGGCAACGTGGGCCACATGAAATGGTGCCGTGGGCTGGGTCAGGCCCACGGGCTATAGGTTAAGAACCCCTGTCCCAGGATCATTCACCGAGAGATAACCTCTTGGTGCCGCATTGCAACAAACCCAGAGCATTCCCTGGCAAACACATAGTCTTTCTCTCCCAGCCTTAGTTACCACACAGCTGTAGCCAAGCAATATGTTCCTAATGTGTGACATCACAGGTTATTGTGCCTACAGACCTGTGTCATTTTACAATTAACCAAGTACAAAATGTACCCTCCAGATCAGTGGTGGGCAACCAAAAATTTTACTACCACACTATGGGAGGAGCCAACATCATGATGTCATGGGCAGAGCCAATGTCATGATGTCATGGGCGGAGCCAACTTAAAAACCAATTAAAAATAAGTACACATAAAAATGCAAATTATATACATAAAAATACACATAAAACACATAAAATACACATTAAAATAAATACACATTAAATACACATTAAAATCCACACCCACACCCCACACCCAAAGGTGAGTCACTTACCCTGGGGAGCGGGCTATAGGGAGCTTCAGGCTAGCAGCTTCTCTTCCTCCTCCCCACTTGGGAGGACAGCAAGGAGGCTGTGCATGCACACCAAGCACTGTAGATGCGCATGCACAGCAAGTGCTTTGTGCACATGTGCAGTGGGGGAACTGATGAAAAGGTACGCCCCCAAGGTAGTTCCCCCCAGAAGCCGCTACCAGTTCTCCAGGACACTGGGAAAAGTTACTACCGGATCTGGCGAGCTGGTGCGAGCCTGTTGCTGCCCATCACTGCTCCAGATCCTTGCAGATATTGAAGCCAACTTATACTCAGGTCAGCATAAACACTCAAAAACATACTCACACAAATGTCTAAATTAATTAATTTTACCATATTTTCATGTAGTTTAATTACTGAAACTCACTAGCAGCTGCTGCATTTACCACCCCTGACCTATACTTGTGTCAATCTGTTTTCCTAGTTTTAGAGGTCCAAATTAGGTACCTCAACTTATATTCAGGATGCTTCATAGTTGAGTATATATGGTAGATAAATAGGGACTACTTCGATGGGAAGATAAACAGCGCTCCTGTGTCTAGTCATGCCTGCCACATGACCATGGAAATGTCTGCAGAAGCAGACAGCGCTGGCTCTTCGGCTTTGAAACAGAGATGAGCACTGAATCCTAGAGTCAGATACGACTAGTTTTCAAGCAAGGGAAACCTTTACTTTTACCTATCTCTCTCTCTCTATCTATCTATCTATCTAGCTAGCTAGCTAGCTAGCTATCTATCTAGCTAGCTAGCTAGCTATCTCCTCTGGGCCCACAACAACGGCCTGAGGAAGAAGATGCCAAGGCCTAGCAGTGGTTGGGGACCTTGCCCACTCCTCTGGGCCCACAACAACGGCCTGACGGGAGTTAGTTTGTGTTCTGGTTTGGTTGCTTTATGTGGTTGCACTTTCTAATTTTTATTGTACTGTTGTTGTTTTGACTGTAAGCCGCCCTGAGTCACCTCGGCGAGTGGGCGACAATATAAAACTAAATAAATAAATAAAATATCTATCTATCTATCTATCTATCTATCTATCTATCTATCTATCTATCTATCTATCTATCTATCTATCTATCTATCTATGTTTCCTGGCCTAGCCAGTTAACATAATCAGGATTACATTTTCTACTTTTCTACTCATGAGCAAGCATGACATCTGTCCTGCTTTGAACATACCTGTACTTAAAACAATGACATTCTTCTCTACCATTCTAATATAACAAAAAACATATTTCATCCTTTGTCTTACTTCTTCCTCTCTCTTACCCAATAAGACTCCACATTCAGTGTCCAGCATTCACCCTTCTGTTCGCACAGTCCAAGCATATTTTGACTATCCCAGAGAAAAGGAATCTGCACCTGGCCCAAAGACCAAATTCTTATACTTTCTTCACCCCCTCTTAGGAAAGAAACAATAGCATCAATTTTAAACTCACAAAAGCAAAGGCTCCATTTCAATTCATTACATACCATCTTTAAAGAGGTCACAACAGTAATATGGCTGGTAGTGCAGGGTTAGGGTAGTAGAGGTGAATCCCTCAGGGCGTTATTGGACGAGGTGAAGACTGTATGTTCAACATGATTCGGGTGAATCAGTGGGGCATGCAGTGACACAGTGGAACAGTTCTATGATACAACCAACATATGCTCTTGGGAGTTCAGCTGGCCTGCGCAGTAACTGGCATGGATCAGCACCACACAGGGGCTAGGGATTCATCAGTCTGGGCCAGAGAGGTGAAGAGGAATTTGCCTATTCTTGTACCAGGCCCCTCCCTACTACCAGGCCCCTCCATAGGTTAGGGATTTTATTCAAATTTCAGTAAAGTTGTGACCAAAGTTTATACCAAATTTCTCTGTGTGCTGCCTCAGCATTTCTGGGTTGGCAGGGAATTGTCCATTGCCCACATTGTTCCAAAGATATATGAGTCTTTTAAACACTCCATCTATTCAAAAACAACACAGATGTCTGGAAAAGCAATAATGACATGAGATATTGGGGAATCAGCTGACTGTTGGAAAGCCCCCAAGCGTATCGATTTGAAAGCCAATAGGGCTGCCCAATTTCCTGTCAGTTTTCCAATAACTAGATTCAGTCACACCAGCTGATGCATGAGCAATGCTCAGAATAGATGATATGATTGGTAAGAGGTGAGGGAGAGTGGGTGGGTGGCTCAGATAAGAAAAGATTTTCACCAAATCACTTCCCCATGAAATAACATGAACCTGACTTTTTAAATTTGAAATGACAGTACTAATTTGAGTATTTGCAAAATAGCCACTCCCTAACAGGGAGCAGCTGCAATGTTTGGGATTGTTTCGCTTATCATCATCACCACTACCCCAAAAAAGCCAGGGAGAAAAGACATAGTGGGCATGTATTATATTATTTATAGTATGAACAAAGCAGACAGAGAGAACTCCTTCCTTTCTATCTTATTTACCTCAGAAGCTGCAGTTACTCTCTACAGTTACTCTGTTTGACAGCCATGTAAGCGGCATATGGGACTTGATAGACCTTTTTGAGCAGAATACAGGATGTTCTCACATTCTTAGCTTTGTAGAACTTGACCACTCAGTGGATTTTGAAGTTTGTCTTATATAAAGAATCAACTTCTAAGCATTTTTTGAAATTTGATATTGCATAGTTCAATGATTGTTGTTGATCGCTGATTGGTTATTATTAAGTTCATGGAAATGTTTATATGCATAATGATTTATCGTCTCCTGATTGCTTTCACGTGGAATGTTTCTCTAGCATAAAGATAATATTAATGTTTGTAAATATCATATTGTCAGGAACACCAGTCTTTGCAGATAGCTTTTCAGGATATTTGTATTTCTATGAAATGTCCTTCTTTGGATTTTACTATTCTTAGAAAGCAAGCATAGCCAGCTGGAAAAATTAATTTTCCAATTTTTGAACACAATCTGTGTAAAATACTTTGAGCTAGAGCTATTCCTAACATTAGGCAAAATGAAACAGTCATTTCAGGCATCAGATGCTAGCTAATTTGGAGCAGTTCACCGTGACAGCTTCATGCCATTATCCTCTGTGGAGGACAGTCCTTCCTTCCTTCCTTCCATTTTATGTCTATGGTACTCTTCTCAACATGGTTCATAATAATTAAAATACAATACAAGTAAGATAAGAAACACAACAAATTGCAAAAAACAGTTAAGCATAGTAAAAATAACTGTGTGCCATCAAGTTGATTCTGACTTATGGCAATCTTTTCCATAGTTTTCTATGCAGACAAGTGGTTTACTATGTAAGGATAATAAAGCCCATTATCTTACTACCATAGGACTCGTTCCACCCGACAGAGAACTGCACCTATCCTGGAAGCCAGCATAAAACCTACTGCTGCTTCAGAGTACAAGTGTATCTGTTCCAGGTTAGAGAAATCTATGATAGGTTTCAATCACTGACTGTTTATGCTTACAAACCAGCCAGATCGGGTAGAAAATAGCAATGTAAATTAGGTAACAATATGTAGCATTGCCAATAAAAAACTAAAGGAACTGGAAATCTTCCACCAGCGTATGCTCTATATAAAAAGTACAACGTCTTATGTTACAAATCAGGTTTTATTTTGAAGGGGAAATAGATCGAAGTTCAGGATCACAAAAATAGAAAAGGAACATTTTTTGCATTTCCCTTTTCACTGGATAAAACAAGAAAAGCATATCTATCTATATTTCCTGGCATAGCTAGTTAACAAAAGCAAGATTACATAATTCTACTGTTCTACTCACAAGCAAGCATGGTGACTCCTGTCTCCACCTGCTCTTTGGAACATGCACACTCTAATGGTGTTTCTTCTACAACATTCTAAGACAGGGGTTTCCAACCTAAAGCCCATGGGCCGCATCTGGCCCATGGTGCCATTTCATGTGCCCCCTCCAAAGGCATTCAAAAAACAAAATGGCCACACATTTGAAGCTTCTGGGACAAAATGGCCATCCAGCCCTCGAAGCTGACAGAGTATGGCCTGACCCCAGGCTTGAAAAGGTTGGGAATCTCTTTTCTAAGATAACCAAACCTATTTTTCATCTTTCATCCCACCTTTTCCTGTATGTTACCCAATAAGGCTTCACTTTAAATGTTCATCATACCTACTTCCGTTCTCAGAGTTTCAGCTTGTTATAACTATCTTCAAGGGAAAGGAATCCACACCTGGCTTTGAAGGACACATACCCAGACTTTCTTCACCCCACCCCAACCCCACTCAAGGAGCAAAGAACCAATGACCATCTTGAATTTTTTGGAATAGTAGCTGTGTTAATCTGTTGTTCAGGCATATAAGAAAACAAAAATAAAAAAAGTAATAAAACAAAACACGGTAGCACTTTAAAGACTAACTGCTATATTTTTTTTATTTTTAGTGACCATCTTAACTCACTAAAAGCAAAGGCTCCATTTTGATTCATTACATACTATTCCTGCATCCTTGCACTGTACAACTTACATATGGTTACACAGGCTGTCTCTTCTCAGGACGCATGGTGGATTAAACTGTCAGGAAACAAATTTACTAGTGAGTAGGGCTTCTTGACACAGGTGGTTGGTTCCTGCTTCTGAATTGCCACCCTCCTAGCTAAGCAACCCAGGATATCAGATTAATGTAGATAAGGTAGCACATAGCCAAGTAAACACTCCAGTCATCTTCAGGTAATTTAAAAGTAAATTATAATCAGAGTATGTTACAGAAGAAATTTCATCAAAAGTTTAGAAAGCATATCAAACTAAAGAAAGCTTCTCTAATCAAGGAAGCCCAGGGCACCCTCCCTTCTCTTAAGTCCCTATATGTTTCTAAATTCACTGCTCACCCCATAGCACAAAACGTCAGATCAAGAGAGTGTCTTGGCCCCACATTCTGGATTTTATCTCCTTGCACACAGTCCACCCTCTTGCCATCCCCCTAAAAGAATCCAGTCTATGACCATACAGTATAACACATCCATCATACTTAGATTTCATTTCTTCCAACCCACAAGGCTAGCATGTTTTCAAATTCCAGTTCCTCTCAGGTATGTGCTATAGGTCCTCCCACGCATGGAAATCTCCATCTTGGAATGATGCTGAACCAGGGCACAAATCCTGCCCTGACATAAACTGCTAAGCTCTACAACCAGATAACTACAACATTATAAAGGTTAATTACCCAAACTATGAAAAGATCTTTTAAAACCTGCTTTAAAAATATAGACTCCAAGATCTCTAACTCAGATTCTAAGGTACAGTAATACCTCGGATAACGTTTACCTCGGATAATGCTAAAATCACATAACATTAAGTAATCTGGGGAGGAGAATTGGATCGAATGACGTTAAGGTCCTATGGGATGGATCGGATAACAACTGCTAAAGCCTGTGTGGTTACAATGTATCTCTATGGAGCTTTAACGTTATCTGATCCATCCCATAGGATTTTAACATGCATCGGATAACACTGAAAATCGGATAACACCAAGACTTGTGGAACCAAGTCTTAGCGTTATCCGAGGTATTACTGTACTTTAACTTGTGTCTGGTACCATGCGTGGTAGACTAATGCCATGCAGATTCAGTGGGTTGTGTCTCAACACCTGAAAAAGAAAAAGAGTCAGCTTGTTTTTCATCTAAAAAGGGAATGCCATCTTGTTATTCATCTCAGACAGCAAATTGTCTTGGGCTACCTTGGCTCTGAATTCAGAAAGGCAAAGTGTTATTAGTTCTTGCAACAATCCATACTTAACACACAAGCAACGCTGTTGAAATGTTCATTGGTGTTTGAGGTCGCATTAAGAGGTGGCATCTTCTTGGCAAAGCAATTCATTGAACCTCCAGTTACAAGATAAACATTCCACACACATCAAATACAAAATGCTCGGATTTTAAATTAAAAGACAGCAGCTTTTAAAGAAATTATGATTGATTGGGGTTTTGCTTTCAACTGCTAAGCAGCACAGAATAAAAACATCAGCTACCTGAATCAATATTTCAGCAGACACTGACACCAGCTTTTGAAATGATCTATTAGCATCTTTTTATTACTGTGTCAAATGTGATGCATCAGGTTTGCATGCATAGGTAAAGAAATCGTTCATGGGGAGGGAGCTAAAAAGTGCAAATTACTACTTTCCTGTATGTAAACGAAAGGCTAATTGCTCTTTGCAAACTATTTATGCAAATGACCACTTCTGCTATGTTGATGGATGAGAATTCTACATGTTACACACACTTTTTAAAATTACTGGTTGCTAATAGAATGGAGGAAGTCTTTAGGCCAATGGCTTTCATTCCACAGATAATATATTCACAATGTGTGTGTGTGTTTAATTCACTGCCTTTTTATCTAACCTATTCCACAGCTCTTAGAAGGGCAGCAATTTAAAATATTAAATATTGCCAACACTGTTAAGCAAAGCTGTCATTAACATCGCAAGCACTCGGTCGACTCATACACTGATGTTTATTTCTGTCTTTTCAAAGTTGAAAGTCATTTGAAAACAAGATGATGGTTTGTAGTTCATATATTAACCCCACCTTTATCTGTGGTAAACCATGGAACTGGTCCTGGAGGTGACATTGGCAATGGTGGTTACTTGAGCATTAGTTCAAAATCTGCAAAATCTGTCTTCTTTTACCCCATCGGTTGTTGGGGGAGATACAAGTTTCTTGCTCAGGCACTTCTAGCAGCCTCCACTAGCATTATTTGGGATTCTTGTAATGTGTCCTTTATGTTATCTCTCAATCTTTCTCTGGGTCTCCCTCATGGACTTTGTCCTTCTCCCTTTTCCACGTATGCCTTGTAAGGTATGCAATCCCAAGACATTATCTCTAAATAGGCAAACCACTTTATTTGTTGTCTCTGTATGTAAATTACAATTGGTTCTATTCCAATTCTTTCCCTTATAATCTCATTCCTGAATTTATCCCTTCTAGTCACTCTAGCCGCCTTCCTCAGGCATCTCATTTCCATGGTGACCAACTTTCCTTTGTGTTTTGCTGTAAGTGTCCATGTTTGGCACTGGTAACAAAAGGTGGGAATGAATATGCTTTGTATGAGGCATTTCTTTGTGCTGATCAGTATTTCCTTATGTTGTAAGAGCGGAGCTAACTGCCCAAACATTTGGGCATCTCAGAAAACAAAATACTGTATTTTTCAGACCATAAGGCGCACCTGACCATAAGGCACACCGAGTTTTTAGACCAGGAAAACAAGAAAAAATATTCTGAATCAAATAGAACTAGTATATTAAAATATTTATAAAAATAAAGCAAAATATGGTAACATTTAACAGCGTAAACTCAACAGTGGTGTTAAGAACCATCATCACTTCCATTAACAAATGAGGAAAGACTTAGAGGCTCAAGCACTTTTCTAGTTTTCTAGTTTGGGCACCACTAGGTAAAGGTAAAGGTTTCCCTTGCTCGAAAGCCAGTCATATCTGACTCTAGGGTTCAGTGCTCATCTCTGCTTCAAAGCCATGGTCATGTGGCAGGCGATCATGTGCTGGGATCAATCAACACTTGGGTTGTGGGCAGGGGTGGCAGATGTGTGCACCCATTTCTCCCTCCCCTCAACCCAAGCACCATGTTGCAAGATAGATATGGTCATCGTACCAGATCTCTAGAATAATATGCCTTAATTTAAATGTAAAACAGCTGTACCTCCTTAAGGGTTCTCCAATTGGAACAGCAATTAGAACAGCACAGGTGTGGCTTATTGATGAGGTAACTCCAAGACTTTGCTTAAAAACCCCAAGCCAGGCCTGGCGGCCAGCAAGCCTTTTTAGGAACTGTGGTAGTATGTCAATATAGGTAAAGGTATTAAATACACATTAAAATACACACAGACACACCACATTCAAAGGTGAATCACTTACCCTGGGGAGCAGGCTATAGGGAGCTTCAGGCTAGCAGCTTCTCTTCCTCCTCCCCACTTGGGAGGACAGCAAGGAGGCCGTGCATATGCGCCAAGCACTGTAGGCGTGCATGCACACCAAGTGCTTGGTGCGCATGGACAGTGGGAGAACCAATGAAAAGGTAAGCCCTGGAGGTGGTGTTTTTTTTTATTATTATTTATTTATTTTCTCCCAAAGCTGCTACCGGTTCTCCAGAACACTGGGAAAAATTACTACCGGTTCTGGCGAACTGATGCTAACAGCTTCCCACAGCCATCAGCAACAATAGATTATTCAGTTTAGCTCTAAATGTCCCCCTTTCAATCTCAAAGGTGGGGAGAAAGCCCATTCTGATCAACCTCTTACCTGCATGTCAGAAAACAAACAAAAACACTGTACCTGGTTACTTTCTGTTTTGCTAAAGAGAATTGACAGAAAGGTTGTAATATAATATATAAAATATCAAGCAGCATATAGCAATCTGTGTATCAAATTTGATAATGTCCCAGAAACTCTTTGCTAATATTTAATCCCCTGCAATGGGTGTCTAACAGATGTATGTATTTTATTTCTGCTGTCTCCCTTTCAATCCTAGTTTTGTAATTTCTCTGTTCCAGAATTGTAACTTTCAGGTCTTGGATAGAGTGTCCAATTGTTTGGTTTGCCTTCCTGCACCCAAAAGACAGTTGAGCAAAATAAAGGTGTCTGTCAGTTTTCCTATCATTAGCCACCTCCCTTTGGACTGCAAGTTCCATAAATCATAGTCACCAAAGGCATTTTTTTTTGGGGGGGGGTGGGGGGTGGGGGGGGTACTGCTCTTGGAATAGGGATTGCAGTGGCTTAGTGGCTAAGATGCTGAATTTGATGACTGGAAGGTCATCAGGTCAGCAGTTCAAGACCCAAGTGCTGCACGACAGAGTGAGCTCCCATCTGTGTCCCAGCTCCTGCCAACCTAGCAGTTCGAAACCAAGAAATTGCAAGTAGATAAATAGGGACCAATTTGGTGGGAAGGTAAACAGCATTCCATGTCTAGTCATGCCTGCCACATGACCATAGAAATGTCTGCAGACACAGACACCGCTGGCTCTTTGGCTATAAACAGAGATGAGCACTGAACCCTAAAGTTGGATACAACTGGCTTTTGAGCAAGGGCAACTTTTACCTTTACTCTTGGAATCCCCCACAGGAAGCTCTTTGAATCTCCTAGCCATCATGGTGTAGGGATCAAAGTCTAGAAATACACTTTTTTTCAAACAAGGGGTTCCCCCCCCCAACTCTGAATCTAGCTACTCCTTGATTTTTCTGGTGGGGTGTGTGTGTTAGCTGGTTTCCCTTAACTGAATTTCATACAATTGGGCAGGTTCTTCTTAGAGCAATTCCCCTCTGTTCCTGACGGATCACCTTGCTTCTCTTCCCAATACAAATATTTCCGAGCAATTTCCACCACTAGCTAGAGGCAGAGAACCACACTGAGCTCTCCTGACACTGGCATATGTCCTGCACTGCCCTTTCTGGTTTCACATCTATTATTGGTATTCCTTGGACATGCTCTCCCTGCCCGTGGGATGCAATGTCAAATCTTTCCTCCCTGAGTGACACTGATATTCTGCACTGTTTCCTGCAGCTGGATGATTCATCTGGTTGCTGAGCAGGACCAGCCTCTTGTTCAGTGAACACCACCTCCTTTGGGTAGTTAAAAACTGCAAAATCTCTTTCTTTATCTTTTGTCTCTTGCCTTTTTGGCTCTCTAGCCATGGGCCCCCTAGTCTGGGGATTCTGGGACTTGTTGTCCAAATAGTAAGATTTTTGAGCAATGGTCTGATTATGTGTAAGATCCAAAGTTATAGAGGTAAAGGTTTCCCTTGCTCAAAAGCCAGTTGTGTCTGACTCTAGGGGGTGGTGCTCATCTTCATTTACAGCCAAAGAGTCACCACTGTCTGCAATTGTCTCCATGGTCATGTGGCAGGCATGACTAGATGCCAAAGCTCACAGAACGCCGTTGCGCTTCCCACCACAACTGCTACTGCTATTGCTGCTGCTGCTACTACTACTTCCAAGTCTAGGCCAGACATGAAACTGCCAAAATGAAGCCATCTTTGGGGAGTTCTTTCTGCAGATCCTTTCGCTTGACCCAGTGTGAGAAAGATTAGCCAGCTCAAAGTGACCATTGCCCAGGGTATGCTCGATTGTGGTTCAAAAATACCACAATCTAAGAGGCTCTTTCAGTGTACCTCTCATTTCCCACTGCAGCAGTACCTATTTATCTACTTGTAATTTCTTGCTTTCAAACTGCTAGGTTGGCAGGAGCTGGGACAAACAATAGGCACTCACTCCATTGTGCAGCAAACTGCTGACCTGCCAACCTTCTGGTCATCAATCTAATTTTTAAAATGTTTGATTTGGTAAGAATTTGTGTTGAGATAATTGTTTAATGGGCGACTAAGCTTAATTGAAGGGGTGCAAAAGGATACTGTAAACATCTCAAAGTGGAGATGGTAGTTATCCTAATGAAGGGGTGCCCAAACTTTTTGGGCCATAGGCTGGTCATGTGGTTCAGGGAGCAGTCATTATGGCCCATGGGCCAGATCCAGCCCCTGATGCCAATTCATCCAGCCTGTCTGGGCACGTTTTACTTCCGCTTCTGGGAGCAACGAGGGCTTCGTGAGCCGGATGAATTGGTGTTGGGGGCTGGATCTGGCCCACAGGCCATATTTTGGGCACCCCTGTCCTAATGCAATGTTTCCTAATGTGGGGCCCAGGCCTCGCAGGAGGGCTTCAATTCCCAGAAGCTTATGTCAGTACATCAGCTGATCAGTACTTTGGAGAATTGACTTAGGCTTCTGGGAATTGAAGTCAACAAACCAAAGGCTGGGAAACACTGGCCTAACGATGTTGATGAGCTTATGTCTTGTCATCAAGTCAAAGAGTTGGCCTGGCTGACTTGACCTCTACAGGTTTCAGTTAAACCATGGGTTCCCATATTAAGTGGCTTATTTAAGGAGTGCCACTTTGGATCTGGACCATGGGGATACTGGCGTGTAGTTTGTACTGTTTTTTAACTTTAGATAACTTCAGATAATCTTTTAAACTTCATGATTTTATATGTTTTTATCTTTTACCTCTGTTTTATTATGATGTAAGCCGCCCAGAGTCGGGTTCTCCCGAGTGGGGCGGGGTAATAAATTCAATAAATAAAATAAATAAATAAATAAATAAAATAAACCAGAGGAAAAGGACCATTGATTCTACAACCCGAGTATAACAATTTGCAAGAAAGCATGAACAGAAGTCCACATAGTTAAAGTGATGGTCTTCCCAGTGGTAATGTATGGCTGTGAGAGCTGGACCCTAAGGAAGACTGAGCACAGAAGAATAGTTGCCTTCAGACTGTGGTGTTGGAGAAGACTTTTGAGATTCCCCTGGACTGCAAGGAGATCAAATCAGCCCATCTTAAAGGAAATCAAACCTGATTGCTCCTTAAAAGATCAGATACTGAAGCTGGAGCTCAAATAATTTGGCAACCAGGTGAGAAAAAAGGACTCACTGGAGAAGACCCTGATGCTAGGAAAGATTGAAGGTAAAAGGAGAAGGGGAGGCAGAAGATGAGATGGTTAGACAGCATCATTGACATGGTAAGCATGGATCTAGCCTGCCTCCGGAGGATGGCATGCTGGGTCCATGAGGTCAAAAGGGTCACAATTGACTGTGTGACTGAATAAGAAATGAACAGGTTAGAGATTCCAGGTGGAATTGGCAGCTGTCAGGGTCAAGGCAGATGTATCAAAGAATTGCAATGCTTCTCCAAGCAGGGAGAAAAACCTTGGGGTGAGCTGTACAGGAGGAGAAGAAAACTGACTGTATTGTGTGTGGTGTGCCTGGGTACCCATCTCCACTAATTCCCTGCTGTTACCAGAACACATTTATTCTACACAAGACTGCTTTTATGTGTATTATGCTTGCATCACTTCCACCCCTGCCTGCCCTACTTCTGTAACATTACAATGGCCCACCTCCATCTTAGCTTTTAGTCCTGAAATAGCCAGGAGTGGGATGCTGCTGCCTTAGCAATCCTACATCCTTGAACAAAATGCTGCTTAGCTTGATGTCTTGCTCAATATTTCATAGAAATAAGAGCCTTACTGAACATTCACAGGGCTTAGGCATGACTAAGGCAGGCACCAGGATTTAGAATGGCTACAGGCTGTTGCTGAACAATGGCAAAGCAGTATTATTTTGGGAGGTTGGGGTTTTAAAACAAAGAAATACTTGCACCAAATGTAGGAGAGAGAGAAAGGCTTTATTCTGTTTATGCATAAAGAGTTCCTCTTGCAGCAAGAGAAGCAAAGATATAAACAATGGCCTTTTATAGACCAGGCCTGAGAGAGACAGCTGAATACACAAAATTCACAATAGTGCAGATCTTATCTTTTGCACACCAACCCAGTTCTTTAACCTGCTTCCTGACACATACACAAAAATATGGGGAGGGGCAGAGGGAGATTTTTAACTCTTTAGTTCACTTAAAGTTCAAAATGGCTTTACTGTGGCTACGCTATTATCATCTGCCCAGTGTGTTAAGAAGCAACCAGGCTCAGAAACCAACTATTAGCCAGGGTTGTATGAACACTCTATATCAAAGCAAAGGAAGTATGGGTAATGTAATGTGTCCAATATGGGCATCCTGAGACTAGAAACCCACCAAAAAGTAACTTTTCCCACCCTTTTGTCTTAGGAGCACATGAGAGAAAAACTACCGTTTATCCAAGGAGCAATTTATCAAAATTGACCTTGCATCCAGATGTTCTACTGTGAAGGGATAGGGCTATATCAAAGTGTGTGCCTACCATTCTGTACTGAAGGGGTGGTGGTCTTGGAATAGTACACATCATCTAGATGGTGGAGAATAATGGCTTTTTAAATACCACCAAAAGGCATTTGTAGAGACAGCAGAGGGACTTTTAAGAAGCAATCTTTTGTGATGCCAATTGGAGGAACAATCAATATACCAAAGAGAGTAAGTGGAGCAAGAAGGTTCCAGCAACCCCCTTCCATGGCTAAACTCTGAGAAAATAGTAGGGAAGGAGAGAGAAACAAAAAAACAACATGGTCCCCCAGAACAATATTGCAAACTATTCACCCGTTAGGAGATTAAATTAGAAAAAAGCTGGATGTAACAAATGTATAGCATTCACTTAACCTGTGTTTGATGGGCTGGAAACCAAAAAAATTAAAGGGTTCAGAGGAGAAAAGGGACAGGGACGCACCGGAATGTGAAAGCAATTAAAGAGACCATTTCACTTTAAAAACCAATCACTCCCAAGAATGATCTAAAATTAATGGGCAGCACGTGTCTTCAGATGAGCAGTTGTAGAAAAATGAACATACCATAAACAAATTCACAAAAACAGTCCAATGGCAAAAAGAGAAAAATTGTTTGTTGGTTTGTATGTTTGTTTACCATCCATCAAAAAAAAATTCCAAAGAAAAAAGAAATGCAAAAGGTTTATTTAGAAATTGTATTAATACAAATCTATTCTTCCCTCCTATATGTTAAATCTTATTCACACATTTACAATGCATTATATACAGTATCTCCCTTGCCTGGGGAACTCACAGAGGTGCCAATGGAAAATGTTCAGATTGTCCAGAAGGTATAGGGCAAAAATCTCAAAGGGACATGACTAAAATAATTCACTTATTTACTGTAGCCTAAAGGGCTATGGTGGCTTAGTGGTTAAGACACTGAGCTTAATGACTGGAAGGTTGGCAGAACAGCAGTTCAAGACCCAAGCACTGTGTGAATGAGTGAGCTCTTGTCATCTATCCCAGCTCCTGCCAACCTAGCAGCTTGAAAGCTAGAAATTGCAAGTAGATAGACAGAGAGCTACCACTTTGGCAGGAAAAATAACAGTGTTCTGTGCACTCCGGCATCTAGTCTTGCCTACCACATGACCACAGAAACATCTGCAGATGCAGACAGCACTGGAACTTTCGTTCTAAAAAATAGAAATGAGCACCACCCTTAGAGTCAGACATGACTGGCCTTCAAGCAAAGGAGATCTTTATCTTTACATTCAAAAACACTAAGGATACTAGCCAGTCTTCTCAGATATATATTGGCTGCAAAGAAAGAGCATGCCCTTCCAACACTTTGTTAAACCGTGATACGTATTATTTCTACCAGCCCTGCCCTTTGCTTTTTTAGAAATATACTTATCTGATCCTTGTGTGATTCCATGCCAGTATTTGTGGGATTCTTTGGGAAGACCCCATTCCCATCAATAGAGGAATGTGAATTGCAAGAACTGGTAAGACAGGGATGGTGCAAGAGAGACAGAAAGACTTCTGGATTGGCAGACTCTTTATAGAGCTAGACATCCTCATTTATTTGCAATTTCTCCTTCTTTTCCAGCTGCCAGGAGAAAGCACCCATCAGTTTCCTAAGAAGGGAGTGAGGAAGGTACAGTCAAACCTCATATAACACTAAAACCTGGTTCCACAAGTCTTGATGTTATATGATTTTTAGTGTTATCCGATGCATGTTAAAATCCTATGGGAGCCATAGAGATACATTGTAACCACACAGGCTTTAGCGGTTGTTATCTGAAGCATCCCATAGGATCTTAATGTTATCCGATGCAATTCTTCCCCCCAGATTCCTTAATGTTATGCGATTTTCGTGTTATTCGATACTAATGTTATATGAGGTATCACTGTACTTTAAAAGGGCAATGGTCACAGTTATCTTTGCCTCCTTCTTAAAGGGCAGTGCAAAGAGTATGTAGAGTTGTACCTCGCTTAAAGAGCATAATGTGTTCCACAGGATTGCTCTTTAAGCGAGTTTGCTCTTTAAGCGAAACACCATTGTAAATGACCAATTGTGGGGGGGATTGCGAACCCTGATTTATTTGTTAAGCGAGTTATTGGTTGATTATATTTGTTAAGGTTAAGCGAAGCGAACATTCAGAGAAAATTCTGCTCTTTAAGCGAGTTACTCTTTAAGTGAGGCACTCTTTATGTGAGGTTTGACTGTATTTCTGTTCACTTCCTGTCCTTTCTCTCCCCACTCCTTCTGTTCCCTGAATCTAAAATTAGTGGTGCTGCAGCCACAGTATTTGGTTGATTTAATCAATAGCTTTGCTGCAGAAAAGACAAGAAAGACGCGTTTCAAAGGTAACGACCATATTGTCCTTTGCTTACTTTAGTTCTTCTCTTCCCACACTTCTAATCATAACACTTACAGTTTTAACACTAGTAATCAGTGTGGTGCTGTTCCACTCGATCAACACTTCTGAGCTCTTTGCTTTGCCCCAAGACTGCCCTAGAAACATGCAAATATTCCAGATTCAATTTGTTTTGCTCCTCTTTCCAAAGACATGGCACATAGCTATAAAACAGTCCTTTAAAGTCCATGAGGACTCATCAAAACACATGTAGCACTCCAGTGGGAATAGCCTTCCAGATTATATAATGCAACACTATGCAGGTTACTTTTTTTACCTACAGCTGCAAAAATTCCCCAGCCAATTTGGGATTTCTCTAAGCTCTGGTCTACCCTTCAACTGAAATGAAGTCCTTTTACAAGAGGAAGACTTTTAGAGGCCTCAGAACTTCCATGCAAAACATCTTGGATTTCTATGAAGAAATTCCTCAGCCAACAGAGAGGAGTTGGACTAGGTGGTTTTTAAGATATTTTCCTACTCTGTGGTTAAAATCCTGTTGCACAAATGTGAATTGGAATATGTTAAGAAATCTGGAAATGAGATCTGGTGGGAGAGGCTAAACTGCTGTACTGCAGCCAAAATGTTGTGAGTTCAATTCTGATGGGTAAATGTTGACTCATCCTTCCTTCTTTCCAAGGTCAGTAAAATGAGTACCTAGCATGTTGAAGGCAAAATGCTGATTACCTTGTGAACAGCCCAGAGAGTGCACTAAGCACCATGGGGTAGTATATAGGTATAATTGCTATTGCTTAATGTCATGTACCAGCTGGCCCTCTCTCTGGGAAACCCCTAAACCAAAACATCCAAAGGGCGGGCTGGATGGCAATAAAACTTTACAGCTGCTTATCAGCCAAAAGGGGTTTAATTTGGTAGCGTGTTCAAAGGTTTGTGTGTGAAATGCAATGCTTCTCTTACCCTTTTAGTCCAGTGAAGACACGTTGTTCAGGAAAATGATGAAGATTTATTGATCAGGTTCATAAAGCATAAAAGTCAGTAGCATAAGTCAGTCCAATACAGTCCACAGGTAATCTAGGTAACCATTTTTAAGGAGCAAAAATGCATAGCTCCTAGGCTAAGGAATGTTAGCCCATAGAGATCCAGAAACAAAAGCTCTCTAATCAAAAACAGGTCTTAACTCATGGAGAAGCAGAGACGAACTCCTCACTTCTCTGCAAAATGGAGAATTTGCAGTCAGGTGGTTTAGCTTTAGCCAATCAGGTAACAGAGAACAACAGAGAATAACTTTCTCACAGCAATACATTGTTTACACACGTGCACAGAGAGTGTTCTGGCACATAGACAAAACATTGGATCTCAGCTAGCTTAGAAAGATAAGAATTACTGGAAAACATGCTGTCTGTAACGCAGCCTTGAGGCTCAGAGAAGACAAAGGATTTGTTCTGAGGCCTATTGGAAACTACAACTTCACCAAGCTTTGGGAACATTAGGAAAAAGATGTCGTTTCCTGACACTTAATCTCCATAGACACCTGTTACATACTGAAAAATGAAATTAGGAAACCCCATTTTTAGCTATCAGCAATGGAGATTTCCTGCTCTGTCCATTGGCCACACCTGCTCCCCTTCATGGTAAAGTACACAAGCAGTACATACTCACACTTTTGCATAAACAGCACACGTCATCAAACCTGCCCTACAAGCCCAGGAAATACGAACATCGAAATCTCCCTTGTTCGCTAATGGACACCCGATCTCCATTGGAATACATGGCCAGGACCTCCATGAAAAGCTATCCACCTTTCTGGTACTCCAAAGCAGGGAAGTGAACCAAATCCACATCGGTATTAGAGCTCCCCTAGCAGTGACTGATGTAAGCAGCAGGGTAGCCACTTGCTGATCAAAGTTAGAATGTAGCAGGTGACAATAAGTGAAAGCTGAAGCCTTTGATAATCCAATCAACACTGGAATGTAAGCTAGTGAAACCTGTCAGACGGAGCGAAATGAAATAGAAATAATGTTTTAAAATATATAACTCTTCACAGGAGCTATGGTAGAATGTCAAAAGTTTTACTTTCCCACCGTGACGTCATCACAGTGTGGGCTGAGCTAACGTCATGATGTCATGACATTGTGGGTGGAGCCTACATCATGACATTGTGGGTGGGGCCAAAAAAAATAAAAAATAAAATAAAAATAAGCGCACGCACGCGCACGCGCACACACACACACACACACCTCACATCTCTCAAGATCTTTGCCCCACATCTGGGGGGGGGATGGAAAGTCAACATGGACTTGTTATCTCTTTAACTTTCATGGATTTTTGACATTATATGGATTATGTCTATGAGTGCATACATTATATGGATTTTGCTTAAGTGTACTTATGTAATTGTTCAAACATCAAAATCTTTTGTAACCTTGTTGTTGGTGATATATGCTTGACTGTATGGTATAACTTCCTGCTCATGTTTCCCCATTACCCATGTGGCAAGCTGCAGCTAGTGCAGTGGTGGGCTGCTAAAAACATTACTACCACACTGTGGGTGGGGCTGACATTGTGTGCGGAGCCAGTGTCATGATGTCATGATGTCATGAGCGGAGCCAACATCATGATGTCATGGGTGGAGCCAACGTCATGCTGTCATGACATGGGCAGAACCAAAGTAAAAAAATAAAATACAGAATCAGTATACATAAAAATAAAATAAAAACACTACATAAACACACACACACACCTGGAACACAAAGAAAACAAACCCTAGTAAAGTTCCTTACCTTTGCTGGGGTTGGGGACACAGGGAGCAGCAGCAGGTAAGTGGTGGTGCTGCTAGCCAGGCCTGGTGGTGCCGCCATGGGAGTAGCGTTGGCAGTTGGCGGTGAAGGAAAGGCCGCCGCCACCACCACTGCTCCAAGGACGTCACTGCACCCTTTCCGGGCAGCCAAAAATGGCTGATCAGAAGTGTGTATGCATCAAAATTCCATTTGATGCATGTGCACTTCTATTTTTCAGTGTGCATGCATCAAATGGTGTTTTGACACATGCGCACTTCTGAGCAGCCATTTTGGGCTGCCCAGAAAAGGAATCCAGAGGGTGGCCAGAGATGCGACTGAACCGGTCGCCCGGGGGTTTACTACCCCCCAGCGAACTCCTCTGGATTTCTGCTACCGGTTCGGCCGAACCGGTCCAAACTCGTAGCAGCCCACCACTGAGCTAGTGCCTCTTTGTATCCCCATATTCTTCATGTATAAATACACTTGATCCTGAATTGTTCTGAGCTGATCCACCCTTTAGGGGGAGTCCTGTGGTGGGTTTTTTTTTGACTATCTCTACCCCTATTTTATGGTGTGTCAAGCAATCATTCATTGTGGTGTCAAGGAAGCATATTTTTAGCACTAGGTCAGGCTTTATAGCCACTGCAGGCAATGTTAAGGAAGGCACACCAAGTAATCATTCTAATTTTTCATGCCAATGAAATATACGGGTCTTTGGTTCAGTGGGCACTTCTGTTCATAACAGGCTGCATTCTGCTCTGTGTCTCCTCAGCAAATCAGAACTGATAGACATACTGTATTCTGCAAAATGAAACAGCAGGTGTCTAGACTGTGCTACTTCCAACATGGGTTATTGTTCCGAACTAGGTTGAGAGCAAGACTCTATGAGAAGGGTGTCAACGAGGAAACTGGCATTCTCAATGGTCACCTCACCCCTTTGGAATAAGTCTGTAAAATAAATATAAGTCTGTAAAATAAATAAATAAACTAATTACCATTGGATGTGTGTCAGGCCCTATCCTTTCAGTTATTAAAAAAGTTAAAGGAAAAACTTTTCAAAGTGGCTTTCAAAAACATAGTCCACCAGGTGGGGGACCAAAAACCCTTTAATTTCTATTATTTTTAAAAAATCACCAGATGATTATCTTTTCTTAGGATTGCATTTATTTATTCTTATTTCATTCACATTTAGATAGAAGGTATGGAGAGAAAGCAATGTTGTTTTATTATGTGTGCCTCCCAGAGCAGTGATTTGCCACAGCTTAGGTGGTATAAAAAAAAATCAAATGAATACATACATAAATATTTTATGAGCTATATTAAAGATTCTTCTTCTTCTTTCATGTCCAGCTCAGACTTTGGATAGCCAAAATGAAGCCACTTACTTGGCTTTGTCATTGGCCAAAATCAAGTCCTCTTTGCTGCATGTTCTGGATCATCTGCATATTGAAGATTATAGTATGAGGAATAGCGGGATATAAATCAAAAATGATGAAAGAGATTTACATTCATTCCAAAATAAGCCTTGATACCTTGGATACCTTGGAGTTGTTATTCAGCAAGGAATCCATGCGATGGTAGACATCTCTGTGACAATGTTCTGTACATGCAAATGGACCTGAGAAATAAAGTCCATCTGTGTGGATTCTTTTAGCCATTTGAATATCATGTTACCTTCTGGCTAGGCAAGACCATGATGTTTGCCCTCCGCTGTCACCTTGCCCAAGGGATCTGACAGAGGATGCTTTGGTGTGTCTTAGTCCTGGCCTAATATCATTGACAAGTGATGAGCAACACTGACTAGTTAGACCAAACCCCAGTGACTTGACACCTAGCAGGGGTCAAAATAAGCCATACACATATTCATCAGAAATATCTCAAATTTGTTATTATCCACTGTTCCATCCCAAGATAATTATTTAAGTTCCCACCCTGTTAAAGAGCATACCTCATTTTTTATTTCTGCCCTTGTGGGTTTTAATTAAAAGTTGTCAGTAATTAAGATGGCAATTAATTCCTTCATTTAATCTACAGGGCAATCAATGTATCCTTGATCTGTAGGGGCAGCAAAAGATCTTAACCAGCATGATGTGAAACATATCCACTTTTAAGTACTGTTATAAATCAAAATTTAAGGAGGGAGTATACAGACATTGATCCAAGGGAAAATAATAGCTTTCCATGAATGAATAATACTGCAAGCATGTTCATTCCATCAACTGACTGATAAAAAAACCTCTATTTTGTGCTGATAGAGTTCATCACATTTCCAAAGTCATCTTAAATAAATAAAGAAAAAAGAAACACAAGTCAAAGAAAAATCAACAACAACTAACATTAAGAATATTGCAAGCAATAATACTCAGAAAGTTCAGTCTCCCTGAACATTCTTTGACTTCAGTGCGATTCTCCATGAAAAAAAAGGCAAGATTCTACAGCCAAACAAAAATTCCTCAAAAAGTTCAACTTTCTCTCTCTTGGCTTAAACAAGAATAAGGATTTTATGTTCTCATTACACATATGAATCAGCTCCATCATGCAAGTTTGTCTATATCACTTCTCTACTACCCTTAATGGTCTATGAAGGCTATAAAAAAAGAGAAATCATATTTGTGTTCAGCTAAAATGGGCTTTAATATCCTAGAAGGTAACTGAACTTACTGTTCCCAGAATATAAAAGAAGTAGTGAGTAGCAGATAATTTCTAAGGGTGTCCACTGTCATTGATGCAAAAACTGACCAAACCAGGGGAATTTGTGTGATTCCACCATTGGCCACACAATGGAATAACATTCCCATAGATCCTTCCATCAAGAAACCAACCAAATAAGCCTAGCAATTTGAATTTGGGAAATAAAAAAATTAACAGCCTTAACTGCTGTTACCAAAGAAGAACATAAGTGACAGCTAAACCTCCGATAACACCTCAAATTGTCGTTAGACATGACAACCATTGGGAAAGAATGTAAGGCTCAGATTGTTGTTACCATACAGTGGTACCTCGATCTACGAATTTAATGTGTTCTCCGGGATGTTTCGTATTGTGAAAAATTCATAAACTGAAATGTGGTTTCCCATAGAAATGCATTTAAAACCTTTTTCTGACCTCTGGAATGGATTAATTGGTTTTCAATGCATTCCTATGGGAAACCACATTTCGGTTTATGAATTATTCGCAATATGAATTCATGAGGTATTATTGCCAATGGATTTTCATTTGTAAACCAAAAATTACATTAATCGAGGTGTTCATAAATTTAAGTACGAGGAGAACAAATAGGTCAATCTTAGAAGAAATCAACCCTGACTGCTCCTTAGAAGGTCAAATAATAAAGATGAAGCTAAAGTACTTTGGACATCAAATGAGAAGAGAGGATTCGCTTGAGAAAGCCTTGATGCTTGGAAGGGTCGAGGGCAAAAGAAGAAGGGGACGGCCCAAGATGAGATGGCTAGATGGTATTGTGGAGGCAATGGGCACAGAGCTAGGCGAGTTGAGGGGGATGGTGGAGGACAGGAGTGCCTGGCGGACAGCGGTCCATGGGGTCGCAGAGGGTCGGAGTTGACTGTGCGACTGAACAACAACAAACAAAAAGCTACACCACTAGGCATGTTGTATTAGTGTAGTGCAGAATGAAAGACTTATGTCATTGTTGCTATCTAGGATGTGTAATCTAGAAATTTGTTTTATTATCTAGTTTGCTTAGTTTACTATTAAGATTGAATGTACTGTATATGAGAGATGAATGAGTGTGATGCTTTTGTATGGGCTTTGATCAACTAGGTCAAATGGAGCCCTGGTGGCAAAGTGGTTAAACTACGGTATCATAACCAAAAGATTGTGAGTTTGATCCTGACCAGATCTCAAGGTTGATTCAGCCTTCCATCCTTCGGAAGTTGTTAAAATGAGTACCCAGACTGTTGGGAGCAAAATGCTAATTAACTTGTGAACTACCCAGAGAGCGCACTAAGTGCTATGGGGCAGTATAGAAGTGTGATTGCTTTGCTTTCGCTTTGCTTTTAAGAGCCTCCCCCCCCCCCCAAAAAAAAAATCTTGGGAGTGATTGTTTGGAGAGGGGGCAGGTGTGGCCATTTAAGGCTATCACTCATTGTTATCTTAGCATGAGGTCTCATACATAGTTCAACATATGGATGGAAGTGTTTCTTCACCAGGGTCCTTTTATAAGGCAGTAAAACTTTACCCTAGATGAATAAAACAGATTGGGTAGAAGCTTCACCACCAAAGCAAATGTACTTTCTTCATTATTATCATGAGGGATCGTGATTGGCTTTCAGCTAAAAGTGCCTCTACACTCCCTTTAACTATAATGACTTAATCCTGAGGAATCCTGTGTTCTGTAAGTTTTGGTAAAGTTGTTGGTTTTTCTGCTGCAGTTCAAGCAAAAATGTGCTCTAGAAAGGAATTCTAAATCCATTTCAACACTGCAGTGTTGGATAGTGGTAGACTTTCATTTTTTGGTGACTTTAGCTGTCAATTTCCACAGTGGCAGGATTTTGGATTACTCTGTATTTCTCAGTCTTGGGTCCCCAGATGTTCTTGTACTTCAGAAGTCATGATCAGCAAGTATGTTGACCTGGGTGTCTAGGAATTGAAGTCCAAGATATAAGCTGAATATTAGGAAACACTTATTAACAGTTAGAGCAGTACAACAATGGAACCAACTACCTTTGGAGGTGGAAGCATTCAAGAAAGAATTGGACAACCATCTGTCCTATCTGCTTTGATTCAGATTCCTGCATTGAGCAGGGAGTTGGACTCGATGGCCTAAGAGGCACCTTTCAACGCAGTTATTCTTTGATTCTCTGATTCCATGATTCTTTGATAACATCTGGGGACCCAAGGTTGAGACTAGATCTGGACGAGATGACCGTTGAGGTCCTTTCCATCTCTACACTTCTGTGTCACTATGAAGCCAAAGTTCTTCCATATTCAAACTCTGTACAGTGCTAATCTGCTTTCCTCCCACCTCCTAGAGACAGACCATGTAGAAAAGAGAAGGAAACGTTGACAACAGTAAAGCAAATTAAATAGGAAAGCTTTAAAAAGTGATTGCTTTCGGGAGGATTTTGTTTTTCTTGCCTTTCCCCCAAGGAGTTACTATAAATTGAGGAGTTACTTTTGCAGTCGTGCTAACAACACAATTAATTCACACATTTCACTTCTACTGGCATGACAACCAACCCCCTTGGGTTCTTTTTGAATGCAGCATACGCTAAGTGGCAGCATTGAAGATTCCATTAAGGAGATTTCAATAGAATAGGTGGGAAACTTCCCACAAACCCCAAATTAACTTTTCAATGTACTCTTTACCTGTGAATTGTTGGCATCAATCCCTGTTATTTCCATTTCCCTTAAACTCTTTTCCAAACTTCAGCAGACATTTTAGGCTTCCACCTCTTCCTCCCAAGAGGAGTTTCAGGCTTGCCCAAGAAAACAATAAAAACCAGACATTCTGGAGCACTGACACAATCTTTCCAGTGCTTGTTAAGCAGCTTTGTTTATAGAGTAACACTCAAAAGCAATGCATGGACTACTTTTTGCCTGATAACAAGGGTCCCGTTGCTAGTCCCATTAAGTCAGTTGCTAAACGGTAAGATAACATGTACATAAGCTCTACTGATTCAGTCGGTCAACTCTAGTAGGGCTGATTAATTCAATCCATACAACCTGGCCAGACTGGTATATGAAGGCTTCATAATGATAATATTTTGCATCCCCCCCACACACACACACACACACACCAGATTTTCTTCAAAAAGGAGACTCACATTTCAAGATACAGGGACATAACACTCAAATATCTTCTCCCCACCTCAGTCAATATTAAAAGATGTAATCTTATTTAGAATTCAGTGGTTTCCAATGTGGGGCACACACCCCACAGGGCGACTTCAATTCTCAGAAGCTTGAGTCAGTACATTGGCTGATCAGTACTTTGGTTGGGAAACACTGGTTTAGATGATACAGTAAAACCTTGCATAAAGAGTACCTTGCAGAGACTAACTTGGTTATAGAGCAGAATTTTCTTTGAATGATCGCCTCGCTTAACAACTAAAACCAACCAAAAACTCATTTAACAACTAAATCAGGGTTCACACACACACACACACACACACACACACACACACACACACACACACACACACACACACACACACACACACACACACACACACACACACCGGCCAGAAGTCACAATTGGTCACTTACAATGGTATTTCACTTAAAGAGCAAACTCACTTAAAAAGCAATCATGTGGAATGCATTATGCTCTTTAAGCGAGGTACCACTCTACATTCATGCGGCCTACATAGGCATATCTATTGTCCCACATCTCCACGATTCGATGTATGTTCTGCATGTGTGAATCTAAGCTTTAGTCTATAGATGTCTGTATGTTCATGGGCCAGGAGGAAGCAAGGTGTGACCTTCCACAGATTGGTGGACTGCATCTTCCATCAATCCTTGCTAACGATAGTTAAGAATGCTTGGAAGCAGCAATGCACTGACACTTGAAAAGCAATACTTGATAGACTTCTAACATAGATTATAGTTTGCTTTCCCAAGCTGGGATTGCTGGATCTTGCTGGTTGATAACTCACCTGCTCACCATCATAATGGTCAGGGCATAGCTGACAGGTTGAGCCCCAAGAGCTGTGTGATTGAATGAGTGCCTGTCATCTGTCCCAGCTCCTACCAACCTAGCAGTCCATAAGCAAGAAATTGCAAGTTGATAAATAGGTGCCACTTTGATGGGAAAGGTTACAGTTTTCTGTGTGTTCCAGTGTTTAATCATCCCTGCCACATGACAATGGTAACATCTGCAGACACAGACAGCATTGGCT
Organism: Furcifer pardalis; assembly: GCA_030440675.1. NCBI lineage: Eukaryota > Metazoa > Chordata > Lepidosauria > Squamata > Chamaeleonidae > Furcifer > Furcifer pardalis. Next base: position 13,089,991 of record CP126894.1, on the reverse strand, counting down.
GTAAATGAAGATGAGTACCACCCCTTAGAGTTGGACGTGACTAACTTTCAAGCAAGGAGACCTAAAGTAACCTGCTGCTCTCATAATGGGGTCTGTCAGCCAGGATGCAGGCTGAAGTCTTCAGAAATTTCAATGCTTTCCCAGGTCACCAGACAGGGAGATGGCTCACAGGCTTAGTGACACTGGATGAGATGAATTTAAGCCTGGGGAATCCATCTCCATTCATTCCAAGCTGATGAAGTGTTTCTACATACACTGGGATTAAATGTATGCTCCTGCTACCTCTTTCTCCACTTCAATTCTATGTTCCTTTCCCATCATGTCATTTTCCAGGGAGTGGAGGAACAGGTTTGTGACTCATAAGCCTTCTTGTTCCACAGATCTTGTCAGTCTCTGCACAAAGCGGGGGTGTTGGTGTTGGTGGTTGGTGGTTACCTTTTCACTGGTTCCCCCACTGCGCATGTGTGCCAAGCAAATGGTGTGCATGCACGTCTATAGTGCTTGGCATGTCTGCACGGCCTCCTTGCTGTCCTTCCAAGTGGGGAGGAGGAAGAGAAGCTGCTAGCTTTAAGCTCCCTATAGCCTGCTCCCCAGGGTAAGTGATTCACCTTTGGATGTGGTGTGTCTGTGTGTATTTTAATGTGTATTTAATACCTTTACCTATATTGACGTACTACCACAGTTCCTAAAAAGGCCTAGCGGCCAGCAGGCCTGGCGGCCTGGCTTGGGGTAGTAAAATTTTTGACATCCCACCACTGGCTACGGGGCAGTAAATAAATGTAATTGCTATTGTTAAAGGCCCACTACCTGGTGACACCACTCACCAGAGCAAAATATGGTACCTCCAGAACTCTGAGGCACTGAAGGGGGGCACCAAATGCCAACTGTACCTGGTACAGCCAGTGCTGTAGGTAGAGAATCCACTCTGTGGTTTACTCTGAAGTTGAAAGGCACAGTCTCAGCCTTTTGGCCGTTTTCTAAAGCTGCTATCCAAGGTGCTGAACCCATTTTGGTTCAGAATGGCAGAAAACACCCACAAAGTTCAGATGTAAACCTGTGCGATCAGAGTCTCCAGGTTCTTCTGCCAAGTTACTACGAGAAGTATTTCCATCAACCTTGTTGATTTTCTGCTGCCAATACACTTTGCTACCAGAGGCACAATCCAAAATTCTCCAGTTTCATATTTGCTACCTGATGGCATTGAAAATCAAATCTTATTTTAGCTTGGCAAAAGACCAGCAGCCTTCTCTGTTCTCCCTCCCAATGCCATCCTGACAGCAGCAAGCTACTTTAGGTGGTGAATAACAAATTGTAAATAACAGTCTCATTTTAGAGGACTTAGTTACCCACATTTCATTACTCAGCACTCTCCCAACTTGTGCCAACTTGTGCCAACTTAGCAGTTCAAAAGCAAGAAATTGCAAGTAGATAAATAGGTACCACTTCAGTGGGAAAGGCAACAGTATTCCATGCATTCCAGAGTCTAATCATTCCTTCTGGCAGCTACTTTCCTTTTTTCAGCCAACAAGGCCAGCCCCAGGTCTTTTCAATCGCAGCATCTCACTCTCCCCAAACAGGGTGATTCTGCCCCATGGAAATAATAGCAGGCTATATGTTGTCAAATTGATCCCTTTAATTCTTCCCTTATACCCTTAAAATATACTGGTGTTTATTTTTAAGCTGTGTTACTGTTTGGTTTATTTTTAAACTGCTGTTCCTGTTTATCTTGGTTGTACTTCGACATTTGTATTCAGCTATTCTCAAACTAATAATATTGCAGGATGCAATTGAGAGATTGACACATACATGCCATTGATTCTGAATAAATCATTTGAGTTTCCTTGACAACCACTTTCAGATGGGGAAATAGAAATGCATATGTCCTGAATACATCAGATTGGTATTTCCTTCTCAGGTCTTATATATTCTTGATAGCACACAGTGCTTGGCTACAGAGCAAATTTTATTCTTACCCTCCACTGCAACTGTAGAAATGAAAAGAAATTTGAGATTTCTAGAGAGGACAGCTGTGTTAGATAGTTAGATTTGTGCTGTCAAATCAAAACCAACTTAGAGCAGCACTAATAGAACATTCAAGGTAAGTGAAATATTTATAGAATGGGTTCTACCAGTTCCATTCTTCCAGGGAGCTTTGTTGACCAAGTGGGGATTCAAACCTTGTTTCCCAGAGTCTTAGACCATCCCTCTATACGCTACACACTACAGAGTGGTAGTGGTGTTAATTTTCTTTTACAAAAGAACCCACAAAGAGTGTTGTGGTCACTTCAAGACTTAGCAGGCTTTATTTGGCATTAGCTTTGATGGAAACCTGCTGTCAATGAAAGCTTATATCCATCAACATTAGTAGCCACAGTTAAAAAAAAATTAAATACAAAATATCTCCTAAGATACAAATGACAGGGCCATTACTTATACAAACAACTTTGTAAATGTAATGCTATCCCATTTGGATTTATTCTGGAAGAAACTGAAGAGTTACAGCCAATTTGATGTGCTTAAATCCCAAGTTATATACCTTTCTTGAGTTTTAGAGAAATGGGAAGCTAGGAGATATGATGAATGCTCACTCCATCATACAGCGCTTGGGTCTCAAACTGCTGACCTGGTCATCAAACTCTGCATCTTCACCATTGGCACTCCAGCTGTTCTTGGACTTCAATTCCCAGAAGCCCAAGTCCCTATAAATCTACATGAATGGATTCACTGTACATACTGTGCATACGCACAGTAAACCCATTTGTGTGGATTCACAGGGACTTGAGCTTCTGGAAATTGAAGTCCAAGAACAGCTGGAGTGCCAAGGTTCACCATCATAGCTATAGGGTACACCCTTAACACAGAAGTTCCCAACTAAAGCTCCCAGAAGCCTTCATCATTGGCTGTGCTGGCAAAGATTCCTGGAACTGTAGTCCAAGAACATCTGGGGGCCCAAGGCTGGGAACCACCACACTAGCCCAATTGAAATCAGACTCCACTGGAATCCAGTTGTCTTCTACACACTTTGATGTGCTGAGCCAGCCCTGATCTACAGAGGGGGTCAGACAGGTTCATTATGGCAGACAAGCTCTCTTTTTTTTCCTGATTCTAGGTTGTGAACCAAGAACACTGCTTACATGTAATTTTTGCATTCAAGAATCCAAACTAAAACATTTAGGGAGCCCTGGAAGCCACAAGTTAACAACTGATATCTTGGGCCACTATGGGTGGAACAACCCTCCCCAGTCCCTTCTGCTTCAGCTATACATATTTTATTCCACCCGGTTTTATTCCCATCATTATTTCTGTTATTTCATGTTTTAGTGCTTTGTAATTAAGCCAGAAACTGTGACAGGGTATGAATAATAGCTCTGGTGAGTCACGCCTCATGTGCTGTTAAGCTCCCTGTTCCGAAGGCCAAGTGTACCAAGGCTGGATTTACTATGCCATAAATGATACCCTTGTGTGCCTTACCGGAAAAATAAACCTGTGTGTGCGCACAAAAGCAATGGATTTCAGGACTAAGAGCATCCCTCCAAGCTGATTCCCCACTCACATTTTTTTAATAGAACCTGGTTATAAGTATTTGCCTTATAAGACTCCTGCAGATCCTGTTACTCTGGGAACTCTGCTTGTGTAGACCCTGAAGCTGTGAGGACCTCACTATCACAACGAGGACCTCACTGTCACAACAAAGTCCTAAGGCAAGAGTACCCAAACTTTCCAGATCTCAGGCCAGTCACATGGTTCATCAGGCCGGTCATGTGATTCCTCACACCAGAAGCGGAAGTAAAATGCACCTTGCAATCTATTTTGCAACAGGATGACATAGATTTTTAGGCTGCCATTTTCTCTGCTTAAACCAGGGGTGCCCAAACTATGGCCTGTGGGCTGGATCCTGCCCCCAACACCAATTCATCTGCCCCACACCACCCTTGCCGCTCCTGGAAGCAGAAGTAAAACACGCCCATATGAGCAGGTGGAGTGGGCCGGATGAATTGGTGTTGAAGGCTGGGTCCAGCCCACAGGCTGCAGTTTGGGGGCCCCTGCTGTAAGGCGTGTAGCAATTAGACAGGCTACTTATGCACCTTCAGAAAAGGAGAAGAAAAGAGAGAATGCCTTTGGTATGCCTGAAGCTCCCTATAGCCTGCTCCCCAGGGTAAGTAACTCACCTTTGGATGTGGTGTGTGTATTTTAATGTGTATTTAATACCTTTACCTATATTGATGTACTCCCACAGTTCCTAAAAAAGGCCTGGCAGCCTGGCTTGGGGTTTTTAAGCAAAGTCTTAGAGTTATCTCGTCAATAAGCTACACCTGTGCTGTGCCAATTGCTGTTCCAATTGGAGAACCCTTAAGGAGGTACAGCTGTTTTACATTTACATTAAGGCATATTATCCTAGAGAACTGGTTAGGCAAAGACTTAGTACCTAACTTCTTTAACTGTTGAAAAGTGCCAAAATGAAGCCATCTTATGGTGAATTCATTCTGTAGTTCCTTCCATCTGACCTAGTGTGAGAAAGATTAGCCAGAATAGGCTTTAAGCTCTGGTTTAAAAGCTCTGGTTAATTTGTGTTTGGGGGGTGGGGGTGGTGGCTGTATTTTAATATATTTTTAATTTTTTAATTTATATATTTAATTTATTTACGGGTTTGTGTTGTGGGTGGGTGGGTTGAGTGGTGTGTGTGTGCTTATTTTTAAAATTATTTTGTATTTTATTATTATTATTCTTTGGCCCCGCCCATGACATTATGACATCATGATGTTAGTTCTGCCCACACTGTGATGATGTCACGGTGGGGTAGTAAAAATTTTGACATCCCACCACTGCTTCTCCATCTCCTTGTAGAATGAAACAAATGATCACATGAACAGAAATCATTCTAGCTTCAAAAAAGTAGAAGCCCCCAGGGCTGGTGGGGGCACAGAATTAGAAGCAAAAAAGAAGTACAATAGAACCCCGAACAACGTGATGACATGGTTCCACAAGTCATGACGTTGTTTGGTTTTTAACGTTGTTCGATACATTGATCAAACAATGCTAAAAAAAAAGCCCTGACGTCAGGGACAAACCACGCCAAGGCAAGGCTCGGCATTCCCCCCCCCCCCGGGTAGGCACGCGATTGCGTGTCGTTCGGGGTTAGGGCAAGGTACGGGAAAGACCCCCGTCGCCTGCCCTAACCCCGAACGACACGCGCACGCACGCACGAAGTTCCGAAAGTGTAAGGATCTTTACCCTTTTGGAACTTCGGGCGGCTTGGAGGGTTGCGTGGCGTGGCACCAGTGACGGGAGGACGTGAGAAGGTCCCTCGCATCCTCCTCTCACTGGCACCACGCCCCGCGCGCGCCCCCGAAGTTCGAAAAGTGTAAGGATCTTTACCCTTTTGGAACTTCGGGCGGCTTGGAGAGTTGCGCGGTGCGGCGCCGGTGAGAGGAGGATGCGAGGGACCTTCTCGCATCCTCCTGTCACTGCTGCCGCGCCGCGCAACCCTCCAAGCCGCCCAAAGTTCCAAAAGGGTAAAGATCCTTACACTTTTGGAACTTCGGGCGTGCACGCGCATGTCGTTCCGGGTTAGGGCAGGAGACGGGAAAGACCCCCGTCTCCTGCCCTAACCCCGAACGACATGCGCGCACACGCCCGAAGTTCAAAAAGTGTAAGGATCTTTACCCTTTCGCAACTCGAAGTTTCGAAAGGGTAAGGATCCCCGTACCCTTTCCAAACATCGTGGGGGCGGGCGTTAGGGGGTGGGTTGGTTTGAGTAGATGTTCTACCCAATCCAACTGTTCCCCCCCCCACATACGCTTGTATTGAATAACGTGAAAATCGCGTTCTTCGATACAAGATTTTCCCGAAAATCTTGTCGCGTTATTCGGTTTTCACGCTATTAGGTACTCGCGTTATACGGGGTATTACTGTACTGGTTTTATTTGTGTGTGGTCACTTCTTCTTCTTTCATGTATAGGTCAGACTTTAAACTCCCAAAACAAAGCCACCTTTGGGTGAATTAATTCCATAGTGCCTAAAAAATACCACAATCTTCGAGGAGGCTCTTTCAGTCACAGTCTGAATGAAGCTGACTGGATGGTTTGTCCAAATCTGGTGGACAGTACCTAATGTCTGTATAAATTGATGCCATGAGTCCTCACTCTTATGTCTGATGAAGTGGACTTGATCCACAAAAGCTCACATTTAAATACAGGAATCTTTTTGGAACAGGAGCTAGTCTTTAAGGTGCCACAACTTTTTTTTGCTGCTCTGTTTTGTTCAATCTCCGATATACTTGCACAGACTAACACAGCTACCACTTGAAACATTTAAAGAATTGTGACAACTACTTTTGTCTATCTATATTTATATCTGATTAAAATAAAGTCTTTAAAGTAATAATCTAAGAAAAGCCATTTTGCCTTGGGCTTCTTTGTTTTGCACTTACATAACTTTTTTCAGTTTGTATTTTGTCTTGAAAATAATATTGAAGGAATGTTTAAAAACAGTGGCTGAAATTCTTTTTATTGATGCCTGCTGGTATGAGTCCATTGGTGCAGGGCCGTAGCCAGAGGGAGCCGGGGGGAGGGGTGATATCCCTCCTGAGCTAACAGCCTTCCCCCAACCCCAACCCACCCTGGGATGATAACGTTATATGTGTGTGTGAGACATTGTTGCTCCTCCTGAAAAAATTTTCACCCCTCCAAATCTAGAATCCTGGCTACGACCCTGCATTGGTGTAAATCTCAGCGGCAAAAGCCACTAGTTAAGTCAGCTGCGTGACTTGGCACATAATACCAAACAACAACCCACAACGTCTTCACTAGAAGCATTTCAATACAGAAATCCACACCAATGACTGTAACACTGGTGTAATCTTTGAACTAGATTCCAGAAACTGAAAACAAAGACCAAGAGACTCTTCTTGCCCTGCCTTGGTTTGACATTATGTCTGCAAATGAATCAATCATGTGGTTGTGAAAGCAGAGATAAAGAATTAAACACCTACCAAGGCTTCTCCTGTCTTGAGGGAATTCTAAGCACCTGTACAAATGCTGAAATCTAATCTCATAACATTATAACAGACAAGCATTTGGACGCCAACATATTGGGTATTGGCATTTCGATGGAAACTCAGTGTCTCGTTCAAATGAATTACTGCACATTCCTTTATTAAGGAACTAATGGGATTTCAATATGCTCTCCCTTGGCAGCTTTTTCCTCCACCACCCAGCCTCTGCACAGATATGTACACATCCTTTATTTTGCCCTGCTGATTGAACTCTCACTCGTATCTCTGTTGTCTTTGTAGTTCTCGGTGTAGGAAACTAAATGCATCAAACCTTTTGTTATGAATTTAGCATTCCACTGTATAGATATGATGTATTTGAGCCCATCCATCTTCACTCTCTGTAGTATGTTTAGAAGCTGGCACTGATTAAATGCCCATAATGGAGAACATTAATTTCTCCATCAGATGAAAAATCACCGTTGTATAATTTCCCCAGTCATTTTGTATACACTGCTGAATGATGTTCTACAAAGTGCCAGGAAATATCCTTCTGTCCATCCATCCATCAATCGCATAGCACAGGAGTGGTCAACCTTGGCGCTCCAGGTGTTTATGGACTCCAATTACTAGAAGCCTGAGTCAGCACACCAGCTGATAAGGACTTCTGGAAATTGAAATTCAAGAACCCCTGGCACACCAAGGCTGGCCACCCCTGGCATGGCCAATAGAAAGAAAGACTTCCATGAAAGCTACCCTGACCTAACTTGAGACTTCAACTCAATTAATGTTTGTCTCTGAGGAAATCAAAATCAAAAGATTGTTGGAAGTTGCTCTATAGATGCATCTAGGCGGACACTCTCTATTCTGACCAGAAGTTGCTTTCCAGGGTTTTTCTACAGCTATGCTGACTGAGAAATACTGGAAATCAGAACCCCCAAGATAGGGCTTTTCCCAAATGCTAGTGACATTGATTGCACCAGTCTTATGTCTCACCTCTTAATGAGTTGGTCTCCTTCCAAATTTATTTATTTATTTAACCACAAAGACTTCTTTCATGTCCTGATCAGACCCTGGACTGCCAAAATGAAACCACTTTCTTCACTTTGACGTTGCCCAAATGCAAGTCCTCCTTGGTGTATGTCTCTGGCAGCAATTGGCAGGCCAGGAAATAAGTTGGATTCTGTCTCTCTCCACAGTCACACCGTGTGTTGTTGCCCAACAACAGTCCCCTTTTGAGTATGTTGGTCTTGCATTTAGGGACACCAACCCTCAGCCTATTCAGGGTCCACCAGGCGACATAGGTGAGATTGAGATTTTCAGCTATATCCACCTTTAATGATTTTCCTTTCCCAGTGAACTCCGTCCTCCCCTAGTCAATTACCCAGTGCCAATTACCCATGGTTTTGCTCTTGTGTACCCTCAAGAATATTTGTTCTTGCCATAAAGCCACAAAGACAAGATGATCAGCTCTTTATTTAGAAACAATATTCCTTATTTGTTTGCCCATCTGGAGAGAATGTCTTGGAATTCCATACCTTACGAGGCATATGTGGAAAGAGGAGAAGGTCATAGACCACAAGGAAGTCCCAGAGGAAGGTGGACAGATAACATGAAAACAATATTACAATAATACCAAATAACACCAGTGGAGGCTGCTAGAAGTGCCAGAACAAGCGCCTTGCATCTCCTATGACACCTGATGGAGTAGAAGAGGAAGCAAAGAAGAAAATTCTTATTTATACGCCCTATAGTAGTGTTTCTCAACCTTTGGTTTTTGGACTTCCAATTCTGAGAAGCCTAAGCACGGATCAGCCAATGTACTGACTTAGGCTTCTAGAATTGAAACCCCCCTGTGGGGCATGTGTGCCCCACATTAGGAACCACTGCTCTATAGGTCTATTACATAACTTGCCCTTCACTTGCCCATATTTGTACTCTGCCACTTAATTGCATAATATTTTAGAAACAATATTCCTTGAAGTGATAAAGTGCATTTGACTAGGAATCAGGCTTTTTCATCAGTAGCCCCCTCCCTCTGGAACAGTTTGTCTACAGATAAACACTTAGCCCTCTCCCAAGAAATTATTGGTAATCCATCTTTTTAGGGAAGTGTTTGGGGAAATTCTAGATAAGGTTATGGTCCCAGAATGACAAATGATGATTAAGTTATACTATGGTGGTGGTGCCTATCATTTTGCTTACTGATTACGTTGCTGCTAAGGTTATGCAAATTGCTTCTCTTCTGTTATTTTGTGTTGTTTAAATTCTGTTACTATATATATTTTTAATCTATGTTGTTCAATGCAATTACATTGTAAACCAACCAGAGTAGTATTTATACTAGATGGGTGGGTGATTAATTAATCAATTAATTAATTTCATGTAGGAAATAGTCTTTGTTGCAACATTTTGGATTTCTAGTAAAATTCCTTTAGTTGTGCAGAAGTACAGAGAGGCATAAAAGAGAATCACTTCAAGTCTCCCATAATTCACCCTTTTCTCATTAACTGGCACTTAAAATCTCAATAAGGGGACTGCGGTGGCTTAGTGGTTAAGATGCTGAACTTGATGACTGGAAGGTTGGCAGGTCAGCAATTTGAGACCTGAGTATGACAGAGTTCCTGTCTCTGTCCCAGCTCCTGTCAACCTAGCAGTTTGAAAGCAAGAAATTGCAAGTAGATCATCCAATCCCACGGGGTGAGATATCATCAGTATGCTGATGATACTCAGTTGTATATCTCTGCTCGTGGCGATCCCAGTGATGCGGTCAAAGTCCTGACCAGTTGCTTGGAGGCGATTAGGGTCTGGATGGGGGACAACGGACTACAGCTGAATCCTGGCATGACTGAGTGGCTGTGGGTCAGGGGTCCTGTGTTATCTCGGGAGCTACCATCTTTGGTTCTGGATGTGGCTGTGGGTGAGGGCCCCTGGTCCTCATAAGGTGTTACCCCCGCTGATTTGGGATGAGGCATCGTTGCCCCAATCCGATCAGGTGTGCAACCCAGGGTTCTCCTGGACTGGCGGCTTTTGCTCCAGGAGCAGGTTACGGATGTGGCCAGGAGGGCCTTCAGGCAAGTGCATGTCATTAACCAATTGCACCCACTCCTGAACTGGGAGGCCTTGCTCACGGTCACCCATACCCTGGTCACATCCCGTTTGGGCTATTGTAATGAGCTCTACATGGGGCTGCCCTTGATGACCATTCAGAGACTGCAATTGGTCCAGAATGAGGTGGGCCATGTGGTGATGAGGTGTGATCATTTCACCCGTACCTCGCCACTGCTGCAGGAGCTGCACAGTCTGCCTATATGTCTCTGGGTGCAATTCAAGGTGCTGGTTATCACCTTTAAAGCCCTTCATGGTAGGGGACCAGGACATCAACCCGTTCCATGAGAGCAAACCGAGAGGGCACCCTCCATATACCATCTCTTGGGGAGGCGCACCGCTCCAGCATGAGGAAAAGGGCCTTCTCGGTCATAGCCCCCACATTATCAAACCTCCTCCTGGTAGAATTATGCCTCCAGGCCCAGTTGCTACTATTTAGGAGAGAATTGAAAATGTGGTTAGCAGAATGGGTCTGGGGGCCTGGATTGCCAACAGACTCTTCTTTCTGGCTCGTCTGAGGTTTCCCCCCTCTTGTAACTGGTTTTATTGAAAGGCTTTTAACTGTTTTTATATTGTTTTTAAGTTTTGTTGAGCAGCCAGTGAGGTGTTTGCTGGACTGTGTATACCACCCAGAGTCTATTGATTGGGGTGGTAGATAGATAGGTAGGTAGGTAGGTAGGTAGGTAGATAGATAGATAGATAGATAGATAGATAGATGGATGGATGGATGGATGGATGGATGGATGGATGGATGGATGGATGGATGGATGGATGGATGGATGGATGGATAAGTGAGGGAAAAATCCTTGCAATTGACAAACATCCTCCAAATAGAATCCTTTTGAAAATTAGAGAAAGATAGCAGACACATTGTGAATCTGAGTATTTAATGCAGCATGTCAATAATCTGATTGTTTCACAACATACTTATTTTTAATACTCTTTTGAGTTTCAGGAGAATAAAAATTGCTTTTCCTGGAAGGTTGTTTTCTTTCTCCATGGTTACTATGTTTTCTCAGCAATTTTTCAAAGGTTCAGATGCTGTCAGTATGAAACAGATGCCACAACTGTGTCTATCAAAGATTTTGTATATGCGTATTGTGAGTCAAGACATGTTCCCCTGTCAATGTCACTGCAATACAATCTGGAGCATGAAAGAAGAAATCAACCTACTGCTGATCACTAATAGCAAAGGTCTTTCTGTTGGAACCTTGCTGACAATTTTTGCATCTGAAGAACAGGGCAACTTAAAAGCCAGGCAGCTCATTCTTCTGTAACTCTGGCATTGCAAAGTAATGCTAGGATGTTGTGATTTGGAAAAAACAACATTCTTTTCTTCAGAGAACAAAGGCAATGTGCTCTGACACTGCTATCTGAGATGAGAATTAAGTAACAAAGTTGCTAGTCTTCCTTCCAGTATTGAACCCTCTTGTTGGAACTAGCTTTACTACTCACTAGTAAAGGTAGTGTGGGCAAACCAGAGCTTGGGCATAACTACTTCTAAGCAACATTATTTTGTGTAACTAGTTACTTCTGAGCTAACAGGTGAAAGAATGAATAGTTATCCAACTACTTTTGGCAAACAACAAATACTACCTAAATTACACAAATGACATGAGCAAGACATAGTTGCTTTCAAAAGTTATTTTTAAAGGGCTTTTCAAGGAATTTTTAAGGTTTCATGCCACTCTGTTATCAATCCTAAGTGGCATGTGATGAATTGTTTGGTTCTGAATTGTTTGCATTCCTTAGGATTCAATTTGTGCTCAGAACACAAATTGGACAGCAAATTCATTTTTATCTGCCTAATCAACTCGGGTCCAGAGCTCGCTCAGATCAGGCCAATTAATTTAACAATTTGGGATTTACCCAAATCAGCTATAGCAGAAACAGTAGGTGCCTGGATGGCTTGCCTTTTTCTTCAGGGCAGTGAGATATTTTTCACTTCTATTTAAATGACAGTCACAACTGTTAGTTCTGCATCTAGATGCACGGATGAGCATATGCAAATTTTATACCAATCTTTTTCAGTCCTTTTGGGAAGTTAATGCAAAAGAGGAGGGATCCATCTTGCACTGAGGTTTTTCTCCAAGTATATAATGTGTGCATAAAGTGATTGTTTATTATGTTACCAGGTATGTTCTCAAAGAACAAATCTGAACTCACATATGTTCAGAATCACATCCATAAGGGATAATTGAACCATGGTAACAGTGTGTCTTGACACCGACTGAGCTGAGTATCTCTCCTCTTCTTCTTCTTCTTCTTCTTCTTCTTCTTCTTCTTCTTCTTCTTCTTCTTCTTCTTCTTCTTCTTCTTCTTCTTCTTCTTCTTCTTCTTCTTCTTCTTCTTCTTCTTCTTCTTCTTCTTCTTCTTCTTCTTCTTCTTCTTCTTCTTCTTCTTCTTCTTCTTCCATATCCAAATATAGGCTATCATTATGGTGATCAGTATGGAGATTTGATTGAACCGGTAAGAATGAAAATTATGCTGGGGAATAGCAAAGATTCCACAATAATGTTTATAACTAATATGAGGAAATGTGTAGACTTGGAAGAAGCAAAGTCACATGGCTGAGAGGATTCAGAAATTCATGGTCTCCATTGCCTAAACAACTTACTTGAAGAGTTGCTACAAGGATGGGAAGAGGTAAGAAAGGATCTTTTCCTAAACTGCACATACACATACACAAAAGGAAAGGAGGAATAGATTATGGAGCTCACAATATGTGGAGAAAATACTCACAGGGCCAGGTCACACTCTCTCAGTCAGCTTCAAAGGCCGGATGACCGTTTTGCCCTTCCTGCACGATGTGTAGCCTTGGAAGAAGCAAACTCACATGGCTGAGTTTGCTTCAAAGGGTGGCCATTATGTTTCTTAAATGCCCTTTGAGGGGGTGGGGAGCACATGAAAGGGTAGCATGGGCTGGATCCGGGCCCCGGGCCTTAGGTTGGGAACCCCTACATTAGACTGTCATGAAGCCAGGTTGAAACTCCAGGTGGAACAATGTAAGGGAATTCTTGAGCAAGAATCCCAAGAGAGTTTATTACTCGGAAAAAAGAAGGGAGAGCAAAACCAAGCCTAGACTGAGGGACAGGAAAATTTAGAAGGGCTTTCAAGTAGGAAAACTTGCAAAAAGGCCAAACCACAAGAAAGTATAGTTTTTGAGGTCTATGCTTTGCTTAGCAGGTGCTAAAGATATTACTTCACCTGGTTGGCAAAGCAGGTGTGGGGCACTGGAGATGCAGTGACCCCCCACCTACTGGCTGATACAGTCATATCATCCCTCACTCTTTTTAGTTATCTGGCTAATTTTTTATTGTATTTTTAATTGGGTTGTTTACTGGTTTTAAGTTTTTTATAGTTCTCTAGTGGGGTTTATGTAGTTCATGATGTAATTGTTGTATGCCGCCCAGAGTCACTTGCCGAGTGGGCAGCAATACAAACGTGACTAATAAAATAAATAAATAAGGAGCTAAGCTGAAATGTCAAACCACAAAGTCCAGCTATTTCCAGCTTCTTTGCTAAAGGAATCGTGTAACTAATACCTTATTCGTCCTGTATGTTTCCTGTTTATCATATGCTATAAAATGTTGTATTCTCTGGCTGAGATGGGGTTCTTATCTTCTCTATCTTAGAGGAGAGAGAGCCACTAGCTATCTATATATTCAAAGCATCCAATAAATAGCAACTTAAAAACTCTAACAGCTGGTGTGATTTGTCTCTTTCTCACCAGAGAATGGGCTCGGGTACCCCATATCCCATCAGGCTGGAGTAACAAGGCCTAGCTAACAGAGGTCTTAAGTCAGAAATCAGGTACAACATTGAGGAGCAGCAGAGGCTAGCATGAGTCTCTGTCTAAGATAGTAATTTCAGCTCATAAATAATGAAGACAGCCCAAAGAGCCTTGATAGAGATCAGCAGCAGGGTTCAAACCTAACTGGAAACGCATGGTTTCGTTCACCCCAGAACCTTCACCACAAAATAGCAAATATGGCTACTGGCAGTCCTTTTACCTCATTTTGGCCAAGCAGAGTGAAGTGATTGACAACCCCTCCCCCCTTGTTAACCATGGGTCACTGATCATAATCTTGGCCACCTAGCTAATTAAATCTCATGGTTAAGGGGCAATGGTGAAGAAGATGGAGAGACTCTGTTTATAAACATGCAGAACATTCAAGGCTGTTTGCTCTCTCTGGGCTACAGACAATCTTTGTATTTCCTCTCTTCAGGAGGGCTATCCTGTGAGATTGATTGATTGATTGATTGATTGATTGATTGATTGATTGATTGATTGTACTTATATGGCACCCTCCTCGGGGAAACAACTCAGGGCGGCTAACAACAGCAATATAGTACAACAATTCAGCAATAAAATTCATTCATAGAAACTGTGACAATCCCCTAAAAATTTGTCAGGTTAAAAGATTTACAACAGTGGTGCCCAAACTAAGGGCCGGGGGCTGGGTGCAGCCCCCGACACCAATTCATCTGGCCCACGAAGCCCTCGTCACTCCTGGAAGCAGAAGTAAAACATGCCCGTACAGGTGCATTTTACTTCCGTTTCCAGGAGCGATGAGGGCTTCACGGGCTGGATGAATTGGTGTCGGGGGCTGCACCCAGCCTCTGGGCCTTAGTGACTGGCTCCCTGAACCACATGATCGGCCCATGGCCCAAAAAGTTTGGGCACCCCTGATTTACAAGATAAAACAGGTAAAACAATTAAAAAGTTAAGAGCGGGAGAGCCATTCAAATCAACCAGCCAGTTGGGGTCGTTGTATAGTTAGTACCCCATACCTGCCCTGCTGGCCATGTTTTTACACCCTTCCTAAAGATGAGTCTTTGGCTGGGCCATTCAGGTCTTCTGAGCAGAGGAAAGGGCAGCCTAAAAATCTGGCTCATCCTGTTGCAAAACAGGTTGCAAGGTGTGTTTTACTTCTGCTTGCAGTGGGAGGAACCATGTGACTGGCCCATGACCCAAAAAGTTTGGGCACCTCTGTTCTATGCTATTGGAATGATGGTTGTTTAGCGCCATATTCCTGTCATTTATTTATTTATATTTATTTATTTATATTTGTTTATATTTCCTCTTGGGCGGACTTGGCTCTTTGGAGACCAGAGGCTATTTCTTTCCAGCTCCTGTTTTTAACCTGTACTTGTCCTGCACCAGACACATTTCCCAATTAAAACAGCCTTTGGAGTGCACATACCAGTCTAGGCAGAAATGAAAGTCTGCAGGGGTGTTGTACAAACCTAGCCAGCTTGGTAAAAATGGTTGATCATTCTACGTGATCTTGGGCAATGCCTTCTCCTTCCTTCATGTCCAGGTCAGATAACACACAGCTGAGGTATAAATTAACCTGATTCTTCTTCTTTCATATCCAGGTTGACTTTAAACTGCCAAAATGAAGCCACCTTCTTGGCTTTGTTGTTGGCCAAACTTAAATTCTCATTGGTACATGTTTCTGGTAGTGACCAGCAGACCAGCAAACGAACCGGATTCTGTATCTCTCCACAGTGATGCAGCGTGTTGTTGTCCACCAGTGGCCCCCACTTGGTCATGTTGGCCGTATATTTAGGCACTCCTCCTTTAATGTTTTCCTTGTTCAAATGAGCTCCTTCTTCCAACTTCTAATCCGATTTTGCTCTTGTGTACCCTGAAGAGGGTATATTTTCTTAACTGATGTAGGTTTGAGGCATCGTGTCACTATGTGCATTGTTTCATTAACACCAATGACAACTTGTTTTGTATGTGTGGATGCACTCCATACTGGAGCAGCATACTCTGCTTCAAAGATGCTCAAGGCCAAAGGTGATGTATGTGGCATGGATGGTTGAGCTCCCCATGTATAATTTGTCAGGACAATGCCTGAAACAAATATAAAGAAGACAGAAAGAAACAGTGTAGAAGCATATGACCTATTTTATCATGTATTTCTTTACCTTTTTATAATAACTCATTTTAGAGCAGAACAAGCTTTATCTGTTGTAAATAAGTGGCTGCATCTTTCCCCCTCTCTTGTGTCAAGAGAACTAGGAAAAACTGTAAGGACCCAAGCTCAAAAATGGACCAGCAATAAAAAAAGCACAAGTATATAATGCCACCTTCTGGCTATATTTGAAAATAACAACATATTATATTAAATGATCTGAACTGATAGTCCTTCTTCCCCAGAGCTTAGGGTGGGGGCAAAAGGAGATATATCACTTGCCTGCCGAAGTCAACTTTCGTTTGCAGGCTTAATCCCAGAGCCAAAATTAATCAGGCATCTCGGCTAACTGGATCATGAGAAGCAATAAATTATCCAGCCTCCAACCTAACAGCAATGTTAATGGTGGGAAAGGAGGCGGAGCTTTGGTATGATGAATCACTCTTTAAGTAGCCTAAAGGGCATATAAAGCTTTCTGCTGACTGAGCTCCATTTTGCATTGAGTGGTAAGAAAACTTTGCCTTAAACAAAATTTATATGGCCCATGGGTAGTGTGCCTGTGAACACCTTGCCAAAAAGATGCCCCTGTGTCAACAAAAATGAGGACAAAAAGAAGATCATAGCATAATTAAGACTACATATGCTCGTTTATATGACTTTTTATTATTTAAATTGAAAGGTACAAGGGATCACAAGTGGAGAAAACAGTGACCAAATTCCTGATGACACTGAAGGCTAGATTTATGATGCCCTTGTAGACCTTATTGCAAAAGTCACATGTACTCTAAAAGTATTAGATTTCAGTATGAAGGGTGTCTCTCTGGGATGTCTTGAACATAGACCTTTTGGAACCTGGCTATAACTATTTACCTTAAAAGAGTGATGCAGAATCTGTTTTCTACAGGACATTCCTTCCCCTTTGCTCACCACATACAACCTGGCTGTTGGAGTAGTAACACAAGTTCTGGTTTTAACAAATAGGATAACTAGTGACACTTTACTAAAACGGTGGACAAAAAAGGACATTGGTTTGCACAAAACTGCATACACTAAATTGCCCACCTGTGTTCTGTCTTTGTCATTCTCAGCATCCTTACACTCTGTAGGCAAACTCTGCCTGCTTACTTGTTTGGTTAAAGCATTTTTACCGTGGTCTTCTCAAGAATGACTTACCCAAAGTAAACAAGAGCAGAATGTCATTAAAATAATAAGACAATTTATAGACACAGTAATGATGGCAGTTTGGGATGGATGAGAATTTCATTTGGTTTGTTTTTTAGATGGACTTTCACAGATATGCAAATAATGACATAAATGTGATGAAGGTAACTACAATGTGGACCTATCTTCCCAAGGATCTTCCCTTGCATAAGGAATTGGAGTATTCCATACTACCGTATATGCCGGTGTATAAGACGACTGGGCGTATAAGACAACCCCCTCAACATTTCCACTCAAAATATAGAGTTTGTTATATACTCACCGTATAAGACTACCCCCTCTTCCGCACACCTTCCACACACCAAATAAAACATAAAATAACATCAGATTTGATTTCAACATTTCCCTGTGGCCTGCACTAGTGCGCATGTACGCATGTGCGAGCTCTGCGTAGATAAGGGAAAGGTGGAGCACTGCTGCTTCCCGCCGAGCAGAACGGGCCGGTCACACCGAAAAGGCTGGCACCCATGTCTTGCTGCTGATGCTCACTGCGGCCACGCTGGATACCGCGCGATACTGGATGGTATGTAGAATGAGGTGGGTGGGCATCGGGAGGCCACTATGGGCACCAGGCAGGCATCGGGAGGCCACTATGGGCACCAAGCGAGCATCGGGAGGCCACTATAGGCAGCTATGTCTATCCCAACTGAAGTGCACCTGGCGTATAAGGTGACCCCACCACCACTTGGAGGCATGTTTTTCAGGGGGGGGGAGTAGTCTTATATGCCAGCATATACAGTATATGTCATTCCTCATGATATGGCCAATGTATTGGAGCTTTCTTTGTTTAATGGTCTTAAACAGTTCTTGTTCTTTATCCATCTGGTGCAACACATCTACATTAGTTACATGGTCAACCTATTATATCCTTAGCAGCATCTGTAGATCCACATTTCAAAAGCTTTGGATTCTTTCCCCCCCCCCCAGATGTTTAGTCAGTGTCCAAGCTTCGATTCCATTTACCAACTGGGAATACATAACATCTCACTACGGTATTTGGATCTTCATAGTATGAGTGGGATTTCTAGTAAAGGTAAGGTAAAGGTCGCCCTTGCTCGAAAGCCAGTTGTATCTGACACTAGGGTTCAGTGCTCATCTCTGCTTATAGCCAAAGAGCCAGCGCTGTCTGCATTTGCAGACATTTCCATGGACATGTGGCAGGCATGCTTCAACACCTGAGTGCACAGAATGCTGTTTACATTCCCACTGAAGTGGTACCTATTTTTCTACTTGCAATTTCTTGCTTTTGAACTGCTAGGTTGGCAGGAAATGGGACAGAGACAGGAGCTTACTCCATCATGCAGCTCTCCGGCCTTCCAGTCATCAAGTTCAGCATCTTAACCACATGCAGTAGATTTCTACTGCATAACAAATGTTGCAAATTTATGACGGTGGATTTTGCTTTTTCTATTTGCATTCTAATCTCTACCACTTTTCATTTTCACTGATCCACCAATGGGGAGGAATCCCAGCGTGAGTTTCTTCTAACCATGGATGGCCCATGGTTCAAGCAGAGTCGGGCTTACTCAACCAATCTAGGATGAACTGATCCCCTTGCTCACAATAGGGTTACCAATCCTTGTGCCTTTTCTTGAAATGTGTGAGGGTTGGGGGGGGGGGCTCCAGAGGCTCCAGGAGATAATTCCAAATGGGAATTGTGGGGGGGATTGTGAACCCCAATTTATTTGTTAAGCGAGTTTTTGGTTGGTTTTATTTGTTAAGCGAAGCAACCATTCAGAGAAAATTCTGCTTTTTAAGCGAGTTACTCTTTAAGCGAGAGGCTCTTTATGCGAGGTTTGACTGTACTTCCTTTCATCTACGAGCTTATTAGCCCTGTGTGAAAAATTAAAGATGCCATCAGTTCTGTACAATATAAAATAGGGGTTCTCAACCTACGGCCCGGGCGCCAGCCCTGGCCAATTTATCCAGCCCATCGCTGCCTCTGCTGCACCTGGAAGTGGAAGCAGACGCGTCTGAATGGGCGTATCTTATGCCAGCTATAAAACATGCCCTTGCGTGCATAAATGTGCATGCAACTGTTGTAAACATGGAAGTGGCCACATTTATGACAGCCGTAGATGCGCCTGTTTCCACTTTTGGGGTGTGTGGCCCGGCCCGCTCAGCTGTTCAGGAGGTATAGTCAGGCCCACATCAGAAAAAGATTGGGATCCCCTGATATAAAAGGATGTTTCCTAGATAATGAAAACATTGCAGAAATAGGATTTGATCAAGTGAGATGCCAAAACAACAACAACAGACAAACAAAAAATATTTGTCCACAAAATGAAATTGTAGACAAAATGGCATACCTGGAATTGTACACTGAGAGAAAATAAGCAAACATATAGCCTGACTTTGGCAGGGATTTTATTAAGTCCTACTTCATTTATTTTCATCTGTTTGTACAGCTGGGGCACTTTAGCCAAGATTTCTGGTACAGGGTTGTGTGAATATTTCATGCCTGCTAAACTCACATTAAAATATAGCAGTTTGTCTTTAAGGTGCCAAAACATTTGTGTACTTAAAAAAAAAAACATTCTATGCATTTTTGCTTTGGTTTCATTTTGATTTTTGTTTGATATGTTTGCACAGGCTGACATGTCTACTGCTTCAAAAACCACAATTATGAAAGGCACTGGATTCAGCCAAAGAGAGGAGAAATCCATCAGCCTCAAGAAGAGATTTTCACAGACACAAACAGACATAATATTCCTCACCAAATGCAAAGAATACTTGCATCCCCAAGGGATTTATAGTGAAAAACCCTTTATGATTCACATGCCCCACTGACTACAGTAAAAGGTTATGCAACACACACTCTAAAAAACCCCTACTGAATTATTTAATCTGTATTCAATACAGCAAGCAAAGGGAAATCTGGAAGGATGTTGGAGAACTTGAACCACGCATACAGTACCAGCCCTCTGTGCCAGGGGTTCCCAACTTAAGGCCTGTGGGCCAGATTCAGCCCACAGTACCATTTCATGTGGCCCCCACCTCTCCAAGGGCATTTGAGAAACAAAATGGTTACCCCTTTGAATTTGCTGGGACAAAATGGCCACACCCCATTGTGTAGGCAGGGCAAAATGGCATCTGGTCCTCAAAGCTGATGGAGAGAGCGTGACCCAGCCCCTGGCTTGAAAAGGTTGGGAACCCCTGGTCTACATTGTATATTGCACAAATAATCTCCATCACGAAAGAAAAAATCTATGTTGCACAATTTACTTCCTTGAGGGGAAAAATAAAATAATGAAGCTACATTAATCTACTGCAGAGCCACTTGTTTCACAACAAGAACACCATGGACTTATTTATTTATCACATGGCACATTCACATTGCAATTCAATAAAAAGTAAAAAAAACCACAAGAGATAAAAATACCAGAGATAAAATAAAAAGTATAACATTATAGATATACATCTAGGTTACAAATACAGTATCGTTCTTGTTTTATTTGTCACAGGCAGGAAATGAAGGACTTAACAAATAATAATAAATCTATTATTAATAAACCTATTAACAATCTGACAAATAATAAATCTAATAAATTATGAATAAATCTATCTAGCCATAAACAAAATCAAGCAGCAGAGTTATTCCTCTCATGGGGAGTCTACCTTTTGGTCGCACCAAATCCACACAGGTGTAACAGCTTTGTGGTAGCCTAGAGGCCTTTCCCCCCAAACTACAACTTAAAAAATATTTCCACAACAAGGATGGCAGCACAAAAGATGTGCCTCACTCTCCACAACATGAGATGGAAGTGACCCAACAACACGAGGGGGAATTATATACTTACCCAGAGCCATCATCCTCCCAGCAACGGAGAAATTAGAATTCTACATTGTCTTCTTCAGAAACAAAGAACTGGACTTCTGTATTGAGTGCTTTCACCACCATTTCTGGGCTGAAATCATCAGCAAGGGACATGTCTCCTTTGCTCAAAAGCCACCTGCGCCTGACTCTAAGACCCAGTGATCGTCTCTATTTACAGCCAAAGAGCCAGTGCTGTCTCTGTGTGCAGACATTTCCATGGTCACGTGGCAGGAAGGATTAGATACCAAAGCACACAGAACACTGTTACTTTTCCCACCAAAGTGTTACCTATTTATCTACTTGCAATTTCTTGCTTTTGAACTCCTAGGTTGCATGGAGCTGGTACAGATGATGAGTGCTCTCTTCATCATGCAGTACTCAGGGTCTCAAACTGTTGACCTTCCAGTTGTCAAGCCCAGTATCATAACCCTTAACCTATAACCTCAAAAGCAACCCCAACATCATCATCACAGAACCAGATAGGGTGGCACTGTGATAATAATGGACAAATCAAGCTGCCCACAGGAAGCTGAGAGACAACTGTCTAACACTCTAACATTACAAAACCTCATTAAAATGTCCCCAAAAGTATACATGCACAAATCTGAACTAACAATCTTCAAGAATCTCAACCAGCCACCTTTTACCTGTTACCAAAACTCACAAACAAGGCAACCCCCAGTAGACTCATTGTATCAAGCATCAATGCCATCACAGTTGGGGTATCTAAATTTATGGACTCCAAATAAGAAATACCATACACTTTCTAAGGAAATTTCAGTCCACATGTGATTTCTCTGCTAAGCCAAGGAACAACATTAAAGGAGGGTTTCGACGTCACCTCTGAGCCCCCACCAATGGCCGGAGGGAGAAGACACTGTGGCCTAGCTGGTGTCTGAGAACCTCGCCACCACCTCTGGGTCCCCACCAATGGCCAAAGGGGAGATAGTCTGTGTTTTGTTTTGGTTGTTTTGTGGAGTTATATTTTATTATTGTTACTGTACTGTTGTTGTTTTGATTGTAAGCCGCCCTGAGTCACTACGGTGAGTGGGCAGCAATATAAATCTGAACAAATAAATAAATAAATATAGCTGAGAAACTCAACCTCCCCTACATCATGTGAAGGATGCTGAATAGGCTGAGAGTTGTAGTCCCTAAATGCAAGACCAACATGCCCAAGTGGGGGCTCCTGGCAGAAAATAACACACTGTGTGAACATGGAGAGATACAGAATCCAGTTCATTTCCTGGTCTGCCGATTACTGCCAGAAACATGCACCAATGAGGACTTAAATTTGACCAACAACAAGGGCGAGGGTGGCTTCATTTTGGCACTCCAGCATTTGATTGGGACTTGAAAGAAGAAGAAGAATTTAGCCATGATGGGCGCAGAAGCTCTCTACACTACCATCCCACATAGAGACAGACTACACATTGTCAGGAATACTATTTAAAATAAAACCTGCTTCCAGATCAATGGAACTGCTATGAGCATGTGAATGGTTCTACAATAAATGAATATATTCATGGCTGACCTAGAACAACACTTTCAAAAGCTCAGCCTCAGCCTGGACCAAATCTATATAATAGGTACATTTTCTAGAGACCACCGTGAAGCTACAACATGGACATCTTGACACAATGATATATTGAAAATCCATAGATGGATAGATCTGCTTGCATGCTGCCAGATTCCATCCTGAACACACAACAAAATCCATCATTTGCAGTCAAACTCTCATGTACAGTCGTATCTCTTGGATGCACAAGAGAGAGATTCCAAACTCAAGGATCTACAAAATGCATTTCTCAGACTACACAATATACATTCCATATGGCTAAAAAACAAATGAACCAGGTAAGACAAATAGTCAGAAGCTACCTACTGCAAGTCAGGCCCAGAAGGGAAAATAACCGAACACCACTAGTTGTCATTGCACACATCATATATTGTCTCCATAAATCATCTCTTGACAAAAATACTTCACTCTCCCAAGTCCTTGGTGGCAGGCCTATACTTGCTTACAGACAACACACCAATATCAAGCAACTATTGCCACACAACAGACTATCCAACACTGATATAGAAAAGAGGTCTGAATTCTGCTAGAAACCCAGAAGTCAGTTCTGCTCCCACAGGACCCAACATGTTTACAGGAGCAAAAAATGTCACACACAACTTTTGAACTACTAGGTTGGCAGGAGCTGGGACAAATGATGGGAGCTCACACCGTTACACAGCACTTGGGTCTCGAACTGCTGATCTGCCAACCTTCCATTTGTCAAGCTGAATATGTTAACCTCTAAGCTACTGCGGCCTCTATGCTTTAATTACATTGTACCAAATGAACAAAGCCATACTTTTCCAAGACTTTGGAGTGGTTAGCAGTCTAGGAACGCAAGATGACGTTGGGAACATCCCTAAACAAAAATGCTTCTCTGCTGACTTCAGCAGAGGATTGAGATCTCTACTACATGCTCTGTGTAAGACAATAGGGTCCTTCCAATGAAACAAGGAGAAATTGTGTATGCCCAACATATCTATAGCCTGAGGTCCCTATACCCACCTACTATTGTTACTGAACTAATGTCTATTGGAAAAGAAATGAATACCAAATTGTGGTCATCACAAGAAGGGTAACTCCCCATTAACTCAACTAATCATGGTCTCTTCATCTTGAGGCCATGATCACCATGCAGTCCCACTCTAAAGTCTGCTGAGGTGGACTTGATCCATGAAAACTCCCATTAAATATAGCAGTTAGTCTTTTTAAGGTGTCACATTATTGTTTTATTTTTACATATTTTTTCTAAGCTGATACAACTGATCCCTGTGTACCAGCAGGAATAGATGTGTATTTCTGGCCCATGGGATAGTACTTTTGGGAAACCAAACATTTTTAATTCCCTTTCCCTCCAAGTTGACAATTTGTTCAGTATACTCTGAACTCCAAAAAGCCCATAATCACAAATACTTTCACATAGTACTTTTAAGCTTAATTGCTCGCATGGGCTACTGTCTGAATTGCTGCCTTCCATTTTATGGTGAAATTAATATTATATACACAAGAGCACTTTTAAAACACCCAATAGGATAAAAGAAATGATTGCTATGTTGAAAAATATAAATTTTTATGCACGGGAGTTATTAGCACACCCCCATTCCCTAGTCCATTAACGTGCCATACGCTGGGTTTTTTTTCCCTGTGACCTTTTATTTTCAGATGGGTTGCAGCCTGTTATCTTGCAGCTTTAATAAAACCATAATTCACTCATGTTTTTATAGCCTCCTAATTTGTCTGTGTTCCTTTATTATATTGGGTTTCATAACTTTTATATGGAAATCAATAAAAAAAACCCCTTTGCCTATCTCATTTAAATCACTGAATAATTAACAATTCTTATCAGTCCACTGCCATCTCTCCTAAAGTTCAGGCAAATCAGCATTTGCTCTACCTCTTCAAATATATTGGATGCCAACACTTATTAGGCTGTGGAGAATGAAACATGTAGTCCAACATATCTGAAAGCGTGTGGGATGGGTGGCATAAAGTGTGGAAATGTAAGTAGCTAATGCTGAAGCCATAACAGTTAATTTGCTAGGGTAAATCTCAGGCTCAGTTTAGTCCAGTGATGGCGAACCTTTTAGAGACCAAATGTCCAAACAGAGGGGCGGCATGAACTTTGTGCTGGGGGGAGGAAGGAAGCACTCCCATTGGGCAGAGCAGTGGGGCATCCTCTGTGCTTGGAGGAGAGAGGAAGCACTCCCATTGGGCTGCTGGGCAGAGGGGCAGGCAAACTCTGCTGGGGGGAGGAGAAAGCGCTCCCTTTGGGCAGAGCAGTGGGGTGTACTCTGTGCTTGGAGGAGGAAGTAAGCGCTCCCATTGGGCTGCTGGGCAGAGAGGTGGACAAACTCTGCTTAGGGGAGGGAGGAAGCACTCCCGTTGGGCTGCTGGACAGAAGGGTGGGCAAACTCTGTGCTGGGAGAGGGAGGAAGCACTCCCATTGAGCTGCTGGGCAGAGGGGTGGGCAAACTGTTGTTGGAGGAGATTCACCACCACTGGTTTAGACCATGGCACTCCTGCCCACCTCTTTATCAGACACAAAAGGTATCTCTCTATGTATATGTATATGTGTATGGATGGAAATGCTTCTATATATGAGTGAGAACTCCTGATTTACCTCTTGCTCCACCCAACTGTCATAAACCTATATGTGGGTCAAGAAGTGACATTTAGGATGCATATTCCTTGGGAGACAAAACCTAGGCAGCGTAACAAAATCTAGAGAAATCACCTTCCCAACAAAAATCCGCATAGCTGAAGCGATGGTCTTCCCAGTAGTAATGTATGCCTGTGAGAGCTGGACCATAAGGAAGACTGTGCACAGAAGAATAGATGCCTTCAAACTCTGGTACTAGAAAAGACCTTTGAGAGTCCCCTGGACTGCAAGGAGATCAAATCAGTCAATCCTAAAGAAAATCAACCCTAACTGCTACTTGGAAGGACAAATACTGAAGCTGAAGCTCAAGTACTTTGGCCACCAAATGAGAAAAGAGGACTCACTGGAGAAGCCCCTGATGCTAGGAAAGAGCAAAAGCAAAAGTAGAAGGAGGTGGCAGAGGATGGGATGGATAGAAAACATTGTTGATGCAGTGGGTGTTGATCTGGGCAGACTCTGGAGGACGGCGGATGAAAGAGGAGCCTCGTGTACTGTCGCCCATGGGGTTGCAGAGGGTCAGTCTTGACTGCAAATGAACAACAACCACCCACCCTGCACTGTTGTATATTCTGGATTAGCTCTCTTGGGACTCACTTGTGACCTCACTTACTCATAAACCTAGAAGGCTGCCTTTATACAGAGTCAGACTGACAGGTTCACCTAAGTGGTACTACCAGCTCTGTTTGCTAGGATGTTCTCCAGGGATCTGGACAGGATTTCTTCATAGCCCTCCTGAATCTATTGAGAACTGAAACCTGGATCTCCTATATCCAAAGCACTGAACTACACTCCCATTCCCCCTGGTATTTCCTGTTTGTCTCTCATCCAAAGATTGACCAGATTGCTTCTGAAATTATACACTTTACAGCCATGGCCATGCTGGTATATGTGTATTTGATTTTTGTACCTCTGCTCAGAAGTCCCATTGAGTTCCACTGTCTGCCTGCTAGATTCATTCTAGGTAAAGGGCAACGGTTGCACTTGCTCGAAAGGCAGTCGTATCTGACTCTAGGGTTCAGTGCTCATCTCTGTTTATAGCCAAAGAGCCAGCACTGTCTACGTCTGCAGATGTTTTCATGGACATGTGGCAGGCATGCCTCAACACGTGAGTGCACAGAACACTGTTTACCTTCCCACCGAAGTGGTCCCTATTTATCTAATTGCAATTTCTTGCTTTCAAACTGCCAAACTGGCAGCTGCTGGGACAGAGATGGGAGTTCGCTCTGTCATGCTGTACCCAGGAATCAAACTCTGACCTTTCAGTCAGCAAGTTCCGCATCTTAACCACTTGGACCACCCTAGTCCCAGATTCATGCTCAAATCACTGTTCTGTTGATGCTTCATAGCAGAGCTTTGGGAAAGTTACTCTTTTTCTATCCCCCAGCCAGCATAATCAATGGGAGTTATAGGCCGAAAAATTAATTTTTCCATGCTTCGCTCAGCTTCTAGATTTAGAAACAGTATTAACAGTGTTCTGCTCCTTTGATCCTATACCGTTCAAAATGAGCCCTTGCTCCCATAAAGAGGGATAAATCTATCCATTTGTCATTTTCCATTCTGGAGTTTGATTTGTCCTGCACTTTGAGAACTTTCCCACTTGTTCTTCCCAAAAGTCAAAGATAATGTTTTAATTACATGAAAATTCATATTGATCTTTCTGAATCAGTTTCTCAGTACAGTGGAACCCCACATAACGAACGCTTCATATAATGAAAAATACATACAACGAAGTGCTATATGCAATACCCCACATAATGGGGGGGGGGATCGTTATATGGGATTTTTGTTAAGCGAGGTATACCCTGCTTAACAAAACCCCATATAACAATTTTTTTTGTTATGCAGACTGTAATCATGGAGCCATCTCCTGCAGCACATATGAAATGAGACATGCAGGATTTAACGCCAGGACTGCAATGGACTGCCACAGCCTTGAGGATATTATCAAGGCGCACCTTCACAGCCACTCCATCTGGCATGCCCTTTTCATCCTCCATGGCCGTTGGGAATCAGAGTTCCTCCTCTGCTCATTTTGCCATTGGGACCAATATGATGGTTTCCAATGGCATTTCCTCCACTGAGGGGCTATCACCCTATCTAAAGGGGCTCATCAACCCATAGCTGTTGGCCATTTTAGAGAGTCAGGTTATTTACCACCACCCAACACTGGGCGTTGAGTTGCTGGCTGTACAGTCTACTCCACTACCATAGCGGGATATCTGGTCAGACAGTAGTGAAACTCTAAGATGAATGTGTGAATTCCAATGTGTGAATTCCAAGAGCAGCATTTCTAGAACATGGCAGGATATTGGAAAAGACAAAGGTGCTTCTGAGCTCGTCTAAATGGCATATTTTGAAATTATAATAAGTGCCAAAATATAGGCATCTTAAGTTGGTAGCATCTCACCCATCAAATGATAAGATCTATGAAGCCTGAGAAATGCAGAAACATTCTTAAAACTTGAAGATCAGGTTCAAAATCAAGATGTGACAATTTTCTGTTCCTTGCCTGCAAGAAGGAAGGTAGACATGCTACACAACCAGTTGTCATGATTTTATTAAACATAATTACTAAAATCCGGTTGTTTGGTATAATAAATCATACTAGAGAAGGTCCATTGATTCAATGAAGATTTAGTGCAGGGGTGCCCAAACTATGCCCTCACTACTCCTGGAAATTGATGGGGGACATGATCACAATGGGCATGTGCATCCGGAACCACTTCTGGGAGTGGTGCAGACATATTTGTGCATGTGCAGGAACTTTGGAACCACTTCCAGGAGTGGCACAGGGTGTCCACACCACTCTTGGAAGTGGTTCCGGATGTCCCTGTGCATGCACAAATGCATCCACAACACTCCCGGAAGTGGTTTCAGATGTCCCCGCACATCTACAAATGTGTCTGTGCCACTCCTGGAAGTGGTTTTGGACATCCCTGCACATGAACAAATACATCCATGACACTCCCAGAAGTGGTTCTAGATCTACCTGCACATGTGCAAACTTGTCTGTGCCACTCCCATAAGTGGTTCTGGATTTTTATTTATTTATTTGTTCACACTTGTATGCCGCCCTACTCGCAGAGAGACTCAGGGTGGCTGACAAAATATAGCAAAATGTCTCAAAATGTAATTTAAACAGTAAAACACATTGTCCTCTGCGCAAACACACCTGCTTCCAAGGGCATGGTCAGGCCTGCTCAGCTGTTGTGGGGGCATGGTCAGGCCCCCAGCACAAAAAGTTTGGGCACCCCTGATTTAGTGAATCAAATTCCCCATAAGTTCTATTAGTTGAAATGGTCCTACTCTAACTGATACTTACTATGCTAAGGTAAATCATTGTTAGAACAAGTCAATTTAAATCAATGAAACTTACAAAGTTAACTCATCAAATACCTGTTGATTCAATGGCCCTACTCGAATTTGATTCACTACACTAAGAAAACAGATTTTGGGCCTTGATAAATTACATGAAGTGCTTAAAAATGGACATTGCCTCTAAGGTAGACAAGAAAGTTGTATAAAAGAATGTAAAATTACTCTTTTGCTTTGCTAATGAAAAAAGACCACAAGATTTTGTTCTATTATTGTATAGCTCGAATAATATGTGTCCTTGAAGTGAAAGAAATAGTCTGTCTTTCACATAAAAGAAAATGCAGAGGAAAAATACTACCTTGTCCTGCTTAATGACAAGAGATAATTAGAAATATGGAAGAAACAGAAGCATTAATTAAGATGTACCATCAAGGACACCACAGGGTTGAAAAGCTTGTCAACAACAAAGCAGAAAAACAAATAGCAGTATGAATATCTGTGGTGCAGTAGTGGTATGCTGATGTACTTCAGGAAGAAAGAGGAAAATCTGCAATTTACTGGAATCTGTCAGGGTTGTTATTCTACTCAGAATTTACAAAAATGTCTTCTGAGTCCATTTGTATTCTGCTTCAACACTGTGGAATATTTCAAGCAACTGAAGAATGTAAGACTTTGCACTAGAACATGGATTCTCAACCTGCGGCCCACGGCACAATTTCATGAGGCCTCCACCGCCTCCACCACACCAGGAAGTGCCATGTGTGGAGGAAGGGCAAAATGGCTGTCTGGCCCTCGAAGCTGTCTGAGGGAGCGTGACCGGCCCCTGGCATTAAAAGTTTGAGAATTCCTGCACTAGAAGCTTCTCTCAGAAGGGGAAAATGATGATCACAAAGGAGCTGGCCTCTCTGGCTGGGAGAATCTGGGAATTGTAGGCTAAAAAAAGTAACTTTTCCGAGACTTGGCTCTCATATCCTATCCAGTTGCCCCCCACATTGTAAATCCATCATTTTGTTCTGAGATCTTGGAGCCGTTGTGGTGCAGTGGTTAAACTTCAGTGTGTCAGTCAAAACTGCTGATGTTGTAAGTTCGACTCTGACGGCACTCCAGCCCTCATCCTTCTGGGGTCAGTAAAATGTGTACCCAGTGTGTTGGAGGTGAAAAGGCATTGTGAATTACTCAGAGTATGCCCTAAGTTCTATAGGGAGGTATGGAAGTCATTGATGGGATGTAACAGGTTCTCACCAGTTTGCCAGAACTGGTAGTAACTTTTCCCAGTGTCCAGGAGAACCGGTAGCAGCTTTTGGGGGGAACCACCTTCAGGGCTTACCTTTTCACTGATTCCCCCACTGCGCATGCGTGCCAAGCACTTGGTGTTCATGCACACCTACAGTGCTAGGCACATATGCATGGCTTCCTTGCTGTCCTCCCAAGCGGGGAGGAGGAAGAGAAGCTGCTAGCCTGAAGCTCCCTATACCCTGCTCCCCAGGGTAAGTGACTCACCTTTGGATGTGGTGTGTCTGTGTGTATTTTAATGTGTATTTAATACCTTTACTTATATTGACGTACTACCACAGTTCCTAAAAAGGCCTGGTGGCCTGGCTTGTGGTTTTTAAGCAAAGTCTTGGAGTTACCTCATCAATAAGCTACACCTGTGCTGTTCCAATTGCTGTTCCAATTGGAGAACCCTTAAAGAGGTGCAGCTGTTTTACATTTACGTTAAGGCATATTATCCTAGAGAACCGGTACGATGACCATATCCATCTTGCAACATGGTGCTGCCCAGGCACGTATACCTACAGGTAAGTGATGGGTTCGTGTTTGGGGCAGGTGGATGGGTGGGTTGATTTATGTTTGGGCTGGGTAGGTGTATTTTAATGTAATTTTTATTTTTTATTTATTTAATTTATTTATGGGTTTGTGTTGTGGGTTGAGGGGTGTGTGTGTGTGTGTGTGTGTGCGTGTGTGCGTGTGTGTGCTTATTTTTATTTTATTTTATTATTATTTTATTAGTTTTTCTTTGGCCCCGCCCATGACATCATGATGTCATGATGTTAGCTCTGCCCACACTGATGACATCACGGCGGGGTAGTAAAATTTTTGACATCCCACCACTGATGGAAGTGTAATTGCTATTGCTAGTTGCTATTGCTATCTTGCTGCTATTGTTACATGCTGTAAAGTGGCTTCTGGGTTATGGTGACCCTATAAATGAGTAAACTGCAAAATATTCTGTCCTCAAGAACCTTGCTCAGCTCTTACGGCTTTTGCTTCCTTCAGGGAGTCAATCTATTTCATACGTAGTTTTCCTCTTTTCCTGATGTCTTCCACCTTTCCCATCATAATTGTCTTTTCCACTGGCTCAATTTCATCATTTTTGCCTCCAGGGACATTTTAAACTGGCTTTGCTCTAGGACCCACTTGTCTGCCTTTTTGGTTCTCTTTCAGCACCATATTTCAAATGAGTTGACTTTTTTCCTGTCTGTTTTCTTATTTCCGAGCTTTCTAATCCTAGGGGATTTCAAATAAATGTCAGCTTTCCTGACTCTCCAGCCTTCATACCTGGACATAGTAATGAGGAATGTCTCCATCTTTACTCTTGTTTATCTTTTCCAATTCCTTTCATTGCTTGCCTTCTGGATCTGTGTTCTCCTGATTTCTTGGCTGCAGTCTCCATTGTGGATTGATGACTGAGCCAATGTATACAAAATCTTTCCCTATTTCTATCGTCAAAATTAGTTCTTTGGTAGTCATGGTTTTTGCCTTCCTAATGTTCAGCTGCAACCGTGCTTTGGCACTCTCTTCTTTCACTTTCACTGAAAGCCTTTTCAAATTGTTGGTTGGTTGGTTGGTTGGTTGGTTGAATATACATCTACCATTGCTACTTTCTGCCAGTTAGATGGTGCCATCGGTATACAGTATCTTTGATAGAGGCTCATACTTCAAAATATTTTTTTCTGAATTTTATGTGAATCGCGTTTGTAGATGAGGTGGGGTTATGAGTTGTTGACACTGTGGTTCAGATTGTGACATCCTCTGTAGGTCTTACCAGAGCAGACAAATGGATGGAGATGGCATCTGGGTTAACATTTTGCGCTATTCCTGCTGCACTCAGTTTTGTGTTTTATTGTCAGCTGCCTACTCATATCTTAAACCAGGCATGGGCTGGGCCACTGGGACAGAGGGATTTACCCCAGTGCACCCTCAACTCCAGCACCCTGGGGCGCAAATAATAATTTATTATTATTATTTTATCTGCCTGTCATGCTGTACTTTAGATTAAGCCATTGCTCCAAGCTCCCTCCTTCAGCTTGGAGCAATGGTTTATTCTAAAGTGCTGTACGCTAGGAGGAGCAGCAACCAAGTGGTTCCCCGAGGGCAGCCTTCTCCCCCATCCCTTGGTCTCCACCCATCACCCCTGTCCAGTGCTCTCCCGTGGTGCCCAGCACACCCCTGCCTTAAATCCATACTTGAGCGACAGCACAAAAGAAAGAACAGGCTAGATAGATAAGGCTTATACAGTGGTGTGTGTGTGTGTGTGTGTGTTGGTACATTTTGTTTCTTGATGTGTTGGGAGACTGCAGCATGAACTGTGATCTGCAGTAAAACTTTCCCACCCTTCTATGAACCTTGAGGGATCTTTGCAAGAGCAAATTGCAGGCTAGAATAAAAGCCATGAAAGCATTTCATAATGTGCTACTGTGATCTGTTGTATTGTTCCACACTGTAACAGGGAGTGCTTGACGAGAACATCTGGGAAAGATACTTCTGCACAAGTAGTTCCTTGATCTTACTTAAATATAATAGTAGCCTGTAGGGAAAGTCATAATGGAATTTTTTAAAAAAACTAGTCATTTCTGAGAATAAGGATGGATGAATTTTATAGTTTTGTTCTCACAGAGAGTGTCTGGTTTTCACATCTTGCTAACTTTGTAAGGATTTCTTTTAAGTCTACATGGAAATTCATGTTTACCTTTTGTTCCTTTTCTCTAATTTAATTTTCTGCAAATGTTTCCCATGTTTTCTACGTCTTTTGTTCCTCCAATAAAAATGTTTAGTGTGTCCATCTCCATGTTTCTGCATA
The DNA here is from genome assembly GCA_030440675.1 of Furcifer pardalis. Classification (NCBI taxonomy): domain Eukaryota; kingdom Metazoa; phylum Chordata; class Lepidosauria; order Squamata; family Chamaeleonidae; genus Furcifer; species Furcifer pardalis. The sequence continues at coordinate 13,057,311 of CP126894.1, read as the reverse complement.
GTTTGATACACCCACTTTTCCCTCCCAACCCCAAAGACTTCAGAAAAAATGCAGATGTTAGTTAGCAACACATGAGCATTTAATTCAGATTAAAAACTGAATTTTCACTCAATAGTTGGCCTGGAGATAATTTTAAAAAAAAATTTTTTTTTGCTACTTATGTGTTGTCATTTGTTTTGTTTGAAACTTATGTTATTTTGGAGCAGTAAACAAACAAACAAACAAAGCCCAGTTTAGAAAAGTTACCTTTTTGGACTGCACCTCCCAGAATCTTTGAGAACTGGGCCCAAAGAAGAAACATAACTTCCATAACTTGCTACTGTTTGAAATCCTGTTGCATAACATAAGGAAAGTCATGTTACAGTACACAGAAAGAGCCTGCTCGAAGATTGTGGACTTTTTTTTAACCACAATCGGGCATACCCTGGTAGCGGGAACCTTGTGTTGCAAGCTAATCTTTCTCACTCTAGGTCAGGCAAAAGGAACTGCAGAAAAGAACTCACCAAAAGGTGCCTACATTTTGGCAGTTTCATGTCTAGCCTAAACACGGAAGCAACAGCAGCAAAGTCATTACAGTCAGTTCCTTGCTGATAAATAAAGAGTCCCTGCTGTGGTCCCCTGTGACCTTGCACATGTGCCAAGCCAGAATTCATGTGCACCTCCAGGAATCAAGGCAAGGACTCTTGATTTATTGTCAAGCAAGAGACCGAAACTTATGGCTTTCCTCATGTTATACAACAGGATTTCAGCCACCCTTCCAGTTTTAAAGCAAACTTTGAAGAAACAAAAGAGTCTTTCCCTCACCCATTTTTGTCCTATCCACTTACATGCTTGAAGAAGTAGGCATTTTATTTTATTTATTGGATTTCTATACCGCCCTACTTGATGCAACCAGCTCAACTTTGTATCTTTTCCATCAGCTTGATATGCATATTGCTACTCCTTAGCTTCATGTGCAATCTGGTACACTTATGAAGCCCCTGCATGAGGAAGGCCAAGCTTTTGTTCATTCCCACAAGCAATATTGTAGGCAGTTACATTTATTCCTGCTCATTTCCTCATATGAGTAAAAGCAAAGAGCTCCATTCCTTGTGGTTAAAATTGACTTCTTGCCTATCAAACAGTCACAGTTTGGAAACATTACTGTTTTGACTACAGTGCCCAGAATCCCCTAGGCAGGGGATTTCCATAGATTGGAAATTTCTCCAATCTCTGGAAATGACCATTTCTTGTTTGGATATCCTGGATGCTTGATACATTTGTATGTATAAACATACACAAACATGGACACTGAAAGTGCACTGAGTGAATCATTATGCACAACTGCTTACTAACTACTGTATAGTGCAGGCATTCTCAACCTGTGGCCTGCAGGCTGGATGCGGCCCTCCCAAGAACACCTGCAGCCAGGCAGAGAGGCTGCCTCAGCGTCCAGCCCTGAGACTCTTCCCACCTGTCACCAGGGGCTCTGCCTGGGCTAGGGGCTCAAAAGCTGCAACGGAGGCAGGACTTTTGCCCTCCCAAGGCAAAAATTAATTCCAACATATGGCAGCCCTTTTTTCCCCAGAGGGGTGTATTTAGGTGTAAAGTACTCAAAAATAGTTTCCCACTCCCTGCTTTTGAGGACATTCTAGGAATGTACACTGTACACTGTACACAGTTGAGCCAAGGGGATATATAGGCTGAATCTTTTCTCTGGAGGCAACAAGTGGAATTGAACTCCTGACCTCATATACTTCACTGCCTGAGCTACCTGGCCACCAAAGCTAAATGACATATTTTTCAGTGGGACTTTGGAAGCTGGTTTACTCTGAGTCAGGGTGTCAGATATGGGTTTCTCTGAGCCTGCAGGTCCCCCCTTGGGCCCCATGAGCTGCAGAGTCCCACTTCATTTCGCTGATGTTAACTTTTGGTACCTTAAATCTCCTGATATTTTGAAACAATGTTTAGATTGATTCTGACTTATGGTAACCCTTTCGTCAACAGCAACTCATATCCAAGAATGCATTTTTTTTTGCCTGAAGCTGGAAAAATGTCACTGGCATGAATCTGTTTAAGGTGGGATCTCAGCTTGCCATGAAGTGACTCACACATTATGATCCCGAAGCCATCTCCTGCGGCATATATGAAATGAGACATGCAGGATTTAACACCTGCAATGGACTGCGACAGCCTTGAGGATATTATCAAGGCGCGTCTTCACAGCCAATCCATCTGGCATGGCCTTTTCCACCTCCATGACCATTGGGAATCAGAGTTCCTCCTCCACTCATTTTGCAGTTTGGCCTAATAGGATGGTTTCCCGTGGCATTTCCTCCACTGAGGGGGACCATCACCCTTTAAATTAAGGAATAAAGGTAAAGATTTCCCTTCCTCGAAAGCTATTCATGTGTGACTCTAGGGTGCAATGTTCATTTCCATTTACAGCCATAGAGCCAGTGCTGTCTGTGTCTGCAGACATTTCCATAGTCATGTGGCACGTATGACTAGAGGGAAGGGAACACACTGCACACTGTTCCCTTCCCACTGAATTGGTACCCATTTATCTACTTGCAATTTATTTTCCAAACTGCTAGGCTGGCAGAAATTAAGGTATATTCATTCTTAAAACATGTTCCTTGTTTGCTTCTGAAATTCAGTAAGCTGGCAACCAAATTCAGAAGTCCTTTGTAACCAAAATTCAATTGCATGGGATGGAGGCAGGGTGGACTTCTGGCCCATGGCTAATTTTGGCGTAAACTGTACCCAGAACCATTCCTGGTTTAAAGCAAGAAGCTCTCAACCTCCTGGCAAGGATAATAAGCTCTATATGTCCCTAGCACTAAATAAAAACAGTTTTCTTAGGAACTATTTTCCCGAGGCCAATAAAAACAGGGTTTGCATTAAGGTTTAATTAGCTGTTAATATTGATGAAGCAGTCATATGGGTTTGCCCAGTGTTTAATGAGAAGTCCCAAACATCCCGTGCCTCAGAAGAATAGGAGGAAAATACATCTTAATAAATTTGGGTAGAATTATCTATTATTTATTCATTCATGTATAATTCTCACTCTTTTTCATTCCAGATGGAAGATGAATAAGAGGCAGTTTCTTTGGGATTGATATACAGGCCATAAATTTCATCATCGTTTTACTTTTCTATTGCTACTGAATTAAATATGTTTTGAAAAGTTTGAATGGTGGTGTTTACTGATTTTCACATTAGATCCATTGCACACAGGATTCAAAGATGTGGGGGAGTCACATTCTAGATCAGGCTGTCTTTCTATTTGACTCTACAAGGTTTGTGCTAAAAGGCAACGTTTCTGAAAGATCACAAGCATATGGAGAACTTGGCCACCACAAGCTAATCTAATCTTTTAACTGAAAAGGCCAGGGATTCCATGTCAGACCCTCTACATCTAAGTAGGGGCTCTATCATCAGTGGTGTAGCGTGGGTTTCAGCCGGCCGGGGCATAGGCCAAATTCACACACACACACGCTATGCCTCTATCACTTAGCTACAGGCCTTTCCCTTACGACTTTCTGTGAAGCACCTGGCAAGGATATACTTGAAGCCAAACTGATGTCTTGCAAGAGTGTAGGAAAGTTCAGGCTAGGATTTGATCATTCATTCATTTCTTCTTCTGTATCCAAGGCAGACTATAAATTGCCAAAATGAAGCCATCTTCTTTGCTGTGTCATTGGCCAAACTTAAATCATTACTGTTACATGATTCACATACACTTTTACACTGCCAGTATGTGAAGCAGAAGCCATGAGGAAGTGGTAAAACTATACCAGAAATGGATCCAACAAGAGGATAAACTCTGTGTTTCTTGAACATAAAGCACAGGGTGGATCCATTCCTGGTAGACTTTTACCACTTCCTCATGGCTGTTGCTTCACATACTGGCGGTAAAAATGCCTGACAAAAGATTTCTGTAAGAAAGTTAAAGCTGCTCCTTTTCGAAGAAAAAACTTTGTGGATGATTTCAATATCTGTCAAATGTTCTTCATCAATACTACAAAGGCTGGAAGAACGTAGTTTTCTGTCAGATGGTGTTCAGTGTTTCTGTGGTATTTTTCATAATCATGTTATTCTGCTGTTTTCTCTCACTCTCTTCAATTTTTTGCCTTACAAGCAAAGTACTGTATATTTGTTCAAATGATTGAACAAACTGTTATATTCTTCTACGTAAAGAAAGGAACTGTAAGTAAAGAACTGTTATTCTTATACCTCAAGATGCGTGGAGAGTTTTTAATTTACTGGGCTAGAATGGGAGTCTAAGATTTTGGAGAATTTACTTACTATAGCTACTTTTTGTTAACCAGCCCCACTACTTCTATGCTGCTGCTACATATATTTTAAAAAATCAACCCTTCTGACATGGTAACCTTACTTTGGTTCAGCTTTGATTATTTGCCACTAGTTTTGAAAGATTTCTGTGCCTCTCCAATCAGAACCTCCCGTTATGCTTTTTACAACACACTATTTGGTAAATTTTACTTACTACTCCCCCCTCCCCCTCCCCAATCTCTCCTTGGGTTAATTTTTCTACTGCAGTTTTCCTGGACTATATATCCTGGGTCCTAGATCAATCCTTCCATCTCCTTAAGACTTCAAAAACTGGCTTCTCATAATAAGTCTTTATTCTAGATCTTTAAACTGAATTACGGTACATCTGGGAAAGTAACAAAGCTTTAACTAAAAGGCTAGAAGAAGACTGAGCCAGATACAATGATCAGACGTAAAAGCCAATTGCTTATTCTGCTCTAATCCAAATTGTTGCGATTTTTCTTTGCTCATAAAATTGTGTTTTATTTTAAATGTGCTTACTTTCCTCTGATTTCCTGTACATCCAGTCTTCGTCTCACATACTGTACCACTTTCCCTGTCTAAATGATTGTGATTTAAATAAACCCTTCATGTTTATTGCAACAATTCATGCCACCCCCTGGGTCATTGAGTAACATCATTTCTTCTACTGAAGCAAATGAAGAAATGTGTTTTCCAAGTTCCATTGAAGTCAAATACAGGATACAGCAAAAATTCCTGGGAGGAAGCACCCACCCACTGAATTTAATTAATTTAATTTAATTGTTCAACTTGTATGCTGCTTTATTCGCAGAGCGACTCTGGGCGTGTGATGGAAAGAGTCACAAGTTATTCAATATGGAGTTTCTATGGTTCTTAAACTGTCTTAAACTATCTTAGAATGTAGCTTTGCTCTGTGCAAAGGCCTCAAATTCTTTCTGCTTCGCTTATCACGCAGGTGTGCTTAGTAGAAGCTTCTCAAAGCTTCAGGCCTATGTTTTGTCTTCTTCTCCAGGCCTGGAAAGTCTGCTTGCATCAACATCCAGAGCTGGGAAAAGCAATACTGTACTATGTTATGGGAACCAAGGTACGTTTATACAATCCCTAGGCTCTAATTGGCTGTATGTTAATTAGGAGAGCCAAACTTGTGTTCTTTCCTATAGACACATGGGTTTTGGAGTTAGTTCGAGTTTGGGGGTTCTGAGAGTTACACCTCAAAAGGGAGAGTGGGATTCTAACACCTGAGTCCTTACTCTAACCCAGTAGTGCCCGAACTTTTCCTGCTGCGGGCTGGTCCTGCTCCTGACACACATTTCAATGTCAGCAGTGGTGACGGTGAAGGCAGTGCTTGGGATGACATCATCCCAGGTGCATCAAGGGTCTCTCTTAGCACAACAGATTTTGAAGTAGGGAAGGCTCTGAAAATTTCCCCAAGGCAGCGATCCACGTCCCCAAAGGCTGCTGAAGAGAAGGGACAGAGCAAGAGGCTGCTCGGAGCAGCAGAGACGAAGCACAGTCGCTGCCTCCACCGCCGCCACCCGGGTACTGTCTGTGGGCTGCATTAATTATATGCTTGGGCCTGTGGGCCGTAGTTTGGGCATCCCTGCTGTAACCCAAGCCAAGTCATGATTACCTAGATTAGTCAGGTTTTCTTTTTGTTTGAGGAGGAAGGCCTGAGTGTGGATTTTCCTACCTGTGCTTTTCGATTAGTTATTGTTTGCTGGATTTTCTTGTATCCTGAACCAACGAATGAACTGTTATTTCTACAATATGCTACGCAAACAATAAACAACTTTGCTTCATCAAAATGTCTCTTTATTGGTAGAGGGAGTAAGACAAGAGTTAAGCAACAAGCCATACGCTACCACACACACATTTTAATATTACTCTCCACAATACTGTCTGGGCTCTGTACAATTCAGGTAAGCCCCAGGTAGCCTCAAGTCTTTTGCAGGACGGCTTTTAGGTGACCTGTACTCGAAGCCTTGGGGTTCTATAGAGCAGGCTGGTAAAGGAAGCTCTGGAAAGGAACAGGAGAGACCAAGGCAAGGGCCAGGCCGAAACCTAACTGTCATAGGGTGGCTAACAAAGAAACAAAATATCACAATTACATGGTATCAAAAACAATTACAATTACATAATATCAAAAACATTTCAGAAACATTTCAAAAAACCAAATATCTCAATTACAATTACGAAATATCAAACCATCACAATACAAAAACACTTCAATTATAAACTGAGATAAATAAACCATACAAAAACACAACGTCTGATAATGGTGGCGGTGACAGCCATTATAGCTGCCTGAGCCACACAGCTGATGTAACCTCCAGGCTGGCCGGCCGAGGGAGCATCCAGTAAGGGTGGTGGCAATGATGGTGGTCTTGGAGCCACCCAACCCACACAGCTACTCTTCCCTTCAGGCCAGCTGGCCAAGGGAGCATCCAGTAAGGGAGGCGGTGGCGGTGGTCTTATAGCTGCCTGAGCCACACAGCTGCTGTTCCCTCCAGGCCATGTACTCTGTGTACTGGAAGGTCAGCAGATCATAAATCCAAGACCTGAATGCTGCATGATGGAGTGGGCTCCTGTCATCTTTCCCAGCTCCTGCCAACCTAACAGGTCAAAAGCAAGAGATTGCAAGTAAATAAATAGGTATGGCATCAGCAGGAGAGGTAGCAGTGTGCTATTTTCTCTGGCATTTAGTCATGCCTGCCACATTACTATGGAAATGTCTGGAGACACAGACAGTGCTGGCTCTTTAGCACCGCCCCCTAAAATCAGAAAAGACTGGCTTTCAAGCAAGGGAGACCATTACTTTTACTCTCTGAACAGAAATGGGTCATAGATTATTTCAGATGTAATCGTATGAAGACTTTCCTGAGATAATAGCCCATTGTCTTAGATAAATAGGGCCTGTCCACCGTATGGATGGTTCCAGGCTCCTTCATCAAATTCTTTGAGGAACTTAGCTCTGGTACAAGACCTCATGGAGCTCCTTTGAAGTGTTATAAGGACCAGCTGAAACAAACCATGAAGGTGCCATGTATAAACCCACAAACTTGGAAAGCAGCAGCCATAGATCGCCCACTTCAGCACCAAACCATCTTTGCTGCTTGTCAGACTTCAGGCGTCTCTGTAAGGGCCCTCCCACTCATGCTCCTGAGCATATGCTCATTTCTGGAACATATTTAACCCTTACCTGTCACCTTTGAGAGACCTGAGCCGCTTTTAAAAAGTACGTACTGAGCTCTAGCAGTAGAGCAGAACAGGGGAGGCTTCTTCTTCAGGTAGCATAGCGTAGGTGTGTGTGTGCTAATCAAAGAACAACAATCTTCAAAGAGAAACAGCTGTTTTATTCTTCAGGTTCATTGATAGCAAAGTCCATGGAAAAACCGTAGATTAAAAGGTCATAACAAAGGATCAGTCCAATAAAAACAGTCAAAGTTCGTTAGGTAATCATAGTGAAAAGAAGAGAAAATCCCACACAATAGCCAAGGTCTTAAGCCATTGAGAAACCGAGACGAACTAACTAACTGTTCTCCAAAATGGAGAATTCCTGGTCAGGTGATTTTACCTTGGCCAATCAGGTAACAGAGAAAACTTTCTCAAAACAATGAATTGTTTACATCCATGTGAAGACATAACACTCTAAGCTCTGCTAGCTAAGCTAGCTAGAAAGATAACAGCACAAGAACACTGGCTGAAAACAACCATCTTGTGACAGTCTTGTGAGACACACAGAGATGGGAAAAGATTTTTTATGAGGCCTAGCTGAAAAATAGCAATTTCAAGCCTTGGGAAGCAGTAGGAAATAGGTCTTTTCCTGACACTGCTACTGATCACTTAGAAGGAGAATGCTGCAGACATGAAGAGGCTAAGCGACAAACGCGAAAGTTTCATCAAACTCAACTACACCCTCCACCATGTATTCAGTGTAATGTGTGTGGTCACATGTTTCATGCCAGGATCAGTTTATTGAGTCACCAGAGACACATCCATAAACTGAGAAAATGACTTCCAGGAAAAATGTATGCTTGGATACGACAACGATGAATCTGAAAACATGTGCCATCCCAGTTAGACACATCAATGAATGTTCTGTTAACTGCCTTAGCAGACCTTGTTCAGTTTGATAACACGTTCTGTGTATATGTGCAAAGAGGTATTTCTGCTTCTCATTTCTTCCCCAGATTTTCCATCCCATTTCATTACTACCAACAGGGTCTGGTAAATGCTTGTTAGTCAAACCTATTCCCATTTTGCTCTACCTGAACTCTGCTGATAAGACTAAGCTATATAGCCAAAGATCTTATTACTGTATATTTCTCATGGCCACCAGACAGCTAGATGAAAGCCATGAAAAACTTTGTTTGCAAGTGGGTGCCAATAAAAATGCAAACAGATTTTAAAACAACACGGCAGAGAGATGTTGGTGAAAATTGTAACTGAGACCTACAGAGAAATGCATGCATACCGATGGAGAGAAGTGGGGTTGGAGGCAGTGAGCGCTTGTAAAGCTGTCATGCTATTCAGCATCTACAGAATAATAATTTCCATTATGAGAGAAAGGGTCTGTATATGAATGTTGAATTTAATGCAAGGAAGCTGAGATGTGGAATTGCCGTGTGGAATGAAGCCAGTTCCTAGTTTTTCTTTGCTCACAAGAGAACCTTCATTGGTTTCAATCAAAAGTTTGCTCATACTTTTATTAATTTAAGCAGACAATGGCTCTCAAGTTGTACAAATAAATTATGTCAATGAAAACTTAAAATACAAGAAAATAAAGTAAACATCAGTACAATAAAACCAGAAAATGTTTTAGCTCAGGAATGAGCAGAATGTACCACACACACACACACATGCGTGCACATGCACACGCACACACACAAATGACCCAAATATACCCTACAGTACCCCCGGGATCCCACACCCCGGATCCTCATGTAAATACCCCAACATTTATTTTTTCAAAAATTGCTCAAAAATGCTTCTATCTTAGGACAGTGGCAGAGAACCTATGACACATGTGCCAGACGTGTGCCCTCTCTGTTGGTACATGCATTGTCACCACAGCACATGGTTCATCCCACCCCTCTGCCCAGCAGCCCAATGGGAGTGCTTCCTCCCTGCCCCCAGCACAGAGTTCACCCAGCCCCTCTGCCCAGCAACCCAATGGGAGCACTTCCTTTTCCCCCCAGCACAAAGTTTGCCCTGCTCCTCTGTTTGGGCATTTGGTCTCTAGAAAGTTTGCCATCACTCCCCTAGGAGCAGTGGGAGAGGTACTTCTGTATTTTGAGGGGGCCCACTGCTGCTGCACAGTGTCTATTTTGTCCCACAATTTTAAAAACTCCAAATTTTGGAAGGGGGAAAATGAGGATGATAATTACAGGAGCAAGGGGTCCAGGAATTGGTATATGCAAACCCTGGACCTTTGGAAAATGAGCAGCCCTGCTTTAGTTGGAGGAAATTTTGAGCTAGATGAAATTTTATTGTGTCCCTTTTGTTCTCAATTTTGAAAAATACTGAGCAATAGCAATTCTGCTTATATTGTCCACCACCTCACAGCACTTGGGGGACTCTCTGGGTGGTTCACAAGGTAATTAGTATTTCACCTCCAACATGTTGGCTACTCATTTTACCTACCTCAGAAGGATGAAAGGCTGAGTCAAACTTGAGCCTGTCAGGCTATTGCAGCTTAACCACAAGGACTCTTTTTATTGAATTTTTTAACATCAGACAAGAGGACAAAGATGTATCATGTAAAGGTCCAGGAAACATACTTGCTCCATTTTCCACACAACAACCTCTCAAATCATTTGTAGATGGCTATCATACCATTTCTCTGTCTCCTCTTTTACAGGCTCAATACACCCAATTCCATCTATTGTTAATTGTAGGGATAGATTCCAAGTTCTGATATGACTATAATTTAGGGTCTTTTTTTTATCCAGAGTGAGGCAAACCCAGATGCCCATCAAATTGTCTAAGCCAGTGATGGCAAACCTTTTAGACTAGAGGCCGAATGCCCAAACTGCAACCCAAAACCCACTTATTTATTGCAAAGTGCCAACACAGCAACAGGGGAGGAAGGAAACTCTCCCACTGGGCTATTGGGCAGAGGGACACGGTGAACTCTGTGCTGGGATGAGGGAGGAAATGCTCCCATTAGGCTACTGGGCAGAGGGGTTGGTCAACTCTGTGCTGGAGGAGGGAGGAAGTGCTCCCATTGGGCTCCTGGGCAGAGAGGTGAGGTGAACTCTGTGCTGAGGTGACTGCATGCCTCTTCTGGCACATGTGCCATAGGTTCGCCATCACTGGTCTCAGCTAAGGTAACACATCGGGTCTTCTCCATGAGTGAGGAAACACAGAGAATGGGAGGAGTCATTGAGCATGATGAACGTTCTGAAGGAGGAGTCATTGAGCATGGAGAAGGTTCTGGTAGGAGGAGCTGGGGGAATAGAGGACTTAATAGGTTGCTGGAGTATGTGGCAGTGAAAGATGAATGGGATGAAGGTGCTCTGGGAGAAAGTGAAGAGACTGGAAGTGAAGAAGCTGAGCAGGAGGAAAAAGAGGAGAAAAAGGAGAGAAGAAGTGGCCCAACCCACATTCAGGGTTGCTATAGGGGAGGTTGAGAAGGTTTGCCCAGGGTGGACCTACATCTTCAAAGAAGATCCCTGAACCATGGAACTGGTCCACTGGCAAATGCTTTGGGAGGAGGCGGAACGGCAAGCACAGGCCAAAAGGCCAATTAAACCATTCTTCTGGTGAGAATGCAGGGGACTGCGGTGGCTTAGTGGTTAAGATGCTGAACTTGACGACTGAAAGGTCGGCAGGTCAGCAGTTCAAGAGCCAAGTGCTGCACAACTGAGTGAGCTCTCATCTCTGTCCCTGCTCCAGCCAACCTAGCAGTTTGAAAGCAAGAAATTGCAAGTAGATACTGTAAATAGGTACCACTTCAGTGGAAAGGTAAACAGCATTCCATGGATTTCGGTGTCTAGGCATGCCTGCCACATGTCCACGGAAACATCTCCAAATGCAGATGGTGCTGGGTCTTTGGCTATAAACAGAGATGAGCACTGAACCCTAGAGTCAGATATGGCTGGCTTCTGAGCAAGGGTGGCCTTTACTTTTACCTTTACCTAGACAACTAAGTTGTCTTTTGATGTGCAACATCTTATTGCTATTCTATAGTTTATAACTGGTTTTTGAGCAAGGGTGACCTTTACCTATACCTTACTGGTGAGAGCAGTAAGACATAGAATGCTGGCAAGTGGAACACTTAAAAGACACCCTGAGCCAAGGTCCTTTAAAGGAAATCTCTACAGGAGACCCTTGTAGAGTCACCTGCTTTCACTTTAGGCAGCAGGTAACAATTTTGTAAGGGTAGAATTCTGAACGGACAATAAGAAGGACTCTAAATAAGGGCCTCTGATGGAACGTGGCCCCACTAACTGGGCTGGGCTACATTGTTCTAGCAGCTGTACCTGTTTGTTATTTCAACTTCCTTGTTAATAAAGTACCCTTAGCATACCCAAGTGGATCCTGACATTCACTATGGAAGAAGGAGGATAGGCTAACAGAGTGCTAATTAGAAGAAGCTGTGCACCTGGAGAGGCTGGCTGGAGAGTTATAAATTCTGTGTGTGCTGCCAGAAGAAACTTTATGGGAAACAACATAGAGTTTCACCTCTGGCCTGCTGTTCCATGCTGGAAGCTTTGATGAATGGACTGCTGGTTACTGTGGCTCTGCTTGCTCCCTGTTGTGAAAGTGACTGCTCTATTCAGACAGAACTAACAGTTCGACCCACAGCCAGTGCCGACTTTCTTTAGAAATAAGGCCTTGCTTAAGACAATGCTTCCCTGGCACTTGCTGCCTAATACATAACAATCTATCTCATCTCTTTCTAGATGAAATTCCACTCTAGTCCCATTTAGTCTGTCAATATTAGAACAACTTCATCATCATAATTTCTCTTGCCCTTCCATCATCATTTCAGCTACTCTCCTACAGGTAGATCTGAAAATAAAGAACTCAGAGGAACAGAGATCTTGACTCATGTAGAGGGACCCAAAGAGCTCTTACTCTTCAGACTTGTTTGCTTGTTTGTTAGGAGACCTTGGGGCACAGTGGTTAAATTAATGCACTACAGCCAAATTGTTGTGAATTTGATCCTGACTGGTATCAAGGTTGATTCAGCCTTCCATCCTTCCAAGGTCAGTAAAATGAGTACCAGCATGTTGGGGGAAAATGCTAATTACCTTGTGAACTGCCCAGAGAGTGCACTAAGTGCTATGGGGCAGTATATAATTAATTGCTGTTGCATCAGATCGCTTCTTTGCTGTCATTCAGAAAACAGCTTAAAGCCCTTCTGTTTAGGGAGGCATTTGAGCAGGGGTAGTTACTGAACTAATGTTAGGCTTCTTATTCGGTCATCCACCATGAATTAGGTTTGATATTTGTACAGTATTTTACTATGTGATTTATTATATGATTTTATTATGTGTTTTTAATGTGCTGTTGTTAGCCGCCCAGAGTGGGGGTGAGCGCACATAGGGTGGGACATAAATTGAATTTGTTGTTGTTGTTGTTGTTGTTGTTGTTGTTGTTGTTGTTAAGACTGATTGACTAGGGCTCAAAAGGCCTGGGTTCAAATCTTCACTCAGCTCACTGGGGAAGTAGAAATAGTAAAGGTAAAGGTCTCCCTTGCTCAGAAGCCAGTCCTGTCTGACTCTAACGGCACTGCTAATCTCTGTTTACAGCCAAAGAATCAGCATTGTCTGCATCTGCAGACGTTTTCCATGGGTTATGTGGCAGGCATGACTAGATGCCAAAGCAAATGGAATGCTGTTACCTTTCCCACCAAAGTGGTACCTATTTATCTACTTGCAGTTTCTTGCTTTTGAACTGCTAGGCTGGCAGGAGCTGGGACTGACAACAGGAGCTCATAATATTGTGCAGCAGTCAGGTCTCAAACTGCATACCTGATGACTTTCTGATCATCAAGTTCAGTGTCTTAACCACTAAACCACTGTGGTCTGGAAATAGTAAAGCAATTCCTTAAATCCTTCTCTTGCCTTGAAAGCCAGTTCTGACTTGAAACACATGACAAGAAAAAAAATTTCACTCTAAGGGCTTAAAATGCTACTTAGGGTAAAAATGCTACATAGTGTTTATGCTTAACCATCTTGAGCCCTTTTCTAACTTTCCCCAAGAAAGAAAAAATGAGCAATATCCATTCCTAAACAGCAGCAGCAAAAATAATGCCATTCATGGCAAACACAAAATCTTTAATTATTTTTCAGCCTACAGAATACTAAGATACGTAGCCTCTTCCACTGGGGCAGTCAAGCAAATAAAATATGGAGTTAAAGGATGCATTATGTTTTCTATGTTTTTACACTGAGTAGGGGGCAGGGGGGATCGATCCATTTGGGTACCAGAAAACGAAGGTATTGTTTGTTAGGGCACACAGGAGAAATCCATTTAGCCCTTATCTCCTATAAATAAACACATTCTGGGAGATAACGTAAATATTCTTCACAGAACCTTATTCACAAAGACATAAACCATAGTCAGTGGGTATTAAAACACACACACACACACACACACACACACACACACACACACACACACACACACACACACACAATTCAGTTGTTATAAGAAATTTAATTTATGAGGAAATATGAAACATAAAATATAATGCCCTGAGCTCCTAGTTCAGTAGAGCTGATTCACACTTCTATGTGCCAATTATGCACATGAAGAACCAAAAGCGGTGGGAAACTCATCCAGAATCTTAACAGCACCAATTACTCTGGCTCTGCACTAATTGCAAGAGAAACCCTAATTCTGAACCCAAGCAGCCTGATTGAGATCAACTTGTATGAAGTTCAGATCAAAGTGGAATAATCATGGTCGATTCTTAACAGCAAGTAGGTTGGTATTTTAAACACAGACCAAATCCACTGAGCACAGATAACTTCAGCCTACAAATTTTTGGAAAGGGAAGGAGGATTAATTAAATGTTTAAAGTGCTTAACACGCAAACTTCTGGAGCTAGTGATCTGAAATGTAGCTGGTTTGCGCCCCTCTTTAATGTCTACCTTGGTTCTGACATCACCGTGTCAATGAATGTAGAACCAAAAGAGTCATAGCCATTGTAATTTTCCAGTGTAAGTCAACAGTTTTGCAGCTGGACAATTTAATTAAGAGCTAGAGAACAGATTGAACTGGATGGAGTGCAGATTGCTTTGAAACAGATCAGGATACTTTCCAGGATTGGCCTCCAAAGAGAATTCATGCAGAGCCCTGTCAATTACTTCTCTGCACATCTTTGGAAATGTGTTGGTTGGTTGGTAGTTTTTGGACTACAGCTGCTAGAATGCTAGCTAGCCTGGCCCCAGTCTTTCTAGGAAAACACAGTTTGCCTCTGAGAAATGGCATCCATAGTTGGAGTATGTGAGATGGCCACTTTGCTCTTTGTGCTTATCCTACATATGGGTGAGAATTCATTTCAATTCTTTTCTGATATGAATTTACCAGTACAGTACTGGTATATATCTTCCCATTCAGAATAGAAGGAAACTGCAGTTTTGGTTTTGTGTGTTTTTTGTTTTAATCATATGTGGGAATAAAAGAAAAGAACCATTTCCCGCTCTCTGGATTCACAGTCTTGATGACTTAATTCTGAAAATTCTGGATTTTAGTCTTTCAGCCATCTTAATTCCAAATTAAGTCTGCCAGTGTGATTTTTCTGATGGGCACCTCAGCTTCAATAGCTGTCTGTAGTTCTGTCCATGATACAAAGAGTTACACCCATATGTGGCTCGCAAACAGAACAGAGTCCTCAAATGTCATATGTTTGATAGACAACTGGGGACTTGTTCCACCCTCAACCCCATCCATCCACACACAAGAGCACACAGATTGGTGTTTGGCTTGCCCTGTACATTTCTAGAAACACTGTATATCCTAATTCATGATGACATTTCTTGTGTTTCCAGTTGTTACCCCAAGCCTGGAAATTGCCCCTTTCATTTTCATATATTATTATTTTTAATATTTTATTTTCAATAAAAATACTTTTAACCTTGATTTTCTATTTCCCCCCAACTTTAACTGCTACCAGTGTCGGCAAACCTTGGCACTCCAGCTGTTCTTGAACTTTAATTCCCAGAAGCCCTAATCAGCAGGAGTGCCACCTCTGGCACGAGTGCTATATGTTCGCCATCACTGGTCTATCCCATTCTGGTTGTTGAAACTCAAACACAACTGAGCAGGCAGGCAAGATGGAGGGCTCTACCCTCTGGTTGGAATTTGGAATTTTTACTCTTTTGAACTAGTCTCCAAAATATTCCTTGTCTACATGCAAGCCATATGTTCAGGAAGTTGATCCTTCCTTCTACTGTCCATTGCAGCTGCAATGAAGGACAAAACAAAGATTATTTATCCATCATCTTTCTGCTCAAAATCCCATTTAAAATAATGCATCCAATAATAGATGTGGCCTTTCTGATTCAAGGGGGGGGGGGTCAGCTAATTGCATGCAGAACTAAATTTTGTGCAGATCCAAAGCCAACTAACTCCACTCCATCAACCATTTCTTTTGACCTGAACAAGTATTATTAATACAGTATTTAACATTTCTGCGATACCTTGTGATACCTTTCCTCCACTATTTACCCTGGTTTATTTGTTAACAATCTGTTGCTTCCCTCTTGTGTCACTAAATGGCTATTGCAATTCCTTTCTTGCTGAATAAAACAGACTTCTTGTGCATTCATTCAACAGGACAATTATTCCACAGGTAGCAAAGTTATGCAAAACTATGATTATGATGCCCTTTAGATCCGTCATGCAGCACTTGGGTATTGAACCCTGACCTTCCAGTCTTCAAGCTCAGTGTCTTAACCACTAAGACACCGCAATGCTGCTAATGCAAAAAATAGTAATTCTGCACTGAGACTTCATGCAAAAATTGTAGAAACACTAATGAAAAGAGAAAATATTTGAATTGTTTTTTAAAGATAAAGATGGCACCTGGCATAGCTCAATAGGTAGAGAGTTCCAAAGTGTTGGTGCCTCCATCAAGAAGGCTCTTCTATGAGTCAGAGCCTTTCTAACTACTTTCGGGACCAGCACCTGGAACAGATCTAGCTTATAGAATATAATGCCACTCCCAAAAGTTCAGCTGTTTCCAACTAGTTGTTAAAAAGACCTTGAGACTCTGACATTGCTTTTGCTCAGGACTTCTTAGCCTTTCTCTCATGCAAATAGGCCTCACCTCAGGAGTAGGATCTACCAGGCTCTTCTCCTCATCCACCGCCTCACTGGTAGAACTGACCCTAACCCTTCTCTCCAAAGCTTCCCTGAGAATGCTGTAAGTTGAACCCAGTGATGGGATGAGAAATTTTTTACTACCATGCCATGACGTCACGGACGTCATGGGCGTGGCCAATGTCATGACGTCATGACGTCATGGGCGGAGCTGACGTCATGACATCATGATGTTGTGGGTGGGGCCTTAAAAATTAAAAAATAATTAAAAATAAAATAAAATAAAATAAATACACACACACACACACACACACACCCTCAACCCACCCTCCCACACACAACACAAACCTGTAAATAAATAAAATAAATAAATAAATAAAAATTAAATAAAAATACACCCCCCACCCTAAACACAAACCCTTCACTTACTCCTTAGTCGAGCGCAGCCACAAGTTTTACTCCTTGTCTGAAGAAGTGGACTTGATCCACGAAAGCTAACAATAAAAATATAGCACTCTTTAACAGTGTTTTTTATTTTGTTTTCTGATATCACATTATTTTGCTTAGTTTAGTAACAGCTGGAGAAGCCCCATTTGAATCAATGGAATTTGTTGACAAGTTGATTCACCAAGTTCCCACTGAGTCAGTGGGAGTACTCTAGTGCAACTGTCTCCCCCCCCCCTCTTGAAACTGACTATCCTTTAAGAAGAGACAATGGCAGGCAGGAGGCAAATTAAAACACTCCTTGCTCACACTTTCAAATTAACCTTTTATGAAACCATAGAGTCATAGAAACACTGAGTTGGAAGGGGGCCTTTTAGGCTGTAGGGTCCAACCCCCTGCTCAATGCAGGTATCCAAATCAAAGCAGAATCTGACAAATGGTTGTCCAATTGCCTCTTGAATGTTTCCAGTGTTGGAGCACTCACCACCTCTCTATGCAGTTGGTTCCACCATCGTACTGCTTTAACCATTAAGAAGTTTTTTCTCATATTCAGCCTATATCTGGCTTCCTGTAGTCTCAGCCCATTATTACGAGTCCTGCACTCCAGGATGATGGAGAACAGATCCTTCTCTTTCGGTTATCATATACAGGGCTTTAGATTTACTCTAAGACAAGGATAGAACTCACGAACCAGTCCAAAATTGTCTTAGCAGCTTCCCAAAGCACTACTGAAAATTGCACTTCTGAAGCATTAGAAACCCCAATAAAAGTGCTAAATCACAGAATTCTGGGAGCTATAGTGCAAAGAAAAAGTAAATTTTAAGAGTTGAGATGTGTAAGCCTACTGCGCAACTGTTTTTCTGTCCTGAAATTCCTCACATTTTCTTTCCCCTTCCATTACTAGACCTTGATTGCTAAGTGGCAGTATACAATCCTGAATGTCAATGAATGGTAGTTATTGAGTATTAAAGCCTACCTCTCACCTTGAGAAAGACATCTAATCCATATTCATAACAGCCGTTTAATTCCATCATTAGCTCCTTTGTACACCTAATTTATCACCATAAGGGTGTCAGCCATAACCATACCAGAGAAAGACTCCTTCTGTTTCAACTCCTCTATACTCGAGGTGTGTATGGTAATAAGACATCAATTTCATTATGTCTGTTCTAAATTATATCATTAAATAAATACAATGTTTTTGCAACATCAGAAACAGACACAAGGTAGAGATGTCTTCCTTTATGCTCCATTTGGGATAGACATTGGCCACATTCGTGATGAACAATGCAATCCTAAATCATAGATTTGTCTTAGACTTCATCTTTGATTTAGAGCAGTGGTTCCCAACATGGGGCACATACCCCACAGGGGGGCTTTAATTCCCAAAAGCCTATGTCAGTATGTTGACTGAGCAGTGCTTTGGGCAATTGACTTAGGCTTCTGGGAATTGAAGTCCAAAAACCAAAGGTTGAGAAACACTGATTTAGAGCCTTAAAATCAGCAGAAGCTTCTTGTGTTAGCAGAAAGTAGCTCTTTTCCTGTCAAATCCCCTTAGGTGCCCTGGAGGCACAGTGGTTAAACTTCTGTACTGCAGCCAAAACATTGTGAGTTTGATCCTGATTGGGATTAAAGTTGGCTCAGCCTTTCCAGCATGTTGTGAACCATCTAGAGAGTGCACTAAGCACTGTGGGGTGGTATATAAGTGTAATTGCTAGGTGTAATTGCTAAGTGTAATTGCTATTTCTGGCGGAATACTTCTACATTAGTCACATGCTCAGCCCATGATACCTTTATCAGCTGTCTGTAGATCCACATTTCAAAAGCTTCAATTCTCTTTTCAGATGGTGTAGTCAATGTCCAAGCTTCGATTTAATGGGAATACGTAACATCTCATTATTCGTATTGCACCGGATGGGTAAAGAAAAAGAACTCTTTCAGACCATTAAGCAAAGAAAGCTCCAATACCTTGGCCATATCATGAGGAACAACATAAAATACAGAACATTCCAACTCACTCTGCAAGGTAAGATCCCTGAGAAGAGAGGTCCTAGACGTAGAGGGACTTCATGCAGTGGTGGGTTGTCAAATTTTTTACTACCCCACCATGATGTCATGGATGTCATGGGTGGGCCCGATGGCATGATGTCATGGGCGGAGCCGACATCATGACATTGTGGGTGGAGCCAAATAAAATAAAATAAAAATAAACACGCACACACACCCCTCAACCCACCCACAACACAAACCCGTAAATAAATTAAATAAATAAACTAACAATTACATAAAAATACACCCAAACACCCACCCATGCCCCAACTACAAATCAACCCACCCACCCACCTCAAATACAAACCCGTCACTTACCCTAAGTCGACGCGGCAGCGCAGCAGCAAACCACCGCTACGGCAAACCGCCACAATGGTGCGGCGGCCTGGCGGCGCAGCTTGGTGAGAAAAGTCTGCTGCTGCCACTTCTTCAGGCACTGCCTGCGCCCTTCCTTTCCTGGCACCCAAAATGGCTGCCGGGAATTGTGCATGCGTCAAACCTCCATTTGATGCAAGTGCACTAATTTGAATATATATTTTTCTGTCGATGAGGCGTCCAAACCAGACACCTCAAAAAACAACAACAACCAATCTCAGGTGGTTACTACACACACACACACACACGGAGAACCACCAGGGATTGTTGATACTGGTTTGGGCGAACCGGTGCAAACTGGCAACAACCCACCACTGACTTCATGACTGAGAGAATGGTGTAATATGTCCTCAGAAGAACTGTTCTGAGGAGTTAAAAACAGGAAGACTATTACTATGATAATAGCCAATATCCGGAATTGATACAACAGCTGAAGAAGAATTTCTGTTTCCACTCACTGACCTCTGAAATAGCTTCTCTGGTGGTGTAGTGGGGAAAGATGGGTTCAATTCCCGAGAGCTGCATGATGGGGTCATGAAAGGAGCCTCATTCAGGCATCCCCTGCAAAAATCCTTTCAACCCAGAGTAATCTCTGACATGAAAACAAAAGAACCTCTGAAATATCCCAAGAATGGGATCTGCCAGCAGAATTGCTCTTTCTTCCAAGAGAAAAGCCAAAAATAGGTAGAGAACAGGAAGAGTTAGCGAGCAAGTGACATAGGCCAGATGCATACCTGTGAGGTACCTCGAAGCCAAGTTGTGTTCCCAGAATTACCACACACACATGCATTGGATGTCCCTTTGATATCAGCCCATTAACACCACAGGAGTTTCCAAGAGATGCAACCTTGGTCACCAGGAGTGAAAGATGAGTACCAGCTCTGGTCAGAGTTATTTCAGTTTTGGCCAGTAGAATCATGGACATGAGGCCCCTTGTTCCAGGATGAATGGAGGCTATCCACACTGCCATCACAATCTCAGTACTTGTGTCATCCCACAAGAGCAGTAGCACCCACTCTGACTCACCTACAAGGCTGAAATCATGTTTCTGAGCATAGTTAAATTGCAACTAGAACAGGACCATTAGAACAATGCAAGTTATGAAAGAGTTGACACCAAATCTCCACTAATTGATCGGGTCTACTCCACTTGCTGCAGTGGCTCAAGTGGTTAAGATGTTGAACTCGATGACTGGAAGGTAAGAGTTCGATTCTCGGGTACTGCATGATGGAGTGAGCTCCCATCTCTGTCTCAGTTCCTGTCAACCTATCAGTTAAAAAGAAAGAAAAAAAGAAAGAAATTGCAAGTAGATAAATAGGGACCAGTTCGGTGGGAAGGTAAACAGTGTTCCGTGCACTTGGGTGTTCAGGCATGCCTTCCACATGTCCACAGAATGTCCATGGAAATGCCTGCAGACACAGACAACACTGGCTCTTTGGCTATAAACAGAGATGAGCACTGAACCCTAGAGTCAGATACGACTGGCTTTCCAGCAAGGACAACCTTAACTTCGCTTTGTATGCTAAACAAAGGATTCCAGGCAGTGTGGCTTTGGACTTGGCTTGCAGAGATCAGTGTACCTAAAAAAAACCTTACAAAATATTTTTGATAGTTTTTTTTAAAGCATCTTCTAGTGAGCCAAAAAAAAAATAGAATTTGTCAGGGGACACATTGCTGAGGAACACCAAGAAGTAGCAAGATTATCCTCATTCTTCCTGGAGAGCACAAAGGGGTAATTTTGAGTCTTTAAAAAATAACAAATGTGGGCATTTGAGGGAAGTCTCTGGGGTGCTAAGGGGGCAACATGTGGTCCCCTGGGTACCAAACATGGTCCCTAGATTGCCGGTTGCCCATGTGTTCCCTTCAAGTACAAGAAAACACTTGATATTCCAAACTTGTGAAGGCCTCTAGATGGAGCTAAATGGAAACAAATTCCACTGGGAGTATAAAATGTTGGCTAGCAACAGAAAGGCTATTCAAGAAGTTTTGTTTTAGTTTGTTTTTTAATAGGAATTTACCAACATTTGCACGTGTCCTGATATAGAACTTGAAATTTTAAAAAGTGGAATGTGTAAGTAACCAAAGCTGATAAATTAATTCATCCAGGCCAGAGTTTAGAAATCTTACTATTAACTATTTTGGATTACAGTTTCCAGAATCCCCTAGAAAGGCCATAGAATAGGGAAATCACACAGGATAGCTGCTGGTTCTTATTACAGTTCTCATTAAAATGAAATCATATAGATCTTTACAGTGCTTCGTTTTAAAAAATCAAATTAAATGCCAGCTAGAAGCAATCTTTATCATAAGATGCAGTTTCCTTATCAGAGCAAGTGCTTCATTCTCCTTAAGGTAGGGTTGCCAGATCAGCAGCTTCCCACCCTTTCCAACCAGAAGGCAGGCCCTTGTGAGGTCATAAAGACAGGTCCTTGTGATGTCACAGAGGTGGGGCAGGTAACAGTTACCAGAGAAATAGAACTGTCATTTGATTCTAGAACAGTGGTGCCCAAACTAAGGCCCGGGGGCCGGGTGTGGCCCCCGACACCAATTCACCTGGCCCGCAAAGCCCTCGTCGCTCCTGGAAGCGGAAGTAAAACGCGCCCATACGGGCGCGTTTTACTTCCACTTCCAGGAGCGACGAGGGCTTCGCGGGCCGGGTGAATTGGTGTCGGGGGCCACACCCGGCCCCCGGGCCTTAGTGATTGGCTCCCTGAACCATATGATCGGCCCATGGCCTGAAAAGTTTGGCCACCCCTGTTCTAGAAGCAGGGCTGAGGTGAACCTGGGAAAGTTTGTCCAGCTAAAATAAAGCAAAGCAATCACACTTATATAACACCTCATAGCGTTTCATGCACTCTCTAGGCGGTTCACAAGTTAATTAGCATTTTGCCCCAACATGCTGGGTACTCATTTTACTGACCTCTGAAGGAAGGGAATGCTGAATCAACCCTGTGACCTAGGCAGGATTGAACTCGCAACCTTTTGGTTGCAATACAGCACTTTAACCACTGCGCCATCAGGGCTCCTGCTAAACAACTGAAACAGCTTAGCAGGTAGTTGGTCAGTCACCATGGGGAAAATGTTTTTTTTTTTTACAAAAAAAATGTTATAACCAATTTTATAATATTTCAATAACAGTAACTGGTTACTTTTGGGGAATCATGGAACTGTTAACTGGAACTAGTACATTTTACAATTGGTTATAACGAAATGTAGCCAGCAGCTGCAGACATTGCCACCATTCCTGCTAAGATGAACAGCCCATTCCGCCATATCTGCTTCTCCTGTGACCTATTGCTGCAAGGACTTGTGGGAGTGTAGCCATCTGTCTGGTGAGAGTTCCTCCGTGTCCTTTTGCCACCTGCTGCCAGGACTTTTAAGAAAAGAAGGCTCATGAGTCAAGAGTTTGCAGCTCAACTTCTTTCCCTGCTCCATGGTTCAGTGGGCCCAAATACTCATGCCACATAGTTCTCCTCCTACTTCCCTCCCATTCTGGTGTTGTTGTTTTTTAAAGTGGGATGATGATGGCAGTCATCAGGAACATGATTTTTTTCCTTTAACTATAACAGCAATTCTTATTATTCTTATTCTTGTGCCTAACCGATTCCAAATATTGGCAGTCATCATGGCGATCAGCCATTAAGATTATCCTGAGGATATAAAGCAGTGGTGTTCCATTTGCCTTCCACATCACAGTGTGACACCCGTACCACTGATCCAGCTGCACAAGTCACTTTCTGGTCCTGACCCATTTTGGCACACAAAGGCTTCCTCAGCCCCAGGCCAGGATGGATGAAGCTGCTGCCCTTCATCAAGATGGATTCAAGTGGGATTTAATCCACTTGGGGACCATCACTCTCTCCTGTGGACATCACCACTCAAGGCCACTAGTCCTCAGGGTTGTCAGGTTAGTTAACTGCAACCTGACATGCCTTCCCCTAGTGCTTAGTGCACTCTCTGGGTGGTTCACACGGTAATTTGGATACCTTAAGAGACACTCTCCTGAAAAGAAACAAACTTGTTCCCTAATGTTATACCTAGGACAGAAAGCTGTTTATAGCAGAAATAGCAGTAGCAATGACACTTATATACCGGCCCATAGTGCTTAGTGCACTCTCTGGGTGGTTTACAAAGTAATTAGCATTTTGCCCCTAACATGCTGGGTACTCATTTTACCAACCTCAAAGGATGTAAGGCTGAGCCAACCTTGAATCCCATCAGGATTAAAATCACAACATCAGCTGTTTTGGCTACAGTGTTACAGTTGAAGCACTGCACAAGGGCTTTAAATCCCATAATTCTTCATTCTTGTAATTCTGCCTGACAGGTCTAAACTAGAAGGCTTTGAGCATAGTTTAGCTTGTTCAGAAAGAAAAAATCTCACCTAGCTGGGGAATGGAGCTAGACCTAACTAAGCACCAGAGTCTTCCAAGTTAGGCTATTTCTCTCTGGTGAGCCATATATAGGTAGTGCTGGGATGTTCCTGGTTCGCACCGGTTCGCCCGAACAGGTAGCAACATTCCCGGGTGGTTCACCGAACCAGTAGCAACCACCCGGGATTTTTTTTTTTTTTTTAGGTATCCAGTTCGGGTGCCTCACTAGCAATATATATATATATATGTGCAGTTCCCGGCAGCCAAAATGGGTGCCGGGAAAGGAAGGGCACAGGGAGCGCCTGAAGAAGCAGCGGCGGCAGTGGCCATTCTGTGCCTGGCACTGCCGGCCCGCCAGGACTGAGGAGGATTTGCATGCCAAAATGGCTCAAGACAAGGAAGTGACTTACTAAACTGGATCGTTGGTATAGGTGTCATACTGCGATGCGGAAGGCAGATGAAAGGCCACTGTATATTATCAGGACAGTTTTCATGGCTGATCACCATGATGATTGCCAATATTCAGATTCAGAAATGGAAGAAGAAGAAGAAGAAGAAGAAGAAGAAGAAGAAGAAGAAGAAGAAGAAGAAGAAGAAGAAGAAGAAGAAGAAGAAGAAGAAGAAGAAGAAGAAGAAGAAGAAGAAGAAGAAGAAGAAGAAGAAGAAGAAGAAGAAGAAGAAGAAGAAGAAGAAGAAGAAGAAGAAGAAGAAGAAGAAGAAGAAGAAGAAGAAGAAGAAGAAGAAGAAGAAGAAGAAGAAGAAGAAGAAGAAGAAGAAGAAGAAGAAATATTTGTCTAGATGAGGAGATCATATATATTGAAAGTATGAAACTAAATGGTCAGTTGAGGTATATGTTAGTTAATTTTCTCTCCAAAGAAGGGAGATATTGTCTACAAGTCAAGCTTCCTTACTAGAAAACATGCTGGCCAAACCCATTGCCCATCTTGCTGTTCTTTGATACTATGATGCAAAGAGGCACAATTAACCTATCTCTTTCTCAAAGTGTGAGTATAGATAGAATAGGTAATTTTCTTGTTTTCTGGTATGTTTACCTTATTCATAATTCTGCCTCTGTACTTTGCTCTATAATTTGGGAAACCTTTTGTAACTGTGTGATTTTTATTTTGCTTTTGCATTCACAACTTTCTTTCTTATTTTCATAAAATACAAAACTCCTTTTAAGCAACAGTCATGATTTCTGGTTCAGAGGATTGTGGTACTTAAATCCAGGTCTTGCCTCTACAAGCTGCTGGAAGCATTGATATTCTTTTAGAGGGTGTGGTGGCAGTGATGTCTTTGATTTTTGTTAATTACAAATTCCCTGAAGTATTGCCAAGTCCAAAGTAGACTGAGGCATTGGGAGAAGATGGTGGCAAATCAGGGTCATCACAACTGATCCTATCTTGGATTCACCCACCTCAAGAGAAGAATGGTAGTGAGCTTGAATGACCACAGAAAGGAGCTCCTGACCATGAGCCATGGCAGGAAGGAAGGAGACCCAATACAGTTTAGAATTTAAAAGACCGATAATTTCAATGTGGATCAAAGTCCACTTCCTCAGACAACTGAAATGCGAATATCAGCATCAACATTAGCATCAGCATCCTCACCATCTTAGAACTGTAGAGCTGGAACAGACCCTGGACCACCAAGTCCAGTGCCTGTCAAGAAGGCACAACGGAGTATTGAATTTGCAACCTACCTAACCTACAAGTGGTTTAGGTAGGTTGGGAGTTTGTTCCCCATTGTGCCTCTTTGACAGAGGCTGGACTTGCTTTCATCGTATAGAAGGAAGGAAGACCCAATGCAATATATATACAGTAATTCAAAGTCCGCTGGAAGCGGACTTTGACACATGAAAGATCACACTGAAACAAAATAGTTAGTCTTTTAACTGCTACAATATTTTTGGCTCTTTTCTCCCCATCCCTAATCAATCTACTCCAATCTGCCTTACATTTGCTTGCCAACATTCTGCAAATCAATCAGAGATTTATTAGTGGTTCCTTTTGGCCAATCCTTTGATCTACATGGCAGACATTTCTGCATCACCATGGTCTTCCTTCCCTCTTGCTTTCTTAATTTCTCATTGAAAATTGGTTCCTGTTGAGCTATTGCTATAATGCTGATTTTGTTTGAAGGCAGAAACAGGTTGTGTCTGGAACATTTGCTATTTATGTATAATGTCCCTGGAAATCTGCCAGCCAAGAGGAAGGAGGGTGGGACCCTGTTCTCCATTAACATTTTTATTCTGTAGAATGATTCAATTACCTTCAGGTCTTGTTTGCAGAAAAAGAAAATGGCTACAGACAGCTGTTTAACGTCAAGAGGCCAGATTCTCATCTTGGAAAATTGCTGCTTGTTGGCCACAGCTGTAAAACTACTGGCTCACATTCTGTGGATTGGCTTCCAATTTACACCAGCATAATGGGGAGGTGGTGGAGGGGGACAGTGTATGGCTGCCAATTGTACTGTATAAATGAAAATTAATCTGTTTGGAAAGCCACAAATCTTAAATGAGTGGGATACATGGATGCAGCTGAGAGCATGATGTGATGTGTCTACAAGCAAAGGTCTTTTTTCAAGTCAAGGCAGGGTTCATCCGTAGGGGGAGGTGGAAGACTATTCTGTGTTATGATGATTACCAGGCCCTGGGAACTGTTTCTAGGCTCAGAATCTTCCAGCCAGAATGACAACAATGTGATATGAACAGAACTTGGGAATACTTTTCGGACTTCAACTCCCAGGATTCCCTAGTCAGCATTACTGTAAGGTTTCCCATGCCTTTTCTTCTGATGTTTGTAGTGCCACCCCTCCAAAAATAGGAACATCTCCAAGGTCAAAGCTTGGCTTGAGTGAATGGAAAATCCCATCCATGGTTATACCTCAGAAAGGAAAATATACTGGACTTTTTTTAACTCTTGGGAATGGGACAAAAAGAGGTTTCCTCTAAGATGAGAACACTAGTTATCTTGCTGGTAATCTCATGTATTGATTACTGCAATGCTCTCTACATGGGGCTCTCCATGTTCCTGATACAGAAACTTCAACCAGGGTCATAGCCAGGGCAGGGCCAGGGTGGGCTTGGCCCACCCTGAGTTAGCAGTTTGCCCACCCTGGCAAAATGCGGTTTCCCATAGGAATGCATTGAAAAGAGGCTTTGTTGCCCATTCTGAAAAAAATATTCACCCACCCACATCTAGAATCCTGGCTATGGCCCTGACTTCAACAGATGCAGAGTACAGCTGCCAGGCTGGTTACTGGCATAACTGCATTGGCTGCCTGTTTTGTTCCATGTCAGGTTCAAGGTGGGTGTCTTAACTTTCAAAGCCCTAAAAGGTTTGGGACCTTCCTACTTGGTGGTCTTCCCCTTGGAAATCAGGCCCACTTCACCCATTCTTCCCAGACAACTCAACTCCAAATTCTGACTCCCAAGTTGGCTAGAAAGTCTATTACCCACCGTAGGGCTTTCTCGGTGGCAGCTCTGGGTCTTTGGAACACACTGCTGGGTGAGTTGTGTTTGACTGACACCTTAGGGACCTTCAAGAAACAACTGAAAACCTTTCTGTTTGAGGAGGAGTTTAGCAATTTGTTGAAGACTAAATAGGAGACCCTCCCATTGCCTTTCTGTCACAAGTGTTTGGGGTCCTTGGTTCAGATTTTGACTAGGTGGGTGGGGATTGTTTTATTGTCTTAATTGTGTTTTCCCCCCAGTTTTTAATGGTGTAAGCTACCCAGAGTAGAGGTCCATCCTGGATGGCAGAGTATAAATCAAACAAACAAACAAAATAGAACATGCATGATGCCTTGGCTAGCATGCTGGACTAGCATTCAGAAATCTGAGTTCAAATCCCTAGTTGGCCATGATGCTCACTGGTTGACATTCTCCAAGTGACATAGGGGAGGTTGATTTCCTCAGCTATATCCTCCTTTAATGTTTTTCCCTGCCCAGTGAGCTCCTTCCTCCATCATCTAATTTGGTTTTGCTCTTGTGCACACTCAAGAATGTTTGTTGTTGACATAAAGCTCTTCCTGGATCTGAGCCAGTGGACTTGAGACTCATATCCATTCAGAGGATGTCAAAAGTCATTCTCTTGCTTATTTATTTATTTATTTATTTATTAGTTCAAATTTATATTGCCGCCCACTCGCCGTGGCGACTCAGGCTTACAAATAATACATTACATTATAATACAATATGTTGCTTAGTTTTCTCAGCACCCAAATGTATTGAAACAAAGGCAGGGGGTTCATAAAACAGATAGCTCTGATTTCACGTACACTGTTGCTTGTATGTATGCTGATATGGAAGTAAGTTCCATAAAAAATTAGCATGTGTTGAGCTGGCTTTCAGAATCATCTTGTGTATGATTGGTGTGTGCTTTTCAGAATAACTTTCATTAACTCAATGCGACTTGCTTCTGGATAATCATGCATGTATATGATCTATGCTTCTGAGAGTGAAAACTAGCCTTGATTTGTCATTGCATAGTAAAAATGTACAGATCATGCTTTGTTACATAGGCAGCTGATGAATCAAAAGTATATCATAAGAACAAGCATAGATCATATACAGTACATGCAAAAGGGAAGATGAAAGAGTTGTATTACATTTGCATATGTTAATTTAATATATGCAAATATGGTTATAAGTATGATGAAAGCATGGTTATTACGAAGCATGCAAAAATTGGAAGAACATGAAATTAAAAGACATGATTTTCTCTAAAGGATAATGGAGCGTTAGGGATTTGATGCTCTAAAATGTCACACAAGGACTTTTCTACCTTGAGAGATGTTGCAAGACTCAATTTACTTAAGAACTTGTTAAGAAATTAGGAAATTGTTTAAGTGTGTATCAAAGACTATAGGACTGACAAAGAGTGTTAACGGCATGTGTATGTGAATCTAAATGCTTAATAGTAATTATGAATTTAAAACACAAAGGCCAGAATCCTGGAAACAGTATTCTAGGAAAAGGTCTCCCTTGCTCAAAAGCCAGTCATGTCTGACTCTAGGGGGCAGTGCTCATCTCTGTTTAAATCCAAAGAACCAGCACTGTCTGCATGTGCAGATGTTTCTGTGGTCATGTAGGAGGCATGACTAGACACTGGAGCACATGGAATGCTGTTTACCTTCACACTGAAGTAGTACCTATTTATCTATTTGAAGTTCTTGATTTTGAACTGCTAGTTTGGCAGGAGCAGGGACAGAGACGGGAGCTCACTCTGTCATGCAGAATATGGGTCTCGAATTGCTGAGCTGATGACCTTCCAATTATCAAGCTCAGTGTCTTAACAACAAACAGTATTCTACATGTATGCAAATAGTTCTTTTAACATTTATTTATTTATTTATTTATTTATATTGCCGCCCAACTCCATAGACTCTGGGCGGCTCACAGAAAATAAAACCAGCCACATTTTTAAAACCAATAAAAAACCCATTAAAACTACCACCAAAAATTACTCCGACCCCTATAGATTAAAAGAGTGAGAGAGTGTTCTTACTAAATCAGCCAGCAGGCAAGGGTCATGTCATTGCTGGTGCTCCACATCTGCTTTGCCAGCCAGGTTTTTAGCCCTTTCCTGAAGGACAGCAACTCCGTCAGGAGACGCAGCTCAATTGGCAGGAGGTCCCAAAGGGCTGGAGCAGACACAGAGAAGGCCCTCCTTCTGATGCTAGAGAGACAAGCCTCCCTAGTGGATAGCACAATGAGAGAGCCTCTCCGGTCTGCTCTGGTGGGACGGACAAATGTTCTCAGGGTGATGCAGTATCTTAAGTATCCTGGCCCACTACCATGTAGGGCTTTAAAGGTAATTACCAGAACCTTGAATTGCACCCGGAGACATACTGGCAACCAGTGCAGTTCCCGAAGCAGTGGTGAGGCATGTGTATACCGCCCACACTCCATGACCAGCCGGGCAGCTGCATTCTGGACCAGTTGCAGCCTCCAAAGGGTTATCAAGGGCAGCCCCATGTAAAGCACATTGCAATAGTCAAGTCTGGAGGTGACCAGAGCAGGCATGACCATCAGCAAGGAGTCCCGATCTAGGAGTGAGCGTAACTGGTGTAAAACACGAAGTTGCGCAAAAGCCCTCTTGGCCATGACTGCCACCTGCTCATCGAGCAGGAGTCGTGAGTCCAGGAGAACCCCCAGATTACGCACCTGGTCTGTTTGGGGCAAAATAGTCCCATCCAGAACCAAAGATGGTAGCTCATGAGATAACGTGGGGCCCCCGACCCATAGCCACTCAGCTGGGATTCAGTTGCAGCTACGCAAAATGCCATGGAGAGCATTTGCAAGGAAATGCACACCCAGTGATCTCACTCAAAACTCTTCCCCAGTGTTTCAGCAACTGAGGTGTTTAGGAGAGGTTGTGGGTTCTCCTGAAAAACAAAGCTGTCACTTTCCTCCCTTTGCTCCAGCTCAGAATGTTTCTTATAAGGCATGGAGGATTTCCATTCCCCTTTCCCTACTTTTAATTGCATCTCATCTCTTTTGTTTCAACATGTTTAAACTGATGTATCCAGATTAAACACAAGGGACCCACAGATTAAAGGAATCCCTTTGAGGCTCAACGGATGCCAGATAGGGTACACAGAAGGAGTGTCTTCGACAATTGTGGTATTTTTACATCACTGTGGTATTTTTGTACCCCGGGCAATGGCAATCTTGTTGTGTCAGCTAATCTTTCTCATGGGCAACACAGAAAGAGCCTCCTCAAAGATTGTGGTATTTGAACCGCAGTCTGGCATACCCTTGTAACTAGGTCAGGCAAAAGGAACTGCTGAATGAATTCACCAAAAGGTGCCTTCATTTAGGCATTTTCACATCTGGCCTAGACACAGAAGAAGAAAACAGATGTTGACAGTGGAATCGTTTCAGCACCAAGTCAAAACATGCTTATTTCTCAGAGCCTTGGGCGGGTTGAGGACATTGGTCCGATCAGATTTAAAAGCAATGGTTTAACATTTTAATGGTCTAGATTTTATGGTTATTTTAAATGCTTAATTTTAAATGGTTTTTAAGGCGCTATGTTTTTAATTGTTTTATATGGCTTTCCCTGAGGTCTTGGAATATAGGGTGAGTTCTAAATGATTCAAATAAATTGTTGACAACTGCAACTTGTATCCGAGAATTCATTTTTTCCTGAAGCAGGAAAAATGTCATTGGCATGAAGTTGTTTAAGGTGGATCCCTGAAAGCACACCTTGTCCATATCCTCAAGGCTGCAGCAGTCCATTGCAGTCCTAGTGTTAAATCCTGCATGTCTCATCTCATGTGTGCCACAAGAAATGGCTCCATGATCATAGTGTGTGGGTCACTTAAAATAAATTAATAAACTTAAAAATAAATGAGGGATGCGATTCTTCCCTGTGAACAGCCTGGCCTCTTTGCTCTTCTTCATGGTCATCACAGAACAACACAAATAGCCCAGATTCTCTTTGTTTTTTGTCATTCAAGATCTGATTTTCAAGATCTAAATAGAAGTGATAAATGATCCTATAAGAGAGTCATCATATAATGTCCATCATTAGCACAAGTATCTTATTTTAGGATGGAGTCACAGAGTTGTTTATTCCTAAATATTGAGGGAGGGACAAAAGAATCAAAACACATTATTTCTGGTTTTATTAGAACATTTTTACAAAATGTTTTAAGTCATGTTCTGTTTTGTAAAGGCTTGTGGTCATGTACAATAAAGGCTGATGGTGACAACGACATTGTCAGAAATCAACACTTTGGGAGGAACGCTTATGCCAGGGGTCCTCAACCTTTTAAAGCTGGGGGCTGGGTCATGGTCCCTCAGACTGTTGAGAGTCTGGACTGGTCCCCCCATTGCCCCGAGCCCACCACACACCCCAAAAGCCCCATCCGCTTTGCTCCCCTGTCTGGAGGAGCTGCAATGCACGAGTGAAGGAAACATGTCTGCAGCCACCGAAATGCTCCCGAGGATGCTTCTGCTTCCATCGCCATCATCTCAATTCTCGTCTCCTCCACTTGGCTTGGCATGTCCCTAATGGTACTCCATAGCAGGACAGATATTGTAAGGCTTACAACATCTCCCCTGTACAGAGCTCCGTTAGGGACATGGCAAGCCAAGCGGAGGAGACAAAGAGTGAGGCGGTAGTGGCAGAAGTAGTGGCTGGACTGAGGGCACAGGCCAAATGATTTGGTGCCATGGGCCAAATCCACATATGCATTTCAATGGAGATAATCGGGAAATGAAAGGAAGAGAAAGGGGAGTTCATGATCCGAAGTAATCCAAAGGTTATTTAAGGCTATAGAAACTTTGAGTTTCAGTACCATTTTGATTCTGTGATGACTGGGAGCACGGAAGTCAAGAACCGCGAAGCTCATTACAGCCTTTTAAACTTCTGTTCCTTTAATTAAGAGCAGAACAGCTAGAGATATATGTGGGAAGTTATTTCCATGCCAAAACTGTATTACCCTGCTGACTTCTTGCCCATTTTTCATCTGTGAAGCTCAATTGGAAAATCTGTCAGTTTCACTTTTCACCTTCAGTTGATTTTTTTTTTAAAACTTTAAATACATTCAGTCCTATATGAGCGATTTGCCATCTTGGGTCAATTCCTAAGGAGGGGGGAGAACTGATTTGAACATTTCATCCACCTACCAATTCTAATCATTCAATAGAGCAGGGAAGCCCAAACTACAGCCAGGGGGGCGAATCTGGCCCCCAATTCTAATTCATCTGGCTGTGCCACCCTCGCTGCTCGAAGAAGTAGAAGTACGGGTGCGTTTTACTTCTGCTTCTGGGAGCAGCAAGAGTGGCACAGGCCGGATGAATTGTGTCAGAGGCCAGATGCGGCCCCCGGGCTGTAGTTTGGGCACCCCTGAACTATGTGACCAGCCCACAGCCCGAAAGGTTTGGGCACCCCTGCAACAGAGAGAGATGTTGCCAGAATGGAGAAAATGTAGCTTTTCCATATGTATATGTTTTAAAGATGACCTCCCTTTCTTGGGAGAAAAAGAGAAAATAGCTCAGAAGCATCCCATTTGGCAAAATCACTTCCAACAGCCATTGGAAGGTGAGGAGGAGGAGGAGGAGGAGGAGGAGGAGGAGGAGAAGGAGAAGGAGAAGGAGAAGTAGAAGAAGAAGAAGAAGAAGAAGAAGAAGAAGAAGAAGAAGAAGAAGAAGAAGAAGAAGAAACAACAACCTCTAATGTCAGAAATAGGGATATCCGATTCTCAGACTTTTGGACGTCTCTTTTTTGTGATTGAAATTAAGAATACCAAATCATTGGAGGGGAAGTACGGAGGAATACAGAGTTCTAAGATATTTTTAAAGTAGGAATTATGTCGTCTGCTACATTTCTCAGTTAATTGATAGATGCTTTAAGCTCTGGCAGATGAATGAGATTATAATGAGGGTTTTAGGTTTTACTGTTCTTTTTTATAGATGGCACTGAAAAGGCCAAGGGATGAGCAAAATAACCACACAGTCTGATAAGGTTCCTTCTTCAGGTCGTTAAAAAGTGACACTTCTTTTCAAAATGCTGTGTATTTTTCCCTAATAGCAAAAGCTTGCACCTAGCCTCTGTTACAGCTGATGCATTTAAAACTCAGTGGAATTCATAAGTAATCATCCACTGGTTGAAAAGGGGCTGTGGTGGCTCAGTGTTAAGAAATTTGCCTTGTTAGCTGGAAGGCCGGCAAGTCGGCAGTTCAAGACCCGGGTACTGCATGATGGTTTGAGTGCCTGTCTCTGTTCCAGCTGTTGGGAACACGAAAAGAGTCTCATTTGGGCATTCCCTGAGCAGAGGTTTTTGCACAAAAAATCCTTTCAACCCAGAATAATTTCTGACACAAAATTATTATTACTGGGTGAAAACCTGTTGCACAATTTCACCAGTGCAACATGAGTGGTAAAAGGGCACAACAGGAAATCATCACAGATTAAAGGCTCTCTTTTTGGTGACTTCTAGTTGCACATAACACGTACCCAATGGAGCAAGGTCACTGCACACCAAAATTGCTAAGGTAAAGGTAAAGGTAAAGGGCAATTAAACAAAGTATAGTAACCTCTGCTTTGAGGCATGGACTGACAAACAAACAAATAAAGCAGTGAATGGGTTGTTTGCATCAGTGGTGGGATGTCAAAAATTTTACTACCCCACTGTGACATCATCACAGTGTAATCATGATGTCATGATGTCATGGAACAGGGCCAAATAAATAAAAATAATAAATAATAAAAATTAAAAATAAGCACACACACACACACACACACACCTCAATCCACCCACCCACCCACAACACAAACCCGTAAATAAATTAAATAAATAAATAAGTAAAATAAAAACTACATTAAAATATACCCACCCACCCAAACACCCACTCACCCACCCCAAACACAAATCAACCAGAGCTTTTAAACCAGAGCTTAAAGTTTATTCTGGCTAATTTTTCTCACACTAGGTAAGATGGAAGGAACTACAGAATGAACTCACCACAAGATGGCTTCATTTTGGCACTTTTCAACTTTTCAACAGTTAAAGAAGTTAAGTACTAAGTTTTTGCCTAACCAGATCTCTAGGATAATATGCCTTATGTAAATGTAAAACAGCTGTACCTCCTTAAGGGTTCTCCAATTGGAACAGCACTTGGAACAGCACAGGTGTAGCTTATTGATGAGGTAACTCCAAGACTTTGCTTAAAAAACCCAAGCCAGGCTGCCAGGCCTTTTTAGGAATTGTGGTAGTACGTCAATATAGGTAAATGTATTAAATACACATTAAAACACACACAGACACACCACATCCAAAGGTGAGTCACTTACCCTGAGGAGCAGGCTATAGGGAGCTTCAGGCTAGCAGCTTCTCTTCCTCCTCCCCACTTGGGAGGACAGCAAGGAGGGCGTGCATGCACACCAAGTGCTTGGCATGCATGCGCAGTGGGGCAACCAGTGAAAAGGTAAGCCCCGAAGGTGGTTCTCCCCAAAAGCTGCTACCAGTTCTCCGGGACACTGGGAAAAGTTACTACTGATTCTGGTGAACTGGTGAGAACCTGTTACATCCCATCACTGGTTTGCATCATTTTGATCAATCAGTGCTCTTTTGCTTGCTCTGTACATGTGTGTGCATTCCTTCACCAAAGCAAAATACACTAATGCCATGAAGTCTCACTCTGATGTCTGATGAAGTGGACCTGATCCACAAAAACTAATATTAAAATACAGGAGTTAGTCTTTAAAATGTTTTTGTCTTGTTTTGTTTACTCTCTGATATTTTTTCCACAGAGAAATATTTCACTAAACACCAAAGCCTCATAGGGAGAAAGCACTTATTGTCTCAAGAATGCTCAAAAGGTTTTTAAAAAACATTTTGAAACTGTCTGTCTCAGTGAGAACAAGAAATGCAGCGAGATTTTCGTCACATACCTGTACTAAGGTACACATCTCCCAAAGCTCAGAAAAGTTGCTTTTTGGACTACAGTTTTGACAGTTGTCCAAGAGAATTTGGGAATCACATTTGAAAAAAGTGTCTTTCTCAATCTCTGCTAAATCGAACCAACTTACAAATAAATTATTACAGTAGAAAGAATCCAAAGCTGCTTCTAGCTCATTTGCTAAGGCTGTGAGAGAATTAAAAACAACAACACTGTAGCACTTTGATGACTCACTGTTATATTTAAATGTTAGCTTTCATGGATCAAGTCTACTTCGTCAGACATGGGAGTGAGGGTTTTTGATTTTGATTTGTTTATTCTTTGATATGCTTAAAACACAGACTAACATGGCTACTATTCCAAAAACTTCAATTGTTAAGCCCAGTATCTAAAGCCCCTCTGTCATTTTCTTAAAAAGGTTGAGGAATACTATCATTTCAATGATGTTCTTCCATAGGAATTAACATACTCTGTTTTGTTTAGTTTTCTGTTCCAGATGCTAAAATTATCTGGAGAAATGAAGTGAGCCTGGCTGGATTGTTTGGTTTTGCGGTTTTTTACCCTGGTGATACAAGATTATAAAAAGCTGTGTCCTTAGGAAAACCCCTGGCAGGACCTCTTGAGGGCAACACTCAAGCCACTGGAAACGTCTCTCCTGAGGGAAGAATGCAATTTGCAGCTGAAGAAAAACAGAAGTTTAACTCTCCCAGCAGCTTCAGCAGATGAGTCTGGTTAATCTGCAACACCCACTTGTTTTAGCAAAGATTCCCAGTTGAAATGACAGTACAGTATTGCTAAATTCACAATCATGCAATTCTTTTGGGAGGGAGCGATAGCAAGGTCTGTGCATACACAGCATGCATCAGTTCACACAGCTAATATTTCCAGTGACTAAGCCATGATAAGCCAGTACAAGTTCAATAAGCCGTACAGAGTTAGATCTGTACAATAGATCTAGGTAAAGGTAAATGTCCCCTTGCTTGAAAGCCAGTTGTATCCAACTCTAGGGTTCAGTGCTCATCTCTGTTTATAGCCGAAGAGCCAGTGCTGTCTGAATCTGCAAACATTTCCATGGAGATGCAGCAGGCATGCCTCAACACCTGAGTGCACGGAACACTGTTTACCTTCCCACCAAAGAGGTCCTTAGTTATCTACTTGCAATTTCTTGCTTTCAAACTGATAGGTTGAAAGGAGCTGGGACAGAGACGGGAGCTCACTCTGTCATGCAGTAACTGGGAATTGAACTCCAACCTTTCAGTCAGCAAGTTCAGCATCATAACCACTTGAACCACTGCAGTCCCACAATAGATCTGACATGGTACATATTCCATTGCCTAGCTCTGGGGCCCGGATGATATATTTTCACCTGCGTCTGAAACTCTTACCAGAAGGAATATCAGAAAGTAAACAAAACAAAAATACAAAAATAGTTGTATCACTTTAAAGAATAACTGCTATTCTGTATTTTAATGTTAGCTTTCATGGAACAAGTTTGATGAAGTGGACTTGATCCACAAAAGCTAACATTAAAATGTAGTAGTTAGTCTTTAAAGTGCCACAAGGGTGGGTGGTTTGTTTGGGGTTTTGTTGTTGTTGTTGTTTACTCTCTGGTATGCTTAACTAACATGGCTACCCACAGGACTCTGGCACTCAATCTCACCCGGCCCGGCCCTGGCCCGGGAGGGTGGGGGTGGGTGGGAGGGAGAGCAGGAACAGTTGTGTGGGTCTTCTTCCCTCCACCACCAATATGGACGCTCTCTCGGCCAGTTTGGATGAGGGAGAAAAGAGTAGCAGGAAATGGACTTAGTGAGTGGGATCGAGTTGCAAGATTATTGTGTTCTGTTTCGAAGTGCTTTTTGAAGTGTTCCTGAAATGTTTTCATGATGTCTTGATTTTGTACTTGTGATAGGAGATTTCTTGAAATGTTTTTGATATGTGAAATGTGATATTTTGATATGTATGTGATATTTTGTGATATGATATTTGTAGTTTGTGAGACATTGTTTTGCTGTGAGCCGCCCAGAGTTGCTATAAGTGAGTGGTGCAGCATATAAATCAAACAATACAATACAATACAAGACTATTAAAATTATTTATTTATTTATTTACTTATTGGATTTCTATACCGCCCTACTTGGTGCAACCAACTCAGGAGGAATTTAAATTTCCACTTGTCCCAGTATCATGTACAAGAAGACAGAGCCATATTTAAATTACTACACCACCCCCTGTGAGTAGGTAGCATGTTTTGTGCTGGTGTTAGCTGGAGTTCTTGCATTTATGAGAAGGAATTTTGTGCAAGTAACACAAATTGTGCAAAACTCCAAACACTGCTGGGCTTTTAAAGAAAAAAGTCAGATAGTGTATTTGTCTTATTTTGTTCTATCACCCAGCCTTTCCATTCTTGCTCTTTGAATGTGCTTATCTGTGCAAAAGAGACACTAATTTTGCACAGAGACATTTTGCACGCATGGAAGAAACTTCCAAGGAATAAAGCTCTCATTGCTTTAGGTCTTGCCCTGCTGACAAGGAATCTCTCTGCTCTTGAAAATATCTCAGCAAGGTGTTGTGTCATGTTGAGGAGGACTAAAGTAATGAGAATGAGCAATTAAACAAGTATTTTTTGCATCCTTACTCCTTGATGATATCTTTTCTCCATATATGGGGGTGGGGTGGAGGTTGTTCTTAAATTCCTTTGCATATGTCATTTTTTTTAAAGCCTGCAAGTTTCTAAACATCTGAAATAGACAAAACTTTAACTTTCAAGGAAAAGTGTTGGTGAACCCAGAACAAACAGATTTGTCCACCCAGTCCCATGAGTTTTGGCCATTTAATTCTTAGCAGGATGTGTTTGAGTCCTTGGGAATGCAACCATTTTAGTAGTGGATTTGGAATCTCGCCTCTTTTTGCCACCCAAGGGTTTCCATCTTTAATACCATCACAACATGGTCTGGCCCATCACTAGCTGCATCACTGGAATTATAACTTTGGCCTGTGCATATGGGTTAAATTTCATCTTGTGTTTGTTACAGAAGAATTTACAAAAATCCAGAAATCATTACATTTTATTTTGAAGTAGCTCCCAGATTTGCCTGTACTGTCCTGCTCTGAATGTCATCTTTGTAGCTGAATTATCAAACATCTCAGTGTAAATGGGTAACTTGGGTGTTGCATTCAGGTGGAAATCAGAGTGCAAACAATGACACATCAGTAGTACCGCCTCGGGTTGAGGGCCAGTTATAGTGATGAGTCACAAGGCTTGAGTCACAGTTGCTCCTTGATATATTTTTTCGGCAGGGAGGGGAGAGACAGAAATGACTGCCTAGAAACTCACTGCAGAAGGGGTTGTCCTTATCAAGAGCTCTGTGGGGGCTGCCAGCTGATTTTAAGAAACCATGACAGCATATAGGTGTGATACAGACAGCAATATAGTCCCTACTGAATTTGGATGATGGCTTGTGCAAAATATTGCAGCCACACAGCCACTGTTTGGTACCTGTCTCTAGGGTTCAGTGCTCATCTCTGTTTATAGCCAAAGAGCCAGTGCTGTCTGTGCCTGCAGACGTTTCTGTGGACATGTGGCAGGCATAACTAAACACCAGAATGCACAGAATGCTATTTACCTTCCCACTGAAGTGGCACCTATTTATCTACTTGACATTTCTTGCTTTCAAACTGCTAGGTTGGCAGGAGCTCATTCAGAGACAGGAGCTCATTCCATTGTGCAGCACTCAGGTCTCAAACTGATGACCTACTGACCTTGCAGTCATCAAGTTCTTTTATATATACTGTATTTTATATATCACATTATATACCATATTTGCTGGCATATAAGATCCACGCCCCACCTTAAAATACACTGGAAAAATGGGGTGCATCTTGTACTGTATATAGTGGCTTACAGTGGGCTATTTTGGTAATGATGAATCTTGTACTCCAAAGCGTTTTATACACCAGTAAATATGGTGTATAAATTATATATATATAAATTTTATATATCTAAAAGATCAAAATCATACAGGGATAACCAATAAAAACACACAAGAAAAAAACCCAGATGGCAACAGAAATCTTGAAACCATAACAATATTCTAATTACTAATGCATATACAGTACCTGTATCTACAAAAGTTGTGTGATGCTCACACAGGCAGCAGGGGGACACATAAGCATCCGTTTCACACACTGCACATGCTGATGTATACAATAACTTGGGAAATTTCCTGGTTTGGACAACTTCCAGAATCCTTCAGGTATAAAAAAATAACATTTTTCATTGTCTATAGGTTTGCATAAAGTCATGTAATTTCCCCCCACTGCAATACATTTTTGACGAGACAAACCATGTCTTGGCCTTTAAGTCAATGTGAGTCAGGCCATGACTGGGTGAATAGATAACATATAAAAATACAGTGAGGTGTAGAGATTAGAGCAGGGATTCTCAACCTGCAGTCTGCAGGCCAGATAAGGACCGTGCCATTTCATGTGGCCCACCACTACCACCACACCCGGAAGTGCCATGTGGTGGAGGAAGGGTAAAATGGCCATCCGGCCACCAAAGCTGTCTGAGGGAGCATGACCTGGCCCCCGGCTTAAAAAGGTTGAGAACTCCTGGATTAGAGTGTTGGAGAACTATGTTCAAATTGGCAATTGGCCTCTCTCTCTGTCTGTCTCAGTCAGTATGACATAGAATTTTTCTTGTTAAGGAGGAAGTAAAGCATACCAGCTAGAACTAAATGGAGGAAAGGTGTCAGGTAAATACAATAAAGGAATGAATTAATATCTTCCATGTTGATCATTTAGACCTGGATCAGTCTTTAGAAAGTTGGGCTGGCCAGTTTTATTCCCCACCTGCAGTACCAGACAGGATTGTTGTTTGGGTAGCAATGACACTTAGTCAGTGGTGGGCATCAGCAGGTTCGCTCAAGTTCACCATAACCAGTAGCAGAAATTCTGGCTGGTCCCGCCCATACAATTTTTGAAATAAAGTAGTTCTAATTCAGGTGCAACGCAGGGCTTTCCCCCTGCGCACACTCAACCTTACCATGCCCACAGAGTAGGTATCCCGCCACTGACTTAGTGTACCCTCTGGGCAGTTTACAATGTACAATAATTAGCATTTTGCCCCCAACACATTGTGTATTCATTTTATTGACCTCGGAAGGATGGAAGGCTGAGTCAACCTTGGTCTTCATCATGATTGAGCTCACAACATTTTTTGCAGCAGTACAGCAGTTAAACCACTGCACCACCAATTTAGAAGTGGGGAAGTCAAAAAACATGCATTTCCTTTTGCTCACGTGTGAGTACAAAATTAGCTAAAATTAATTATTTAATTATATTCCCTTTACAAAGCCATGTATCCAATTAGAATCAGACTGTAGCACGAGCAGAGCCATCTTGGAATTATGAAACCCTCTCTAGCTAAAAGTTGTTTACAGCTCGTTTACTGAAGAACACACCCAAGCTTCTTACCTAAGTAAGCAGACATACGTGTGTTAGTTAGAATATGTTATATTAAGATGAGGTATGGAATGCCTACCCCACCTGCGCCATCTGGACTGAAGACAAAGCTTTGTGAAGAGTATAAAAGGCTGGCTAAATCATTGATGGGCGTCCTTGGATCTAAATATGGATCCGAGACCATGCATGCATGCATTATGATATATCCCGATCATGTGTTATCGTGTTATGTTATGCTATGGTTGTAAAACTTAGATAAACATCTCTTTTTCCATTTCAAAACCTCTCTGGCTGTTTTATTTACTTAAAAGCTGTTCATCTCTTTTAGAGTTGGAGTGACACATGGAAGGGAAGAAGGATCGATAGACAGACAGGCTGAGAGCATAAAGGCAAAGGTAAAGGTCACCCTTGCTCGAAAGCCAGTCGTACGACAGATAGCTTATCATACAGAAAGTTCTGCTATGGGAAGCATTTGTTACAACTTTCATTTTTGAAAATTTTGAGTGCATACAACTGATAAATGAAATCAAGCCATTTTTTAAAGGAGGTAATCCTGTTCCAGTGATGGTGAACCTTGGCACTCCAGATGTTCTTGGACTTCAACTCCCAGAAACCCAAGTCAGCATTCCTGCAAATCAGGACTTCTGGGAATTGAAGTTCAAGAACACCTGGAGTGCCAAGGTTCACCATCACTGTCCTATTCACATGTTTTCCCCCTCTGTGATGCTGAATGATGTAGTTATTGCATACTATTGCAACAATAATTCTTTCTTTTTTCCCCACACCATCATTTCCTTTGTTCATTTGGGGAAACAGCTTTCTGTTTGTTGAGCTGTTTGTACCATTCATGAGTCACAGAATTCTTGTACCCATGCCAACCGCTGCAGCAGCCGGATACAAATAATAATAATTATGGCATGAGTCTTGCCTAACCACAACTAAGTGCTGTGATCAGAGTTTCCACCTAAAATAATATTTCTTCTGCAAAACGTTAAGTGTTGGCCCTCCTTCTCTCTTTCTCTCCTGCAATCAATTTACTTTACCTAATTTCTCCTTCTCATTTCTCCTTCTGTCTTGCTTAAACTAGAACAAAGTAAGGCCACCCTATAGCATTCTGCAGGAGGATTCTACCCAGTCCTTAATCCTGTTTTATTTGGCCACTGGAGGACCTACTCAATTTCTATCAAGACCTGAGACAAAGTTTGCCTGAGACAAAGTCTCATTAGCAAAGTCCAGACTATAGACCAGGGGTTCCCAACCTATGGCCCATGTGCTAGATCCAGCCCTGGGCTGAATTCAGCCAGCCCCCGGCACTGAATTGTCATTGATGCCAGAAGTGCCCCAATGTCACTGGAAGTGCTGAAATCACTACATTTTCACACTGAAACACTGAAAAACCACGGCAAAAAAATAAATAAATAAATAATGGTGCAAAAATGTTTCTCCCCCCCCCCCTCCTCTAAGGGAATTGGCGGAGGCAGGAAAAACACTTGGAAATGCAGCAAAAATGCATGCGCTGCTTCTGCCGCTGCCACCGGGAAGAACCATGTAACTAACCCCTCAGTTGACTGAGGGGACCTTGTGAGGCCCCTGGCAGAAAAAAGTTGGGAACCCCTGCTATAGAGCTACACCATGTTATTCCCATAAAGATTTGAAAGCTGGTCAAAAAGAAAACTAACAGAAGAAAATATGATTCATTTGAAATATGGTGTTGGAGAAGACCTTTGTGGATTCTATTGGCTGCAGTGAAGACAAATAAGTGGGTTCTAGAATTAGTCAGGCCAGAATGTTCCCTTGAAGCAAAAATGACTAAACTGAGGCTGTTGTACTTTGAGCACATCATGAGAAGACAGGAGTCATTGGGAAAGATAATAATGTTGGAGAAAGTTGAAGGCAATGGGAAAAGATGACCAAATAAGAGATGGGTTGACTCGGTAAAAAAAAATCACAGCCTTTAGATGAGCAATGCTGAAATGAAA
The DNA here is from genome assembly GCA_030440675.1 of Furcifer pardalis. Taxonomy (NCBI): domain Eukaryota; kingdom Metazoa; phylum Chordata; class Lepidosauria; order Squamata; family Chamaeleonidae; genus Furcifer; species Furcifer pardalis. The sequence goes on along the minus strand of CP126894.1, from coordinate 13,014,635 downwards.
GCACTTGCAACAGTTACTTTAGCAGTTATCCAGCTAGACGAGAGGTCAGCAAACTTGGCTCTCCAGATGTTCTTGGACTTCAATTTCCAGAAGCCCTGATCAGCAGGTATATTGACTTGGGCTTTGGGGAATTGAAGTCCAAGAACAGCTGAAAAGCCAAGTTTGCTAAGCCCTGAGCTAGACACATACATGGCATCAAGGCAACATAACTTCACACACACAACGCAGGCAGCATGTGCTGGATGAGCATTTAAAATAATTTTTGTATGTGTGATTATAATATGCTTCAGGATAGGCTGTATACATTTTTAAATAAGATGTTTAGAGATGCATTCTCTGCTTCTTCAATGTACCTTTTTAGACCATAAGCTCTTGCATCTTAGAATGCAACTTAAACAGTCTTTTTATATTATCCTTCTAATGTACTATATTTCTGGTCCTGGTATTTATGGCTGGTAGCCTTTAACAAACTTCAGAAATAGATTTTTATTTTAAGGAACTGTGCCAACAGGTTCTTTTAATAGCTGTAAGATGGTGTTAAGACTTTTGTATACTATCCCAACTGTAATTTTTTTTAGTTCTTGTAGAACATAAGAGCCATGTACAGTAGATAAATAAAGCCTAGTAAAAATAGATTTTTTTACCTGGAATTATGGCAATATTGAAAGGACTTATACCTTGGTACTCAGATGAATTTTGATATGATTGGAAAGGGTTTTAATCTGGATTTATCCCTTTATTAAGATAAATGTCATCTGTGATAAATGCAGGCTTCTTGTTGTTCAGTCGCTCAGTCGAGTCTGACCCTTTGCGACACCATGGACCACCCCATGCCAGGCTCCTCTGTCTTTGATACTGTCCATGGGGTTTTCTTGGCAAGGGTACTGGCATGGGTTGCCAGTTCCTTTACAAATGGATTGTGTTTAGTCTGAGTTCTCTGCTGTGGCCTGTCCATCCTGGGTGGCCCTACACAGCATAGCCCATAGCCTTATCGAACAATGCAAGCCCCCTCACCACAGCAAGGCAGGTGACTGGAAGCAGTGGTGGAATGTCAAAATTTTTACTACCCCACTGTGATGTCATCACAGTGTGGGCAGAGCTAACATCATGACATCATGGGCAGAGCCAACGTCATGACGTCATGATGTTGTGGGTGGGGCTAAAGGAAAAATAAGAAAAATAATAAAATTAAAATTAAAATAAGCACACCCACACCCACACACCTTTCAACCCACACACCCACCCACAACACAAACCCATAAATAAATAAATTAAATAAATTAAATTAAAAATACATTAAAATACACCCTCCCACCCATCCCAAACACAAATCAACCAGAGCTTTTAAACCAGAGCTTGAAGCTTATTCTGGCTAATCTTTCTCACACTAGGTCAGATGGAAGGAACTACAGAATGAACTCACCACAAAATGGCTTCATTTTGGTACTTTCCAACAGTTAAAGAAGTTAGTTACTAAGTCTTTGCCTGACCAGTTCTCTAGGATAATATGCCTTAATGTAAATGTAAAACAGCTGTACCTCCTTAAGGGTTCTCCAATTGGAACAGCACAGGTATAGCTTATTGATGATGTAACTCCAAGACTTTGCTTAAAAGCCCCAAGCCGGCCGCCAGGTGATGTTCCAGTCATCAAGTTCAGCATCTCAACCACTAAGCCACTGCAGTCCCTAATATTTTAATTATTTGATTGATTATTTAAGTTATAGAATCATAAAATAGTAGAGCTAAAAGCGACCTCATGAGTCATCAGTTCTCTCCTTATGCCAAAGCAGGAAATTGTTATAGGAGGGAAGAATCTAAACACAAGGACTATAATACACAGTTGCTATCTATATGCCATGTGCTCAAATGCTGAAAGGACATTGTAAGGACCACAGTCCACTGACTACTAGGGGGTGGACAGTTGTCTTTCCAGTCTTGTAGGATCTCTTGTTTAATCACCATAAGCAGTGATGGGATGTAACAGGTTCACACCAGCTCACCAGAACCGGTAGTAACTTCCCCCAGTGTCCCAGAGAACCGGCAGCAGCTTTTGGGGGGAACCACCTTCGGGGCTTACCTTTTCACTGGTTCCCCCACTGCTCATGCGTGCCAAGCACTTGGTGTGTATGCACGCCTACAGTGCTTGGCGCATATGCACGGCCTCCTTGCTGTCTTCCCAAGCGGGGAGGAGGAAGAGAAGCTGCTAGCCTGAAGCTCCCTATAGCCTGCTCCCCAGGGTAAGTGACTCACCTTTGGATGTGGTGTGTCTGTGTGTATTTTAATGTGTATTTACTACCTTTACCTATCTTGACATACTACTACAGTTCCTAAAAAGGCCAGGCGGACGGCAAGCCTGGTTTGGGGTCTTTAAGCAAAGTCTTGGAGTTGCCTCATCAATAAGCTACACCTGTGCTGTTCCAATTGCTGTTCCAATTGGAGAACCGTTAAGGAGGTACAGCTGTTTTACATTTACATTAAGGCATATTATCCTAGAGAACTGGTCAGGCAAAGACTTAGTACCTAACTTCTTTAACTGTTGAAAAGTGCCAAAATGAAGCCATTGTGGTGAGTTCATTCTGTAGTTCCTTCCATCTGACCTAGTGTGAGAAAGATTAGCCAGAATAAGCTTCAAGCTCTGGTTTAAAAGCTCTGGTTGATTTGTGTTTGGGGTGTTTGGGTGCGTGGGTGGGTATATTTTAATGTATTTTTATTTTATTTATTTAATTTATTTATTTATGGGTTTGTGTTGTGGGTTGGTGGGTGGGTGGGTTGAGGTGTGTGCGCGTGTTTGCGTGCGTGCATGGGTGCTTATTTTTATTTTATTATTTTATATTTTATTTTATTTTTCTTTGGCCCTGCCCACATCATCATGATGTTGGCTCCACCCACAACGTCATAACGTTAGCTCTGCCCACACTGTGATGACATCACGGTGGGGTAGTAAAATTTTTGACATCCCACCACTGACCATAAGGACACCGTTTATACACTGCCTTTGGACATCAATTAATTTGCAAGAAGAGGCAAATAATTTGAGAGAATATGTGCATGTCTGACATTCAAAAAGATTGTTACAAGTGGGAAAATTAAATTAAAATTAAATTAAATTGTTCCACTGCCAATTTACTACAAGTGATAACCTTCTCCAGGTTGTTGCATTTTTCCATTATTATATTAAGGTATGGAATACATCAGGGCTGCCCAAACTTTTTGGGCCACAGGCTGGTCACATGGTTCAGCAGGCTGGTTATGTGGTTCCTCACACTGGAAGTGGAAGTAAAACGCGCCTTGCAATTTGTTTTGCAACAGGATGAGATTGATTGTAAGATGCCATTTTCTCTGTTTAAAACGGGGGTGAGTGTGGGCACCCCTGGAATACAAAATGGATTTCAAACTATAGAAGCCTCATCCTTTTGGGAATATTTCCTCCTCTTCATTCAGCACAACCCTTTATGTTGACATGACCATCCATTTCTAGAAGAGAAAGACTGACAATCCTTCTACTCCCTCTGAAGTTGTCAAGCAAATGCCACTCTTTATCCAAACTTATGAGTCAAAAACACCCAAACAGAATTGTCTTGTGTTTAGAAGAAGCCTGCCATTTATTGCTCATTTCAGCCAAAAAGGCTGAGAGACTGTAACAAATTACATTTCCCCTCTAAACCCTTCCTGACTCCATGCCTGCCTTACAATGAAGATCTGTTTGAGTTGGTCACACCAAACATTGACTCCATTTAGCAAAATCTGGCAAAGGATGATGCGATGCCTTCAGCTACAGCCTAAGGCCCCAGCGTTGCTCTTGCAGTTCTAAGAGATTTTTTGTTTTTTTGCAGTGCTAAGACTGAAGACAAGGACAGAAATGCAAGAAGAATGAAAGTGAGAGATGTTTATCACCTATTTCTATATAAAAAAAGTTACAAACTTTAGTTGAAAAGAACTTTTAAACATTTACTGTACATGATTTTTATGCAGTAAACAAAATATTTTTACTTAGAATACAATTGTGTCCTAGTATTGCTCTCTTAAATGAATTGAGAGGATTAAAACTAAAAAAAAAGAGATATTATTGTTATCATGATGATAGTTGTAAGAATTTTAATAGCTAGAAACTAGAAAATGTAAAGATATTTAGGTTTAGAGGAATGGTATAAAGAGATGTGGATATACAGGGCGATTGTTGTATGATGTTCCACTGTACTACTTTTTTTAAAAATGAGTTTGTGGATATTTGAGAAGAATTTATTGAGTATACATTGGCAAAATTTAAGGGTGTTAAACCTAGAAATGAACATATGATATTTTGGAAATGGAGTGGGGGGGGGGAGAGAAGATATTTGTAATATGTATTGTTGATTTAAGTAACAGTTTTAGAATAAGTAGTGATGTCCCCCGGATGATGGGTATAAACTGTATTTTTATTAATATATGTATATAATTTTTCTGTCTTTTTTATATTTGTTTATTTGTTTGACATCTATCTATCTATCTATCTATCTATCTATTTGTATTTGTATTTTGAATTTATATGTCGCTCTATTCGCCGAAGCGACCCAGAGCGGCTAACAACATAGATCACAAAATATCACGTATTAAAACATATCAAAGTATCACATATCAATAACATATCTATCTAATCTAATCTAATCTAACCTAACCTAACCTAATCTATTGCTTTTCTACCCACACAGGCTCCCAAAGAGCTTTACATTAGGAATATTAACATTATTTTATTTTATTTATTACATTTTTATACTGCCCATCTGGGATATTTTCCCACTCCAAAATTACGAGGTGTAGAGATTAAATGTTATTTTTAAAAGGGCTAAATTCTTTAAAAGTAGATTCAAAACATTCTCTAAACAACTATTCACAGTTTTTACTAGTCATAGAAAAGTGACCAGGGAAGGAGACAATCTGAGATTCCCCTGGGAATGAAAGCCGTTGTCAAAATCTTGCTACTACCAAGCAACCCCTATCTTGTTCACTTACCTTTTTACAGCAGTGAAACACACAATCATACTTTCTCTCAAATTTGTCTCAATTCTAAACAGGCCCAGATAGGAGGAAGAGAAACAACTTTCAGATACAGGAACTGACCCTTACTTGATCTGAGAGACCACCCTCCCTTTTATAGATGAAGAAATTGATCAAAATAATTGGGCTAAATGGGGGGGAAGGGGAATCAATTCTCAAAATTCACAAATGTCTGTTTTAGTTTCTATCGCTACACCTGATTTCTTCTTCTTCTTCTGTGTCTAGCCCAGACTTGAAACTGTGAAAATGAACCCACCTTTTGGTGAGTTCATTCTGCAGTTCATTTGCCTGACCTGATGTGAGAAAGATTAGCCAGAACAAGGTGGCTGTTGCCTAGAGTACACCCGATTGTAGTTCAAAATATGACAGTCTTCGAGGAGGCTCTTTCTGTGTACCCCTGGATCATTTCTATCTCTCCTTTGCTCATGAACTGTCTGAAATGCCAAGACATAATCATGCAGAGGAAGAGAGATTGGGAATCTAGGTATTGGAAACCACAGAATTCACTTTAGCCTCTATAAAGGTCTCCCTTGCTCGAAAGTCAGTTGTGTCCGACTCTAGGGTATGGTGCTCATCTCCATTTACAGCCAAAGAGCCAGTGCTGTCTGCATCTACAGATGTTTCTGTGGTCATGTGACAGGCATGACTAGATGCCTGTGCATGGAACACTGTTACCTTTCCTGCCAAAGTGGTACTTATTTATCTACTTGAAATTTCTTCCTTTTGAACTGCTAGATTGGCAGGATTGGTTAGGTTGACTAGCCTCTATAGATGACATGACTCAGGGACTCAGTGGGAGGAAGAATTGACTGGTATTCACACGTTAATTTCCCTTCCACCACTTCAAAATTGTTTCATTGCTTATTTACTTTTATCGGCAAGATCAAGTTGGTGCCACACAAATCCTAAATTGTTTTTCTTTGGCTTTAGCTGTAATAATAACCTGCTGTGGCTTTTAGCTTGCAATTGCTGAGCGGGGTTGTTAATAATAGGCCATTGGGGAGATCACTCCTTCATAGAGTTACTGTAAGTCAGGGGTGACTTGACAGTATGCAACAACAATTGATCTGCTCTGCAGTTTTTAGTACAGTGCTAAATATCTTTCACATGCATGGCAAGCAAACAAATTGGATTTTAATGTGCCAAAGGCTGAAATAGAGCTATGAGGGGGAAAGGTCTGGGAAGGAAGGGAGATGACTTTGTGGCCAGCCCATCCACAAGCAGGGAAAAACTACTGTGTACTGTGTCCAATTCTGGGCACCACACTTTAAAAAAAGATGCAAGGGAAATTTTAGCAGCTGTGACAGTCGCCATCCCATTTTCCTAAGAAAATCTTGGTCTGGGATCATACTAGGCCAGGATCCTTTTACCTGCAAAGTCTGACCTGGATTTTTTCTTAACACCAGACAAGCCCTGGCATCTTCAATAACTAAATCCCCGCCTGCCTTGAGATATTACAGCCTGCCCTCTTCCCAGGGTTGGCTAATAACCAGTGTTGGTAGCGTGTAATAACCATTCTTGGTAGCGTATAACTAAAAAGAAACAAACTTCCTTTACAGGTATGAGGAAACACAAGGACTTGAAATTTTAGAAAGGTTAATTTAACAACACTGAGGTACTGTATTTACAAAAATCAATGGTCTGATTTGAAAGGGGGAACGAAAGGCGGCTTCATTAAATCTCAATGAAACACTTCAGGTAACAGATCAGCACTTGACCCACTCCAGGGCCAAAATAATAAACCTAGCTTACTACTCCATTACTACCGCTCCTCAGCTGGATAATTCTATCACAACAACTATCTCAGAACCCCTCCATTTTCTTCTCTTCTTTATTTCTCCTCAGAGTTCTTCGGAACCTTCTCCATCAATCATTCACTCTCAACCAATCCCTGTCCATTATGCAAATTAGCTCTTCTCAACATTCTGTTTCTACCCTCTGCTGGTAATCTTCCTTGTCTTTACCTATTTTTACCGAGGCTACTTTCTATCCATTCATACCCAACACTCTGCACATACTCCCATTCATCCATATACATTCATACCTTACAGCAGGTACAGAGAAGAGCAACAAGGATGATCAGGGGACTGGAAACCGTATGGGGAAACATTGAAGGAACTGGGTATATTTATCCTTGAGAAAAGAAGACTGAGAGGGGAAATGATAGGACTCTTCAAATACCTGAAAAAATGATCATAAAGAGGAAGGGATGGATCTGTTCTCAATCATCTCAGAAGGCAGGATGCGTAAAAATGGGCTCAAAATAAGGAAGCCAAATACTGTATAGGCTGAATATTAGGGAAAATCCTCTTAATGGTTAGAGCAGTACAACAGTGGAACCAACTGCTTCAAGAGTTGGTGAGCGCTCCAAAACTGGAAGTATTCAAGAGGGTTTTGGCAATGATCTGTCAGATCTTCTTTGATTCAGATTCTTTAATTGAGCCAGGGGTTGGACTTGATGGCCTAACATGTCTCTTCAAACTCTGTGATTCTATGAATCTATAAAAAAAGTTAGTCAGTTGAGAGTCCCATTGACCTTCATGAAGATTTCCCATTCTGCCAATCACTCTCATGTCACTCCCCAGAGCTACCTCAAGCAAGGGGTTGCAGTGGCTCAGTGGTTAAGAAGTTCACCTTATTAGCTGGAAGGCTGGCAAGTCAGCAGCTTATTTATTTATTTATTTGTTGGATTTGTATAACTGCCCTTTCACCCAAGCGACCCAAGGCAGCTCACAAGTTCAAGACCTGGGTACCACATGACAGACTGAGCGTCTGTTTTGGTCCCTGTTCTTGGGGACATGAATGAAGCCTCATTTGGGCATTCCCTGAGGGGAGTTTCTTCTGCAAAAATCCTTTCAACCCAGACTAATTTCTGACACAAAATTATTATTATTATTATTATTATTATTATTATTATTATTATTATTATTATTATTATTATTATTATTATTATTATTATTATTATTATTATTATTATTATTATTACCTCAAGTTTAGTGGGAAATGTCTGCCAACCTCAATACTAATGTATGATTTTCAATAGAGGCACTGTGCAGTTTTTTGATAGGGTAGCACAGAATTGGTAGAAAGACATCATAGTCACCAGAGTCTCTGCTAAAGAAAACTCACAGTAGCTGCAATGAGACATCAATCTTTAAAAATGTTTTACTAGAATCATATGTTTTTTTAAAAAAAAAATAATGATTTTGTAGAATCATAATCGATGATCGTATTAGGTGGTTGCCATCAACATCTATCTTTACTTATTTCTTATGTAATAGGGAGCCGGGCCTCCTTCTTACAAGAAGAGGAAGACATAAATGGCCATGCTGGTGAAGGATCCTCAAACTATTAGTCCAAAAATATTACTTCACCATCTTGGCTTAAAGATGTGGCTCTCCATGAAATATCAGGCTGAATCCGTTCCCACTCTTCTTCTGAGGCAAAGTCTTTCCTTTCCAGGCATGCTTTAAATACGTAAACTGCTACTGCTGTGGAAGAGATTTTCAGAGTTGCTCTGGGTTTTTAAAAATCCTTTTAATGGGATTTTACTTAGTACCTTTAGCAGTGGCGTCGCGCAGTCTTCAGCTGCCTGGGGCGAAGAACAAACTCGCCGCCCCCCCCCCCAGCTCGCCGCTGCCGCCGCCCCCTCCCCCTGACCCAGGTAGAAGCCGGCCCCCTGCTGACTAGTGGCGCGCGCGCGCACGCGCGCGCGCCACGCACCTCCATCCGCTCGCCCGCCCGGCTGGCCGTCGGGGGCTCTCCACCGCCTGTTGCCCCTGGCAGCGGCTTTCAGGGGGCGGCAAAATGTCCCCTCCCCACCCTTTTGCTGGCGAGGAGGAGAAAAAGTGTTTTTTTTAGGCGGACAATTCAAGGAGGGGCCCGCCCCCGCCGGGCTGGCTGTCGGTCGGGGGCTCTCCTGGCGGGCGGCCCGCATGCGCGCGCACGCTGCCCACCTCCTCCTGCCCAGCCAGCCCCCAGGGGCTCCCCGCCACGGCACCACCCACCCCCGACGAGCGCCCCGTCTCACGGCAAGTTGGGTGGCTGGCTGGGCGGGCGGAGGCGAGCAGCGTCCGCGCGCACACGGGCCGCCCGCCAGGAGAGCCCCCGACGGCCAGCTGGGCGGGCGACCGGGCGTGCCCCTCCTTCCCTCCCCACCCTTTTGCTGGCGAGGAGGAGAAAAAGGGTTTTTTTTTAGGCGGACAATTCAAGGAGCCTCCTTGAATTGTCCGCCTAAAAAAAAACCCTTTTTCTCCTCCTCGCCAGCAAAAGGGTGGGGAGGGGACATTTTGCCTCCCCCTTAAAGCCGCTGCCAGGGGCAACAGGCGGCGGAGAGCCCCCGACGGCCAGCCGGGCGAGCGAGCGGATGGAGGTGCGAGCGGACGGAGGTGTGTGGCAAGCGGCGAAGCGCACGTGGGGCGCTCGCCAGCAAAAGGGTGGGGAGGGGACATTTTGCCGCCCCCTGAAAGGCGCTGCCCGGGGCATCCGCCCCCCCCCCCCGCCGCCCCCCACGCTACGCCACTGACCTTTAGATGGCTGAAATACTGTTGATGATTATGCCATCAGTTGCAATGATTTGCTTTTCGGAACTAAAATATTTTCAAATATATACCCCACCCCAAGGTTCTTGTGGATCCTATGGATTCCTACTTTTGTACACATGACGAGCCATAACTTGCATAACTGAGCCCAATTACAAAACAAACTACAGTAAAACCTCGGATAATGCTAAAACTTGGTTCCACAAGTCTTGGTGTTATCCGATTTTTAGTGTTATATGGTGCATGTTAAAATCCTATGGGATGCATCGGATAACGTTAAAGCTCCATAGAGATACAGTAAAACACCGGATTACAATTGGATCGGATAACGCTAAAATCGCATTGTCACGAAACCAGCTGACCCCCTCTGCTCTGGACCTCCTTTAACCAAAGCTCCCAGAGGGCAAGCTGGCCGGCAATGCATCTATACAGCCCTTAGCTGCTTCTCTTCTGTCAGGAGGTTTAATAGGTAGCATATTCAGAGGCTTGTATGCACTTTAACTCTTATCCAATAAAGAGACTTTAAAAAAACAACAACAACGTTGATTTATTGTATCATAACATAGTAAAAAAAAAGTAGAGTAATTCCAACAGAGAAAACATATTTAAGTAGTCCTTTAGTTCTGTCAAGATCCCCTTCTTCTTCTTGAAGATTCTGTAATCTTTTACCTCAGAACTGTTCCCTCAAAACTTCCTCTTTCTCCCTGCTCTCTTTACCTCAGAACCCTCAGAACTCTTTTTTCCTCAGAAAAACTCTGAACTCTCTTAGACTTCTCTTTTTATCACAGAAATCTCTCAGACCTCTTTTCCTCAGTCCTCCTTTTACCACAGAACCCGCTCTGAGCTGTGTTCCCTCATTCTTCCCATAGAACTTCTCAAACCCTCCAGCGATGTTCCTTTTTATACCAAGAGGGGTCTCTCCTCACTAGCCAATTTGCATACAGCCAATCAGACACCCTCACTCTTCTCCTCACAACCAACATCCCTTAGAGTTCCAACATACCAGGCCTACTTCATCTTGCACACATTAGTGAAAGGGGTCTTCCCATGACACGCATAACGTTAAGTAATCTGAGGAGGAGAATTGGATCGAATAACGTTAAGGTCCTATGGGATGGATCGGATAACAACCGCTAAAGCCTGTGCGGTTACAATGTATCTCTATGGAGGTTTAACGTTATCCGGTCCATCCCATAGGATTTTAACATGGATCGGATAACACTAAAAATCGGATAACACCAAGACTTGTGGAACCAAGTTTTAGCATTATCCGGTGTTTTACTGTACATTGTAACCGCACAGGCTTTAGCGGTTGTTATCTGATGCAGTCCATAGGACCTTAACATTATTCGATGCAATTCTCTCCCCCCCCCCCCCGGATTACTTAACGTTATGTGATTTTAGCATTATCTGAGGTAAACGTTAAGAGGTATTACTGACAGTAATACCCTGGATAACGATTGCATCGGATAACGCTAGAATCGGATAACGATGCAAGTTTTTTGGAAAAAAACTTGCATCAAATAACAATTCTGGATAATGATTCTTAGCATTATCCGAGGCAATGGTCTGCGGGTGTGGGGTGGTTTGGGTAGAACTACCCAATCCACCCCCCACCCGCAGCGGTCTCTGCGACTGCAGTAGGGTCAGGGAAAAGCACGCGCCTTTTCCCCACCCTACTGCAGTCGCAGAGACTGCTTGTGTCTCTTTCCCTCCCTGTATTTAAACTACAGGGAGGGGGAAAGAGAGAGACGTGATTGGGTCTTTAGGGACCTAATCACATCTCTATCTTTCCCCCTCCCTGTAGTTTAAATACAGGGAGGGAAAGAGACACAATTGGGTCTCTTTCTTTCCCTGCCTGCCTTTAAAGCGGTTTGTCCCTGAAGTCAGGGGATATTTTTTTTTTTAGCGTTGTTCGATGCATGCATCGGACAACGCTAAAAATTGGATAGCGTCATGACTTGTGGAACCAAGTCATAACGTTATCTGGGGTATTACTGCATTATAATCTGCAAAATCAGGAGTGAGAGAAGCTCCTTTTGCAAAAGACACACACAATCAGCCCTAAGATCTGTTTCTGTCCTCTGAAACCCATGAGGAGAATGGGTGGGCTGCAATTCCATTTCAGTGCAAACATTATCTGTCATAAACAAGCTGATTTGAAGTAATAAACTCAGTCGTCTTCTTCTTTCGTGTCCAGGTCAAACTTTAAACTGCCAAAACGAAGCCACGTTCTTGGCTTTGTCATTGGCCAAACTTAAATCTACATTGGTACATGTTTCCAGTTTCCATTTAATGGAGCTCTTTCTCCATTTTCTAATTTGCCTCTTGCTTAAGTATGTTTGTTCTTACCATAAAACTCTTCCTGGATCTGAGTCAGTGGACTTGAGCCACAGTAGTAATTGGCTATTAGATTTGAGATGGTTTATGAGAAGGAGACTCTTGGAAAGTCTTTAACTGTAAACACTTGAGATTCCATTAATTAGTTTGTATTTGGACCAAGATCTGACATTTTGCTCAGCACCTGCCATGCATGGAAATGCGCTCTTGAGAGTTTAATGTTCTCTTCTGTAATATGATAGAGTTTTCATCAAGCCTGGGCCCCTTTGATGTGAAGAGGCAAGCGATTACACAACAGCACTTCTGAAATGCTTGTTTGTCACATCACCCACTTGCAAATGTTCTTTGGTTTGAAAATCAGAAGGCACACAGCCACTGCTTCCTTGTTTGAGGACTGCAAAGCCATCCTTTGCCAAAACTCCACTTCCTGGCATACAAAAGTCAGCAGAGATCCTGACACAATCTGCCAATGCTTCGTTCAATGTGTTGCTAGAATTTTTCCTTTAGCGGAGCATTTGTATGTTCTGCTCAGAGGACACTCCTGTGTTTGAAGGCATTCTCTGTTGACAAGCTGACCAGTCCAGTTCCAAGTCCAGTTTTTAAGTCAAAGACTCAACAGAAGAGAATGCAGAAGCCTTGACATTGTTAAACAACAGTTAGTACTTAGAAAAATGATTAAGCAGGCAAACAATCTGGTTTCAGTACAACAGCAATGGATGGGACAAATGACCAGCACTCAAGGTCTTCCAAAGGTTGAGAAAGATCCAGGCGACTCCCATTTTTTGACATTCCCACACCTTTAAAAAAGAAAAAGAAATGGAAAAATTGGGGTTTTTAAATGTAGTATGTTTTAAATTACTAGAAGTTCTTTGTGAATGTGAAGACTCAGCCAAATAGCCTTCCTCAGCAAATACAATAGGCAGATAGATAGCCCACATGGTGTTCCTGTTTATCATTTCTAAATTGCCATGCTGATTGGTAATCTTAGGTTTCCTTCTCTCTTCTCTTCTCATCTAAGGTCACTTCCTGCATCTTGTTCCACCATCTTAGCCAAGCTGAAGATAATACAGTTGCCAACTCTACGGTCTCCTGTAACTCAGTTTAGATATCTCTTTTCTTTTGCACAAAGTTTAAATGGATTTTCTTGAACAACTACCAGTAAGTCTACTTTCTGCCTTATTATTAGTCTCCAGATCATTGATTTCTACTTATCCCTGGAATACTGCACTCTACAATTAAAAACACCAAATCATCCTGATACATAATGCATGTCACAGTCTTCCCTAAAGAAGGCTTAAGTCAGGAACAAAATATTAGCAGGTCAGGTTGATCTGGGTTGATTGGTTAGTGGGTCCTGAGAGAAAAGGGCAGAGATGCATTATGTGGAAGAGGAAGGGTACAGAGAAGCATCAAATGATTTGACCATCTCCAACTCTGGGAACCTAAGAAAAGCAGGAGCTGATGATTGTGACCTTTTGGAGTGACACCATCACATCAACAAGAAAAGAGAAACCAGCGACCAAGAGATCCTAATAGGCCCTAAAGGCCTTAAGTAAATAACTCAAAATCCTTGTTGGAATGCTGGCACTCCACTCACACACATGCTAAGTCCTAGTAGGTCAACCAACTTAATGTATTTAAAACAGCAAGGAGAAAATTTGGAAACACAAAGTCTAAGCTGTATGTTACACTGATGGAAGCCCCCCTCTTTATGCTGCAGCTAATAAGAAACGGGAAGCAGTTCAGGGACACTCAGTAAATAAAACACACAGGAGATGTCTTAGGTTTCATTGGTTGGGGCTGGGGGGGCTTCAGTCCTGTCTTTGATGCTGGCTTACCATCTTCCTTATAATGTAGATTGACTCTTGCTTCCATTTCACTTTTATTCAAATGATTCTTTTTTTAACATTTTTCACCCCACAAATGCCAGATTTAAAATGGGGGTCCTGCTCTGGATGCTATTCTGTGTATGTCTCTGGGATCTTTGCTCCACCCCAGGCTAATCTCATAAACACACAAATCAACCTTTGGTTCAAAGATACAGTACAGAATTTTTCTGAAGATTGTGCACATCTGTAACAGGGACCTAGACTTTCTCTTACTCTGAGTCAGACATTGGTCCACCTACCCATGTTGTCAACACAGATGGTTCATCTTCATGAAGGAATATTTCCTAGCCCCATCTGTTTCCAAATCGTCTCCCATTCACAGATGAAACAACCTGACTTAGCTTTCAAAACCACATGAAATTAATGTATTTTAATTATTATGCTAACATTTCCTTTTCTTTAAAGTGGAGAGAATTATGACAACACTGCACCTTTTGCAGTGATGGGATCATGTGCAAAGCTTGAAAAGGTTACTTTTTTAGATTACACATTCTAGTGTTGTAGCCCATAAAGAACCCAGTACTTTAGTTGTACTTTGTATTCCTTTAATGGGGTTCCAAGTGTTGTGTGATGGATAGAGTAATGGACTATGTCACAAGAGGCTTTGATTCGAAACCCCAGATCTGCCATGGAAAATCTTTGGGTGTAGGAACTGGTAAAACCACTCCTTAAATAATAAACTTACATTGTAAATCCTATTAGGGTAGTTGTGAGTTAGTTCTGACATGATGACACAAACAATAAGTTCTGTAAAGTAGGTTTTATGGACTCTGCTCATATGGTATTGTTTGTAAGGGAGCGATAAATAAAGCTAGCATTTCATATACTGTATAAAGATCACATCTTGTTTTCTGTACAAAGTGTGTGTGACATGCATGTGTGCGTGTACACAAACCCTGATTTGGCACTTCAGGGTAGATGTTGGGTCATACAGTTCACTGCTTCTTCTGCCAAACAATCATAATCAGCAACTTGTTACCTTGTAATCTTGCTAGCAACTGTACTGAATGTAATCCAACTTGTATCTGCTATATTTTCTTGGGAAATTGGCAAATGGGTGATAACAAGACAATTGTTCCACGTACTCAAGTGACTCCACCAAATTGAAAAACTCATAAAAATGCAGAGACGTATGGTAGAGTCTACCACACCCTCTCTGTAATCACAGGTGTGGGAAGCTGATTTAAATGAGAACAGAATCTCTGTACATTTTCTAAAAGCAAACTCAAGAACAAAACTAAGGCATGAAAGAAATCTAGAGGCCCATAGGCTGGACTAATTGACCCAGTCCAGTTGTTGTCTTTGCAAAGTTCAAATGTTTAAAAGAAGTTGTACGTGTTAATAAGGCTCAACATTTGCACAACATTTCTGAATGTCCAAAACCTGCCTTTCTTTCATCTGTCAGCTGTCTTTGTTACATTTATATCCTGATTTTTCAGCATGCTGGATTGCTTCTTCCACACAATGCCCTATCAGAGCATGCTTTTGTTGCAATACTTGGAACATCCTTCTAAAATATTACTATTTTCCACTTATAACAGTCCTGCGTGCCCAATGTGCTGCACCAGTTTTCAAGGAAAACAGGATATTTAACGGTCATTAGCTACAATAGCAATAGCAATTACACTTATATAACTGCCCCACAAAGCTTAAATCACTCTCTGGGTGGTTCACACAAGGTAATTAGCATTTTGCCATAGCACACTGGTTACACATTTTACCAACCTCAGAAAGATAGAAGACTGAGTCAAACTTGATCCTGTGGGGATCAAACTGAGATTGTGAGCAGAGTTTTTGCAGGCCAACAAATGCACCATGATGATTCAATAACTCACAGGACAACTGTGCTGCCTTCATTGTCCATATGTGAATTTCTCCAATGCATCAGCGCAGAAAAACCTTTTGGATGATCCATCACTTGTGGTACAAGAAGTACCCATTTAGGGGTCTTTCAAACACCATATGGCCATTTTGGGGGGGGGGGGATGCAGTTGACCAAAAGTCACAGAAAGTCACAGGGGGAAGGGGGTTCAGCATGAAGTCAGTGACTCCAAAATTTTAACCCTCCATCCAGGTGGAAGTCCAGCAGTGGGGTGGTACTGTCCTCCGCCACTTGAGCGGGCATGGCTTTTAACTACCACCACCACCACCCCAGCCAGGTGGGAGTCCAGGTGTGGGGTGTCAGGCTTCCTCAGTATACAGGTCAGCCATGCTTCTGCTGTTTCTCTTCAAATCAGGGAAAATGGAGAAACCACATGATTTGGGGGGCGGAGGGGTGTCAGCAGTGATGGGATGCAACAGGTTCGCACCAGTTTTTCAGACCTGGTAGCAACTTTTCCCAATGTCCTGGAGAACCGGTAGCAGCTTTTGGGGAGAACTACCTTTAGGGCTTACCTTTTCACTGGTTCCCCCACTGCTTATGCGTGCCAAGCACTTGGTGTGCATGCATGCCTACAGTGCTTGGCGCAGATGCATGGCCTCCTTGCTGTCCTCCCAAGCAGGGAGGAGGAAGAGAAGCTGCAAGCCTGAAGCTCCCTATAGCCTGCTCCCCAGGGTAAGTGATTCACCTTTGAATGTGGTGTGTCTGTGTGTATTTTAATGTGTATTTAATACCTTTACCTATATTGACGTACTACCACAGTTCCTAAAAAGGCCTGGTGGCCGACAGGCCTGGCAGCCTGGCTTGGGGTTTTTAAGCAAAGTCTTGGAGTTACCTCATCAATAAGCTACACCTGTGCTGTTCCAATTGCTGTTCCAATTGGAGAACCCTTAAGGAGGTACAGCTGTTTTACATTTACATTAAGGCATATTACCCTAGAGAACTGGTTAGGCAACAACTTAGTTCCTAACTTCTTTAACTGTTGAAAAGTTGAAAAGTGCCAAAATGAAGCCATCTTGTGGTGAGTTCATTCTGTAGTTCCTTCCATCTGACCTAGTGTGAGAAAGATTAGCCAGAATAAGTTTTAAGCTCTGGTTTAAAAGCTCTGGTTGATTTGTGTTTGGGGTGGGTGGGTGGGTGTTTGGGTGTATTTTAATCTATTTTTATTTTTTTTATTTTTTTATTTTTTTTATTTACGGGTTTGTGTTGTGGGTGGGTGGGTTGAGGGGTGTGTGTGTGTGCTTATTTTTATTTTTTTTCCTTTGGCCCCACCCACAACATCATGACATCATGACACCATGATGTTGGCTCCACCCACAACATCATGACATCGTGACATTAGCTCCGCCCACGCTGTGATGATGTCATGGTGGGGTAGTAAAATTTTTGACATCCCACCACTGGGTATCAGTCAAAGGTCACAGAAAGTCACAGGGGGGAGGTGGGCAAAAAGTGGTCAATTTTAGGCCATGTGGTATTTGAAAGGCTTCTTATCTACTTGCAATTTCTTGCTCTCTAACTGCTAGGCTGGCAGGAGTTGGGACAGATGACCACTAAGCATCTTAATCACTAAGCCACTGTGGCCAATGGACCTCATGGTAGGGGGAAGTAAATATGAAATTTGCCACTTGTACTGTGTCCAGTGATGGGATGTCAAAAATTCTACTACCACGCCATGACGTCACGGACGTCATGGGCGTGGCCAATGTCATGACGTCATGACGTCATGGGCGGAGCCAACGTCATGACATCATGACGTTGTGGGCAAGGCAAAAATAAAAATAAAAAAAATAATAAACACGGCACACAGACCCGTAATTAACTTAAAGAAATAAAATAAAGAAATAAATAAAATAAAAATTAAATAAAAGTACAACCACCCACCCAAAACACAATTAAATCACCCACCCACCCACCCAAAATATAAAAGCCTCACTTACCTTCCGTGGCTGCAGCCAGAGCCGGGCCGAAAAGGCAACGGCCCGAGGAAGCTCCAGGCGCCCGACAGAAGAGGATGCGGCGGTGGCGAGCCCCGCCGGGTTTACCCAGGGCATGGGGGTTTGTTGGGCCCAAGACCCTAGGACGGCGCGGCGCGGGCGGACGGCGCGGCGCGGCGTGGGCGGACAGCGCGGCCAGGCACCAACGTGCCTGTGGGAGCCAGGTAGCCGGCTAGGGGAGGTGCCCTTCTCTTAGGGTGGAGCTGGAGGCTGGGAGGGGGGAGATAAATGAATGGACGGGGAACCTCCCATCCAGCTTCAGAAGATTTTTTTTTTTAAAATTGGAGCCATTTGGCTCCAATTTAGTGCGCATGTCCAGAAACTCAATTTGACGCATGCGCAATGCGTCAAATTGAGTTTCTGCGCATGCGCAGTCAATTGGAGCCATTTTAGCTCAGATTTAAAAAAAAAAAATTCTTTTGGTGAGGCGTCCGGAACCGGACGCCTCAAAAGTGGACTCCCCTCCCGGAGAACTCTCCGGGATTAGTCTTACCGGTTCCAGAGATCCGTCTGGAACCGGGGACATCCCATCACTGACTGTGTCGCCTGAGGCAGCCTGCTCACTCTTCTCACGTGACTCATATATCGTCTGCTTTGCAAATCGAGGGTCTGGCAGATCCAATTCCACCACAGTGAGGTTTCACAGCTTCCTCAGGAGGTGTAATCTTACAGAGTTTAATACAAACTGCGGTGTGCAAGGGCTTGGCTCACCACAGAGGGCAGCCACATTACGTATGAAGGTTGCAACACCAACTTCTCAGATTTTCTTTTCAGCTTTTCCTTCTCCCTTGCATCTGCTTCCTGTCTGGCATGGCCAAAAAATGATAGGCATGCGTGGAGGAAATGAGACAATGGTCTGTCAGCTGCACAAAGCCAGTGACTCAGCAGGCAATTCTAGACAGTCATCTGGGCTATCTGTTTACCTACGAGGAAAGTCCATTGGGCTTGGAAGAACCCCACAGAGTTCACAAAAGTACATAAAAACTTTAGCGAGGTGGAATGGAAAGGTGAAAAAATGCCAACATTGCAGCAGACTCAGTGATAATGAAACACTGATTTGGATGGACAAACATTGGGTGCGGGGAATGGATTAGTAAAGGTAAAGGTCTCCCTTGCTTGAAAGCTGATTGTGTCTGATGCTAGACGGGGTAGCACTCATCTCCACTTATAGTCAAAGACCAGCACTGCCCGTATCTGCAAATTTTCCCATGGTCAAGTGCCAGGCATGATTCTTGTACAATACTTTTTTGAATTTTTTTTATTATTAAAATAAGACAACACTCAATCACCAAAAAAAAAAAAAAAATACAGTATCAGCTGGGAGAGGTAAGGTGGGAGCATTCTTGTATTTTCTGATTGTATTCTAATAAAATAAACTGAGAAATAATTACATATGGTCATTATATCATTGCTAAAACATCAGATGTAACAGTGGCCTAAGACTTATCAACAGTATTAGTGGCTACCTCTAATACCATTTGTTACAAACATATTTTGGGGGCCAGTGTCCATACCAGTTGTGTAACTTTGGTGGTGCAATTTTTTGAACTCCAGAATGCCTGCTGCATATGTTGACACAATTCTGGACATTGTACAATCGGAGATACAAGTCAATGTAAGAAGAGCCTTGATGAGGTCAATCCAGGTCAAAATGCTGCTTCCTTAGTATAAGTGGACAAGCAGAAATTTCTAGGAAGCTCAACATCAAGAGACCTTCCTTTCTGGGGCGATAGCCATGGGTCATTTTGTGGCATGTCAACTCAGACATGAGAAGGTCCAGATATTTATTTTACTATTTTAAAATCCCTGTTTCTCCAAAAGCCAAAATCATAAATATGCTACCTTTAAATGAAAGGCATACATTGCAGCAGTGAATTGCTGCTAGTTAACAAATCGCCAATCATGTTCCTTGACGCACACCAAGTCATACATGACATGGAACAAAAGCAGCAATTTGCTAACAACAGTGGCAATTCACTATTGCAGTTTATGCCATTGTACATATGCTGGCAGGGGTCATGGTGGCTTAGTGGTTAAGACGCTGAGCTCTATGACGGGGAGGTTGGCAGGTCAGCAGTTTAAGACATGAGTGCTGCACAATGGACTGAGCTCCCATTGTCTGTCCCAGCTGCTGCCAAACTAGCAGTTCAAAAGTAAGACATCGCAAGTAGATAAATAGGTACCTCTTGGTTGGGAAAGGTAGCAGTGTTCCATGTGCTCTGGCATCTAGGCATGCCTGCCATATGACCACAGAAATATCTGCAGAAACAAACAGTGCTGGCTCTTTGGTTGTAAACAGAGATGAACATTGCACCTGGAGTTGAACACAACTGGCTTTTGAGCAAGGGAGGCCTTTGCCTTTATCTTACTTATGCTGGCATTTAACCAATAGGATCCCAGCCACTGAATTCAAAGTACTGTAGTACACATAACTCTTTAAACAACTGAATAATTTGTACCTGGTGATCAACAAGTTTAATAGCTCAATGGAGCCCTGAACTTGGATGTCTTAGGACAGGTCCCAGCCTAATTGTGGCATCACACTAGCTCGCACTAGTCATTTAAAGTTAGCCCTTGCTCTATTGGTTACTCCAGTTCTCCTTTCAACTCATCTAAGCTTGGGCTTTCATGACCCTGTCTTGTGGCAGCTTGTTCTTCGTCTTCTTGTGCTGTATCCAATGCCGAATGTGTGTGATATCATGGTGATCAGCCATAAAGATTTTCCTGGGAATCATCTAATGCAGTAGTCTTCAATTTGCCTTCTGCACCGTAGGATTACACCCATACTACTGATCCAGCTCTGCGAGTCACTTTCTGGTCCAGAGCCCTTTTGGAACACAAAGCCTTCGTCAGCCCCAGGCCAGTATTGATGAAGCTGATGCCTTCCATCCTGATGGATTCAAGTGGACCATCACCCTTCCCTGTGGATTTCACCAAGGCTGCTAGTCCTCAGGGTTGTCAGGTTAACCGCTGCCTGACACTTGGCATTGAGTCACTAGCAGTATAATTTACTCCCTTGATGGTGAACCTTGGTACTTCAGATGTTTTTGGACTTCAATTCCCAGAAGCCCCTGTGAATCCACATGAATGGGTTTACTGCAGTTCATCCGGTGATGGGCGCGTTTTACTTCTGCTTCCAGGAGCAATGAGGGTGGTGTGGGCTGGATGAATCGCAGTAAACCCATTTGTGTGGATTCACGGGGGCTTCTGGGAATTGAAGTCCAAGAACAATCCAGTCTGGGTGAGAGCCGTGGCGGGCGGCTCTCACAGGGACTGGATTCCTTCTTTTGTGGACTTTTCCTGGTTACTTTTGGTAGGAATTGTTTATAATCATTGCAGGATTCAGTAAATGTGGTTTTGCCTTTGCTACTGTTTTTTGTTTTACTTTTTTGTAACATTTTATTGTGATATTAATACTTTTTGATTGTTACTGTGTTACTGATATATTTTTCTCTCTCTGATACTGTAATGATTGTGATTAAGATAATGTGGAATTTGTGACTGTTATGCTGTTATTTTTTTAATATAATCTGTAAGCCGCCTAGAGCCAGGTTCGCCTGAGCAGGACGGGGTATAAATTTGAAATAATAATAACAACATAAGAGGTGTTTGCATATATATAATTTTTATTAAAGGTAAAGGTTTCCCTTGCTCGAAACCCAGTCGCATCTGACTCTAGGGGTCAGTGCTCATCTCTGTTTCAAAGCTGAAGAGCCAGTGCTGTCTGCTTCTGCAGACCTTTCCGTGGTCATGTGGCAGGCATGACTAGACACTGGAGTGCGACAGCATGCAGAAATAAATGATTACTCTTTGGTCACGGGGAGAATGTGACTAATAGTGTCTTTAAAGAACACAGTTTTTAGTTGTTTCTGGAAAATGCCCAAATAAGGCCTTTCTCATGCCTTCCAAGCCAATCTACCATCTTCCAGGATTGCTGGACTACAGTTCCCATTATCCGCAGCCAGCAGAGGGTAGCAGACTGAGGAATGATGGCCCAAGCTAAGTTTGGGTGTTTTCTGAACAGGCCTCAGGGCTAAATATTTATTCATCCTGAAAACTGGAATAGAAACCTATCGTGACTCATTCCCTAAAAGGCCATAGGTCATTCCCAAACGCTGCCCTACTATTACAGAGCCTGTAAAACAGGAGCCCAGACCAGATACAATCAGAATAAAAATCCTTTGTAAACAGCTCCTAGGCCAGGGATGGTGAACCTATGGCACGGATGCCAGGGGTGGCACTCGGAGCCCTTTATGTGGGCACTCATGCAGTCACCCCAGATTTTACCCCACCCCTCTGCCCAGCAGCCCAATGGAAGCACTCCCTCCCTCACCCCAGTAAAGAGTTCACTCTACCCAGCAGCCCAATGGGAGCATTTACTTCCTTCCCTGTTGCTGTGTTGGCACTTTGCGATAAATAAGGGTCTCTTGGATTGCAGTTTGGGCACTCGGTCTCTAAAAGGTCCACCACCACTGTCTTAGGCTTTGCTAGTCTTAGCCCAGGCATAGGGTTCCTAAAGTGCTGCAGCTGCTTTGGCCTTCAAATCCCATCCCATCAGCAGCAGCTAGCCTTGGGAATGTTCAAGGATAATAGGCTTTGCAGGTCAGTTTTTTCAGAGGTGTCATTTCCCCTCACTGCCATTTCTATCAGCCTCACCCAAATTGGCCAACAATCAAGATGATGGGTTTTGTAGTACAACATCTTCAGAGCGCCATTCCCTCCCCCACAGCTATCAACAGCCTGAGTCAAAGCACCTGATAATTGAGGTGATGGGTGTGGTAGTGCGACATGTTCAGGGCTATGTGCCCATCTACCACCAGCCACAGCCATAGGTCATGCATGATGGGAGTTGTAGTATAGCCTCTTGTTGTCAGCTAATGGATTCCTGCAGGGGAAAGGACCTGGGAGGTTACTGAAACATGAAAAACTGCCCACATCAACCCACCGGCCCTTTCGTCAACAGGGGTTGACAGCTGTTGTCTTCAGGATGGCCACAAGAAACCTTTCTAGAGTCCTGGTGAAGCAGTAGTTAAACTGCTGTATTGCAGCCAAAACGTTGTGAGTTGGATCTTGATGGGGATCAACGTTGACTCAACCTTCCATCCTTCTGAGCTCGGTAAAATGAGCATCAAGCATGCTGGAGGCAAAATGCTAATTAACTTGTCAACCACCCAGAGAGTGCACGAAGTGCTATGGGGCGATATATAAGTGTAATTGCTGCTGCTCTAGCCCAGGATGCTGACCCCTGAATCTGGGATCCGGAGGACGCTGGCGAGCTTTAGCAAAACGGCTCAACCACACAAGCAAACTCTTCCTTCAACAGAAAAGGGGATCGTGTGAATCCGGAGGTGTAGAAACCAAACCTGTCCACGTTAAAAAAAAAATCCCAACAACCCATAGGCGAGTCCTGTCCTTCCCCGCGTGTGGGTGTTTCCCGCGCGCGTGTCGCTCGTCACGTGTGAATCGACCCTTCGCTCCATTCCAGGCTTGTCGGCTCCGGAGCGTGTCTTCCCTATCCTGGGGGTCTTGGGTCCCCCCACTTGCCTGCCTCGTCCCGGGGCCCCTCGCGGATCCTTCCCGCCCCGCCCGACGGGATCCCCCGCCTACGCCTTTCCACGTGAGCGGCGGCGGCGGCAGCGGGCTGGGCTCGGGTCCTTCCCCGGCGCCTCCTTCTGCCTCCGGAGGGAGTCAGTCGCTGCCTGGGAGGAGGCGCCGGAGACAGCGAGAGGCGAGTCTTCCCCCCGCTCCGGGCACTGCCGGGGGTCCTGTCTGGGGCAGGATCGGGCGGATCTGCTCCTCCGCCTGCCCTCCTCGGAGCCGACGATCCACTGGATCTCTGAACCAGGAGCCAGTGGCGAGGGATGGTGCCTGGAAGAAGCCGGTAAAGGAAGAGAGGAAGGCGAGACCCGTCCTGGGTGAGAGTTTTTTTCTGTTTCTCCAGAGGTCGTGGGCGAGGGATCCTCGGGAATCCGGTAGATCTGGCACCGAGTGTGTGTGTGTTTCAAGAGCAGATGCGAGAGCTGCGAGTTTTTGCAAAGCTGTCCGTCTTTCTCTCTCACCCGCCCCCCCCCCCTTTCCGATCATAAATGAAGTCTTTTATTCTGGCATCTTGAAGGGCCACATTAATTTCTGGGATCTCTTGAAGGATTCTTGTTGTAGGGCAGGGGTGCCCAAACTTTTTGGGACGCGTGTCGGTCACATGGCTCAGGGGGCCAGATATGGCCCAACACCAATTCATCCGGGCTGAAGTCCTCATCACTCCCAGAAGCAGAAGTAAAATACGCCCGTATGGCATTGGTCCGGATTCGGCCTCCAGGTCGTAGTTTGGGCACCCCTGTTGTAGGACAAGAACAGTGCAGCGAAATTGCGTCAGATTAAAACATGAAACTTCAGTCCAGGAAAGCTCATTGAAGACTTTTGAGTCTTCAAGGTGTCACAAGGTTCATTGTTGTTAAAGATTTGGTGAAGGAGAGAAAGAAGAAAGTTGTTGAAGTTAGAAAGGACTAGAAAAGTAAAGGCCGCCCTTGCTCTAAAGCCAGTCATATCTGACTCTAGGGTTCAGTGTTCATCTCCATTTACAGCCAAAGAGCCAGCACTGCCTGCATTTGCAAATGTTTCCGTGGACATGTGGCAGGCATGACTAGACACTGGAGTGTATGGAATGCTGTTACCTTCCCACTAAAGTGGTACCTATTTATCTACTTGCAGTCTTTTGCTTTCGAACCGCTAAGTTGGCAGGAGCTGGGACACAGACGGGAGCTCACTCCGTCATGCAGTACTCAGGTCTTGAACTGCTGATCTGTCAGTGTCTTAACCACTAAGTCACTGCAGTCCCAGGAATAGAAAACCCTTCATCAAACCCATCCCTCGTTTACCCCCTTCCTCTGCTTCTCTTCTTCCTTTTCTAGTTTTAAACAATAGGAAAAGTCTTAGTTTCTCTTATTTAAAAAACCAACAAAAACAAATTACTCCATCACAGGACTATAAGGGTATAAGCAGAGTTCACATAAGTTGACTTTCATTAAAACTCACCCTTAGTCTATGTTGCCATACATGCTTTTGAGCCCAAGAACACTTGTTTCCGTCACTTTTTCAGTGTATGCTTTCTTGATATTATGTGTACATTTCCATGCGTGCATTGTGTAAAAATACTTTGTCAAAATGGACACCAAGATGGACCATCTTTGGTGCACAGGAATAAATCATAATGCTCTATTCTCCATCAGTGCAACTCTTGTCTGTGTTTATTTGGAAAAATAATTATCATCAAGATTGTCACTAAGGACTGCTCCCTCCTAGAATTGCAGCTTTCACATTCTTTCTCTCCCTGCCTGAGGGGGAGGTTGTGCAAATATGAAGGTTTTGTTTCTATCTTCTTAGTACCATGATGGCAAACCTTGGCACTCCAACTGTTCTTGGACTTTAGTTCCAAGAAGCCCAAGTCAGCACTCCTGCTGATCAGGACTTCTGGGAATTGACGTTCAAGAGCAGCTTAAGTACCAAGGTTTACCATCGCTGTCTTAGTAGGATTGTGGCTACCTGGGGAAGTTGCCCACCATGTCCCTCACCTTCTCCCCCCAATCTTTTTTAAATGCCATATCTGATTCCAAATATTGGCAATCATCATGGCAATTAGCCATGAAGATTGTCCTGGGAACCATCTAATGCAGTAGTTTTCCATCTGCCTTCTGCATAGCAGCATGACATCCATACCACTGATCCAGTTCTGTGAGTCACTTTCTAGTCCTGAGCCCTGTGGACATCATCATCCAAGGCCGTTTGTCCTTATGGTTGTTCTAAACAATCTCCTCAAGTTGGGTCCACCAGGCGGACTGAAAAATTGTGGCTGTGTTTGTACCAATTAGGGACTGCAGTGGCCTAGTGGTTAAGAAGCTGAACTTTATGACTGTTCAGCAGTTCAAGACCCGAGTGCTGCATGACAGAGTAAGCTCTCATCTCTGTCCCAGCTCCTGCCAACCTTGGAGTTCAAAAGCAACAAACATGCAAGTACTGTAGGTTCAACTTCATTGGGGAGATAAACGGCATTCCATGCACTCTGGTGTCTAGTTATGCCTGCAATATGTCCATGGAAACGTCTGCAGATGCAGACAGCACTGGTTTTTTGGCTATAAACAGAGATGAGCACCGAACCCTAGAGTCCAATATGACTGGCTTTCAAGCAAGAGCAACCTTATAACAATTGATGTCCAATCCATGCAGAAGGGGATTGCTGGTTTTGTTTGGAGCTGTGGGTCTGTTAACAATGTGAATAATAATTGCAAATATTATGTTGGAGCTCTATCACCCATGTTAATCCAAACTGGTTTGCAAGGCAGTTAATAATTTTAAATCCAAGAACAACAATAAAAATGGGAAAGTTGTTGAGTTATGATTCATCAAAAAAAATGAAGTATTGGCTAGAATTGTGATAAAATTGTGGTGGTGGTGGTGGTGGTGTAGACCCCACTGTGTAGGTGTTCATTGACTTACTAAATATGAGAACGTTTGAATTATCAAAAGCTTTTTGTGAATGCCCTCTGCTAATCATGTGAGTGCCATGGTACTTCTCATTTTTCTCTGACCTTACTCTTCATATTGCCCCTCCTAATCATGAGTATATCTACTCATGTTAGCAATTCTTGGACCTTCTACCATGGGCAATAGTCCACCAATTTATTTATTTATTTTTGTTTGTCTCTTCATTTGTTTATTTGCTTCATATTTCACTTCTTCCCTTAAACTCGGTAAACCAAAGGTTCTTAAAGATGGTTAAAAACAGCTACAGCTAGTAATACATTAAGTGAAAGAAATGTCTCCATGTTATTCTGGACTCTAGAACAGTGTGTTAGGTGGTTGGTTAGGTATCATCAAGGTTTAGCTGACTTATGGCAGAGTAAATGTAAATTAAATGAATTCAAGGAACCTCGTATCATTACCAACCTTGCTCAGGTGTTGCAAACTCAAGAATGTAGGTTCTTTTACTGAGTCAACTTATCTCATGTCAAGTCTTCCTCTTTTCCCATGACCTTAAGTGTCCAGTTTTCTGGTCTTATCCTACTCATGTATTTTTCTAGCATTATTTATTTATTTGTTTGTTTGTTTGTTTGTTTACATTTATACCCCGCCTTTATCCAAGGACTCATGATTGAAATCTGGTAATAAGTCTCAATTAGAGTAGGCCTGTTTAGTCAGGGGAGTTTTGGTGAGTCAACTTCTCTGTAAACTCCACTGATTCAGTGAGCCAATTCTATCTGCTGCTTCCTACCAGATTTCAGCCATTGTCTTTGGCAGGGAGTCTTGGCTTTTCCTGCAACACAAAGTATAATACAGTACAGTATCCCTATTTTAATGGTTTTTGGCTTGCAGTCTGTTATGGCCCAGACACACACAGCAGATCAGGTTGGCCTGTGGTCGCTGCACATGAGGTAGAAGAAAGTCTTAGTTGAGTCCAAAAGAGGTAAACAGAGCCATAGTCGAGGATAGCCAGGTTCCAGAGCCGATCAAAGTAGAACTGTAGACACAAGGGTAATCCAGAGATTTCATCGGTAGTCCAGGCAAAGGTTCAGGTTTCAATAGACAGACAGAGATTCTAGTAACGTAGTGTTGGGGGGGGGGGTTCCAAAGTGAATGCTCTTAGAGCTTGTCAGCATGGGCCCTTTAAGGAGGTTCAGGGGTCACAGCTGGAGATCGTCTCTGGAGGCGAGCCTTAGCCCTTCTCTCAACTGCAGAGCATTCTTTAACTGAGCCCTGCATATTTCCAACCTGCTGGGTTCTGCCCAGTCTTCCACATTGCTGACACCTGGTACCTTTGGCAGGTCTTCTGTCAACCCTTTATCAGTTTGGCTGACTTGACCACAAGAAGTTGGCTCCACACTGGCAGCAGGCTGAGGGGGTAATGACAGGTCTGCTTCCTTGCACCCAGGGTCCAGATCTAAGTCGGCAGCAGGCTGAGGGACCAGCGACAGGTCCTCTTCACACTCTGAATCCAGATCTGAGCCTGCATCAGGCTAAGGGGCTGGCCAACTGTCCTCCTCCTCCTTGCACCCGAGACCCCAGGCCACAACATGGTCAGGGGCTTGATGTGATCTGCCAGCCTTTTCAACATTCCATGGAGTCCATAATATTTATTTATTTATTTATATCCTGCCCAATTGGTGAAACCACTACTCTAGGTGGCTTACAATAAAGTTAAAACCAATGTGTATGACAAATTCAGTTTAAAAAAACCCTCAGAAATGCAGCATTGCAGAAGGATTGTTGTTGTTCAGTAGCACAGTCGATTCCGACCCTATGCGACCCCATGGACCGTTATCCTCCAGGCACTTCTGTTCTCCACCATCCTGAATCTGCCCAGCTCCATGCCCATTGTGTCTACAATACCATCTAGCCATCTCATTTTTGGCCGCCCCCTTCTTCTTTTGCCCTCCACCCTTCCCAGTATCAAGGCTGTCTCAAGTGAATCTTCTCTTCTCATTTGATGTCCAAAGTACTTTAGCTTCATCTTTACTATTTGACCTTCTAAGGAGCAGTCAGGTTTAATTTTTTCTAAGATTGACTTATTTGTTCTCCTCACTGTCCAGGGGAGTCTCAAAACTCTCCTCCAACACCACATTTCAAAGGCATCTATTCTTCTGTGCTCAGCTTTCCTAATGTCAGTTTCTTACAATCATACATTACCATTGCTTTGACTATGTGTTTGCAGAAGGATTACATAGAACAAAAAACATACCATTGTATTGCAATGACTAACATACTTTCAAAGCTATTTACAAACAGATCATTAAAAAGTAAAGTCAAAGAGTGAACAGTGTGCCTCTTTGAAAACACCTTCTTAAGCGCCCTTTCAGTTTCCAAAAACCCTGTTTGAATAGAAAGATCTTTTGCCTGCTGATGGCAAGAGAACAGCTTAGTCTCCCAGGGACCTGAAATGATGAAGCTTAGAGCAGCTACCAAAAGGCCCTTAAGCTGCACTGAATTTTTCATTTATTTCAGGGTGCATTATGCTAACAGAGTGATATTGCTTTGATGTCGCTTTACTTCTCTTGGGCAGCGTCCTCTAAAATCCTGAGATTTGTAGTTTGGCAAGCACAGGGGAGCTAGTCTTCTCTGTAGGACCCTGGAGAAATCTAAACACCTTGCCAACTTATACCCTTGAGAAACAGAGACTAAAGGGATCTGTCGTGCAGTAAACTTTACTTACCTACTAACCACCAGATTTAGTGTTGGTCACTACAAACAGCAATCTCATCACAGTGCATCAGAACAATTTTTAAGGACAGCCAGGCTTCTTAATAACGCTTACATTTAATTTCAGATGGTGATAAAGCATCATCCAAACAATGATCTAGAGCAGGCGTTCCCAACATAAGGCCCGTGGGCTGAATTCAGCCCATGGTGCCATTTCATGTGTCCCCCACCCCTCCAAGGGCATTTGAGAAACAAAATGGCTACCCCTTTGAAGCTGTTGGGACAAAATGTCTCTCCCCCCCCCCCAAATCATGCAGGCAAGGCAAAATGGTTGTCTGGCCCTCAAAGCTGACAGAGAGAGTGTGACCCAGCCCACAGCTGAAAAAGTTGGGAACCCCTGATCTAGAGTCCAGGGTTCCTCAAACTTGGCTCTCCAGGTGTTCTTGGACTCTAATTACCAGAAGCCCAAGTCAGTACACCTGCTGATTAGGGCTTCTGGGAACTGAAGTTCAAGAACATTTGGAGAGCCAGGTTTGAGTAACCTTGGTCTAGTCAGACATCTTAGAAGGACATGGGAGAACTAAGCAAAATCTTCATTTAAGCTTCTCTTCCCTCAGGGAGAATCTCTGCAAGACCCTCCTTAAAATGAATAGGTTTTCAAGAGTTTTTAAAAGATCTGAATTGTGGTTGTCTGACGGATCTCAGTTGAGAGGTTATTCCAAAGGATAGGAGCCTCAGCTGAGAAGGCTCTTCTGTGCCATTTCTTGCAGCCACTCTTGGGCTGGCCACCTTCAATATCGTGGTTTTTGAGGATCTCAGAGAATGGGGAATATTTCTGTGGGAGAGTTGATTGTGTGGTAACATGGTCTCAATCACAAAGGGCTTTGTTAGGTCTGTACAAGCACCTTGAATCTGGCATGGAATACAACAGGCAAACTTTAGGCATGATTGCACAGGGAAATTGAGCATAATTGTGGAGAGATCCAGTGAATTCTGTTTCCCAGTGATCACATGACATACAGGGAAATAAATTCCAGTCTGAACATGATCTATTCCAAAATGAGTATCTATGATTTAGAACCAGGCAGGAGTTAATTCCTTGGAAGATGAAGGGTCACTTTTAGGGGAGATTGCTTCTGTAGTTAAAGCAGGTGTGATCACCCTTTGCAACCTTCTGATTACACCCCTCAGGATTTAAGCTTGGGGCCAAGGTGGCTTAATGATTAAGAGACTGAGCTTAATGACCAGAAGGTCAGCAGGTCAAGACCAAGTCTTGCACAGTGGAATGAGCTCCTGTCATCTGTCTCAGCTCCTGCCAACCTTGCACTTTGAAAGCAAGAAATGCCAAGTAGATAAATAGGTACGGCTTTGGCAAGAAAGGTAACAGCTTATGTGCGCTCCTGTGTCTAGCCACATAACCACACATTCCAGTGTCTAGCCTGCCACATAACCACAGAAATGTCTGCAGATGCAGTCAGAGCTGGTATTTTTGCTGCAAAACGAAATAAGCACCACATCAGACTTTTACCTTTTTTTAAAGCTTAGGTGGGAATATAAAAGAAACTTGTTCAATCACAGGACTAGCCCAAGCATCCTATTTCTGAGTCTAACAGACTCTGCATGCTAAAACAACATTCTTTCACCATTTTTCTCCTAGCAGGTGATAATCAGAGCTCTATTGTCTCCTTTTTAGCTGGCATGGCTAAAGCCAACCCAATTGGTTGGCTCATCTACCCAAGTTCTGCTCATTCCAGCTTTCCATCATATGCCTTTTAGGTTGTGGATCACAGTTCCAATTGGCCACCATTAAAAGGCAAGGGATCCTGAGTGTTTAGACACACAGCATCTGGAGGGCACCAGATGTTAGGAGAGGCCGGCCTACTTTAATAGGAACTCCAGAAAACCGGTTCTAGCATTAGGCAGAATGAGAATTCTGTGTGTGTTAGAGTTAGAGGTTTTTCTCAACCCTGTTCTTATTGTAGCCTTTCTGCTTTTGGCATCTGAGCACAGATCCTTTATAGCAAACAAAGTATAACTGCAGTGCCACAGTTTCTATTATTCTTTTAGCAGTTAGTAATGCTCATCTCAGTGCAATGAGGACTACAGTATATGCTTATTCAAATAAACATTGGCAATCCTTAGCATCAGTAGCCGGCATATTGATCTCAGACTCTTTGCTCTGCCATTTGGGGCAACATGGGCAGTACAGTCTATCAGGTTGCACAGATATAATCTGCAGTGCCTTCCCCCCCCCCCCCCCTGAAATCACTGTACAGTATCTGCCATCTCAGCAAATTCTCTCCCAGCCCAGCCTTCCTCTCTTTGGGCCAAAGGGAAATGTAATTAAAGAAGAGCTTTATCTCTTCCTTCCAATTTTGGCTGGCATGTTATTTTGTATCCTAAATAAAAGCACAGATCAGCTTTTAGTTTGTTTCTCTTTGAACCTGATCTGTGCTTAATGCATATCCCAAACTGCATTCATTAGCTTTTAGTTTACTGGTAAACCAGAATAACCCCGGGGTGCTCCATGGTCAGCTTTTAACTCTGCACAGTTGCTTTATAGCTTGTGATTTTTTTTCTTTCACCCTTCCTCTTTTGCTCTTTTCTTTTAAAAAAAAATGCAGCCAGAATTAAGAAGGGTCTCCCATCCTCATATTAATTGACTGCAAATCACATCACTCCCACCACAGGCTGTGTAGTTGCTAGATCTGATGAGAACTGCATTCCTACAACATATGAAGGGCTACATGTTTTCTTGCCTTGGTTTACAGCAGAGATATGGTGCGGTGGATCAGCCCTGGGACTTCAAAGCTGTTTTCATGATTCCCTTTAGCTCTCCCCAAACCCCTTCATGATCCATCCAGGTGTGTTTTACTTCTGCTTCCAGGAGCGACGAGGGCGGCGTGGCCTGGATGTATCACAGTAAACCCATCCGTGGGGATTCATGGGGGCTTCTGGGAATTGAAGTCCAAGAACATCTGGAGTGCTGAGGTTTGCCATCACAGGCATAGGGTCTCAAGTGGTAGCTTTCTGTGTGATTTTCTATAGCTTAGCAAGGATTTCTGATTTTCAGTTACATAATAATGGGAGTGATGGGGAAGGTAACCTCTTTGGACTACATCTCATAGAATGGTCCCTTGGGAAGTAGAGTCTATAAAAAGCAACTTCTCTTGTCACTGAATCATAGTGACAAATTTAGAGGCCACCTCCATCCCAACTAATGCTGGAGAAAACCAAAATTGGAGTGTGGGTGGAAGAGCTGCAAATTTCATTTTAGATACATAAAACAAATTCCTGTCCTTAGCAAGCATTCAGCAGCACTCTGTTCCTTAATTTTTAAGTAGATGTCTAGCCCCCAAATCACTATATATATATATATATTGGAAGGCTGAATCTAGGATTTCTGGTAAGTGGGGTGTGCAGATCCTGTCTGCTTGAAAGCTGTCGGCATTTGCTGTAGACAATAGATTGAGCAGTTAAATTAATGGAGTGACTCATTACCGACCTGCCTCTAATATTCTGGCTGTGTTCTGAGAGAACAGCAATCCCACACAGACATAATTGAGCTCAACTTTATAAAAAGGATTAGATGAAGATTAGTGGTGAAAAATCAGCCACAACTCAAGGCCTAAGTCCAATTTTTACTCTCCAGTAAAGTAGATCTGTTGCCCACATAGGAACTTGATAAGTTCTTTTGATGGGGTAAGCCTACTCTAGCAAGGGATATTAAAGCTTTTGAAATGTGTGTCTACAGATGGATGCTAAAGATATCATGGGTTGACTATGTGACTAATGTAGAAGTGTTGCGCTGGATGGATAAAGAACAATAACTGTTTAAGAACATTAAGCAAAGTAAGCTACAATTGTTGTTGTTGTTCAGTCACACAGTCGACTCTGACCCTCTGCGACACCATGGACCACTGTCCGCCAGGCACCTCTGTCCTCCACCATCCTCCTCAACTTGCTCAGCTCTGTGCCCATTGTCTCCACAATACCATCTAGCCATCTCATTTTTGACCTCCCCTTTTTCTTTTGCCCTCCACCTTTCCCAGCATCAAGGCTTTCTCAAGTGAATCCTCTCTTCTCATTTGATGTCCAAAGTACTTTAGCTTCATCTTTACAATTTGACCTTCTAAGGAGCAGTCAGGGTTGATTTCTTCTAAGATTGACCTGTTTGTTCTCCTCGCTGTCCAGGAGACTCTCAAAACTCTCCTCCAACACCACATTTCAAAGGCATCTATTCTTCTGTGCTCAACTTTCCTAATGGTCCAGCTCTCACAACCATACATTGCCACAGGGAATACCATTGCTTTGACAATACGAATTTTTGTTTGCGATTTGATGTCTCTACTTTTTACTATGCTCCCCAGGTTTCTCATCACTTGCCTCCCAAGAATCAGTCACCTTTTTATTTCATGGCTGCAATCACCATCTGCAGTGAGCTTTGATCCTAGGAAAGTAAAAGCTGTCACTGCTTCTACTTCTTCCCCATCTATTTTCCAGGGACTGATATGGCCTATTGCCATTATCTTTGTTTTCTTTATACTGAGTCTCAAGCCAGCTTTTTCACTCTCTTCTTTCAACCTAATCAGGAGCTTTTTAAAGTCCTACTCACTTTCTGCCATTAGGGTGGTATCATCTGCACATCTCAAATTGTTGATGTTTTTCCCAGCAATTTTGATCCCAAATTGTGATTCCTCCATCCCTGCATTGCGCATTATGTGCTCTGTGTATAAATTGAATAAGCAGGGTGACAAAATGCAGCCTTGTCTTACTCCTTTTCCTATTCCAAACCACTCCGTCATTCCATATTCTGTCCTAACTGTTGCTTCTTGATTCACGTACAGATTTCTCATTAGGCATATAATGTGTTCTGGTATTCCCATCTCTTTAATTACTTGCCACATTTTGTTGTGGTATACACAGTCAAAGGCCTTCGTGTAATCAATGAAACAGAAGTACAGTATACTTGTTTCTGATATTCCTTTGTTTTTTCCATGATCCATCTTATGTTGGCGATGTGGTCTCTAGTCCCCCTGCCTCTTCTGTACCCCGCCTGCACTTCTAGTAATTCTCTCTCCACATGCTGTTGCAGTCTATCCTGTATTATCTTGAGCATCACCTTGCTAGCGTGTGGGATGAGCGCAATTGTTGGATAATTTGAACATTCTTTGGCATTTCCCTTTTTGGGGATTGGAACATATACTGATCTTTTCCAATCCTGTGGCCATTGTTGTGTTTTCCAAATCTGCTGGCATATAGAATGCAATAATTTGATTCCATCATCTTTTAGGGGTTTGAAAAGTTCAACCTGGATACCATAATCTTCGCTACTATACATTGGGCATATCATGAGGAACAATATAGAATACCTCAACTTGCTCTGCAAGGAAAGATTCCTGGATAGAGAAGCACTGGATGTAAATGGATGTCAAGGCTGAAGAACCTGAGAGACTGGTGTGGCATATCCTCAGAAGAACTGTTCTGAGGAGTTAAGAACAGGAAGTCTATCGCTGTGATGATAGCCAATATCTGGCATGGATATGGCACCTGAAGCAGCAGCAGCAAGGAATATCAACTAGATGTTCCCAACATGGGTCCCACACCTTACAGGGGGACTTCAATTCCCAGAAGCCAAGTCAGTACATTGGCTGAGCAATACTGTGGGGAATTGACTTAGGTTTCTTGGAACTGAAGTCCAAAAACCAAAGCTTGGGAAACACTGATTTAGGGCCTTGCTATGATGTGAGTCTGCCAAACAAGATAAAGGATAATAGCTGTTTTCAGCAAAATATGATTTAAGCCATTTCTTTCTCCAGTCTTTCTGTATCCTACCCAATATTATCTCCTTACACATGATTTTCAGAGCTAAGCCATACCTTGAAAAATTAAACCCTGACTTAAGCTGTGCCTATAGAATCAGTCTGATCAACCAATCCATGTTCTTCATTTGACAACCTCCTGGGATTGGTGCGATCTCCAGATGAAAAAAGTCCAGGCAGCAAAGGAGGTGATGACATACCATCAGGAGCCCTGGAGAACTCAGTTCAGAGCACAAAATTCTTGACAGGAAACTCAAGAAAGGAAAGTAAGATAAGATGTAGTGAAGGTTATATGGGGCTTACAGGAGGAACCTGGTTGTGTTTTATTTGCTCCTCTTTTGTCAAGAAGGCCCTTCTGGATGTGCTGGTTAATGAGATTGTGGGAACTGGGTCCAAAAAAGTAACTTTTCCAGCCTCTGTATTTGCCTTGAGGGAATTGGTTAAAACAGTTGTATTTTGCCAGGCTTTTGAACTGTTTTAATATTCTCTGTGCTGGTATGACATTGTTCTAATGTTTGTTAAGTTTCCCAGTGCTAAGAAAATAAAAGGTTTCTCTATGTTTTTATTGTTGGGTTTAATTGCAAGGGTTGCATTTATCTTCACTATGTTGTAGAATGTAGATAGTCTTGGGGAGTGCTTCCAGATGACAAATGGGACTCAGCATTGTAAAATTAAAGTGCTTAGGGAATACTTCTGTAGCTTAATGGTAACACAAGAATTTGCCCACAGAAGAAGGATCCAGATTTGATTTCTGGTGTCTTCAGCTCAGAAAAGGGAACAAAGCCATGTGAGGTAAACAGATTGCCACCTTGAAACCCCAGAGAGCATATGTCAATCAGAATCAAGCACTGACTCGGAATAAGGAATGATATCATACCTGGAATAAAT
The DNA here is from genome assembly GCA_030440675.1 of Furcifer pardalis. Lineage (NCBI taxonomy): Eukaryota > Metazoa > Chordata > Lepidosauria > Squamata > Chamaeleonidae > Furcifer > Furcifer pardalis. The sequence continues at coordinate 12,979,058 of CP126894.1, read as the reverse complement.
ATTCTTGGTTCAAGGGAAAAGGCAGTGTCTCTTTGTTAGAAGGGCTTTCAACTGTAATGGAGAGTCACAGAAGATGATTGGAGCCATAAAAACTGAGTCATTTTTTAACCTCCTGAATTTCAAGGCAGGGCTGGACTAAGAACAGCCCATGACCATAATACAGATAGCCTGGACCTCAGTTGTTGTTATGATTTATGATGACCCTATGAATGAGAAATCTCCCAGATGTCCTGTGCTCAACTCCTGCAGATTATAGTCTGTAGTCCATTTAGAGCAGGGGTGCTTAAACTACGTCCTACAGGCCAGATCCAGCCCCTGATGCCAATTCATCTGGCCTGTGTCACCTTCGTTGCTCCTGGAAGCGGAAGTACAGGCACATTTTATTTATGCTTCTGGGAGTGATGAGGGTAGTGTGGGACGGATGAATTGGTGTCAGGGGCTGGATCTGGCCCACAGGCCCATAGTTTGCGCACCCCTGGTTTAAGCAGAGAAAATGGCAGCCTAAAATCTATCTCATCCTGTTGCAAAACAGATTGCAAGGTGTGTTTTACTTCCGCTTCAGGTGGGAGGAACCATGTGACCGGTCCACTGAACTAAGTGACCGGCCCATAGCCCAAAAGGTTTGGGCACCGCTGACTTAGAACAAGGGTGGTCAATCATGGTGCCCCAAATGTTCATGAACTTCAATTCCCAGAAGCCCAAGTAAGCACACCTGTTGATCAGGGCTTCTGGGAATTGAAGTCCAAGAACACCTGGGGCATGAAGGATGGCCACCCCTGGCTTAGAGAGTTAATCTGTCTCGTGTTTCGTTTTCCTCTTTCCTTGCTGCCTTCTACCTTTCCCAGCACTAGTCTTTTCCAGAAAGTACTGCTTTCTCATGATGTGCCAAAACTAAGACAGTCTCAATTTTATCATTTTTGCCTCCAGAGACAGTTCAGGTTTGATTTGCTGTCTAGGATCTATTTGTTTGTCTTTTTTGCAGTCCAGGTATCTCCACAAAACTCCTCCATTACCACATTTCAAATGAATACTTTTTCCCTATCAGCTTTCTTTACTGCCCAGCTTTTGCCCCTGCACATAGGGATCAGGAATATAATAGTGCCGATGATCTTGGTCTTGGACTTCAGCAATACACCTTATACTTGACAAACTTTTCCAGTTTCTTCATTGCTGCCTTTCTGAGTCTCAGTCTTCTTTTGATTTCTTGGCTACAGTCCCCATTTAGATTGATGATTGGCCCTGACACCTTGAATATTGGATGGAAAATAGCTGCATTAAAAATGGCCAGCAGTGTCTCTAATAATTATTGCATGTCATTGAGTTGGTTTTGACTTATGATAGCCTTTTCTCTGTTTTTCTATAATATTCAGAAGTTCTTTATCTTTCCCTTCTGCCCATCCTGGAAACTCTGAATATTTAAAGCCTATTTCGTGCTACCTCTTGCCTGGCTTAGACCTGAATCCTAGATTTTTGAAAAACCTGTTTGGGGTCTGAAACAACCCCAGGGGACCTCAGAGATAACCTTTAAATAACCAGTGATGCCCTTTAGAGAAGGCGTAATTTTGATACACAGAGACAGAGATAATAATTGTGAAAGATTCATACATTGGTTACCTGAGGTATCAGGAGGATAAATTATTATTATTATTATTATTATTATTATTATTATTATTATTATTATTATTATTATTATTATTATTATTATTATTATTATTATTATTAGACTTAAATTAGCCCCTAGATCAGTGATGGTGAATGTTTTAGAGACCAAATGCCCAAACTGCAACCCAAACCCCACTTATTTATTGCAAAGTGCCAACACTGGCGGGCAAACTCTGTGCTGGGGGAGGGAGGAAGCACTCCCACTGGGCTTCTGGGCAGAGTGAACTGTGCTGGTGGGAGGGAGGAAGCGCTCCTATTGGGCTGCTGTGCTGAGGGGTGGAGCAAACTCTGTGCTGGAGCAATGGCGCAAGTGGCCTTAGAGACAGCTCTGAATGGCCCCTCTGGCAAGCATGCCATAGGTTCACCACTACTTCCCCATGCTAGATATACCGAAAGGGCCATGGTGGTTTAGTAGTTAAGACGCTGAGCTTGACAACCAGAAGGTCAGCAGTTGAAGACTTGGGTGCTGCGTGACGTAGTGAGCTCATGTTGTCTGTCCCAGCTCCTGCCCAACCTAGCAGTTCAAAAGCATGAAATTGCAAGAAATTGCAGTGGTTAAGATGCTGAACTCACTGACTAGAAGGTTGGAATTCGATTTCCGGGTACTGCATAACGAAATGAGCTCCCGTCTCCGTCCCAGCTCCTGCCAACTTCGCAGTACGAAAGCAAGAAATTGCAAGTAGATAAATAGGGACCACGTCATTGGGAAGGTAAACAGTGTTCCGTGCACTCCGGTGTCTAGTCATGCCTGCCACATGTCCATGGAACAGATGCAGACAGTGCTGGCTATTTTTTTTTAAACTGTAAATGGAGATGAACACCACATCCTAGAATCAGACAGGACTGGCTTTCGAGCAAGGATGATCTTTACCTTTACTAAAGCAGCTTGTGACAAGAATGTACATCTCAATGACTCCGTCCCTTGGTGTGTTCTCTGGATACATGAGAATGCATTTGGACCCCAATCCAAGACTTCAAAAGAGGACCAGCTGTTATTAGGTGCATTAGTTTTTGGAGATTTTATTAGACTTAGCTTACTTTTTTTTTTAGAAATCAGTTCAAGGAGCCATGAGGCATTCAATCATTCGTTTACTTGTTAATTAGGAAAAGCTCTCCCATTCTCAAAAGTCAGTCATGTCCAACTCTAGAGGTCAATGCTCATGTCTGTTTACAGCCAAAGAGCCAGCGCTGCTTGCTCTGCAGATATTTCTGTGGTCATGTGGCAGGTATGACTAGACACTGGAGAAGAGAAAATGCTGTTACCTTTCCCTCTTAAGCGGTACCTATTTATCTATTTGCATTTCCTTGCTACCAAACTGCTAAGCTGGCAGGAGTTGGGACAGATGGTGGAAGGTCACTTTGTTGTGCAGCACTTGGGTCTCGAACTGCTGATCTTCCAAGCTCAGTGTCTTACCTACTAAGCCGCTAAGGCTCCCTACCCAACATAAAACAGACAATCCACAAAATGATGACATCAAACAAAATAATCCAGACAAGATACAATTTATAATAAATATTAATAAAATACATACCTAGTATAAATATGATTGTAAAGACAAAAAAAAAGAACTAGGAAACATTCAAAAGAACAGAGTTCTGATATGGGGGGAATCTATTTTATTAACAACACCCACAGAGATTTCTGACAATCTGTTGTCAGATTTCATTGTTTAGAGCTCCTTTAACATATAAACACTTCCTAGGTCCTTCAAGTTTCTGTATCTTGAGATGAATCAACCTGGCTCTGGAAACATCTGCTACATAAAAGAAAGGTGTTAAGAGTGGGGGTAACCCCACCAAAACAGTTAACAAAAATATTGCACTTTCTTTCCTCCTACTGCCTACTTACTGCTTTCTAATGAAATTTGGAAGTGGGTTTTCTGGTCCCTGTAAATGTTGATGCTGCTAATGTTAGCCCACATTAAAGATGCAATAAGTGATAACAAACTGTTTTATCCCAGATGAAATAAGGTGTCTCAGCACATAGAAACTCCCCTTTTTATTTTAAGAAATGGTGAACTGCTGTAAGTTTTTCCCTCTCTACTGCATGTGAGTGAAAAGACCCGTGCTTTTTTTAATGATCAGGAAAATTACTGGGGGAGGGGGAATTGTGGTTTGGAGTTTTACAAATTTTGTATTTTACAGGAGGGGAGGAGGTGGTAGAATCACCCTTCTCCCTCCCCCCCCCCCCAAGGCAGTGAAAGGTGGAAAATGTGGGGAAACACTCATCATTTTATCTAGCAGAGAGAAAACTTTGGAATTGATTTTCTTCTCACCTGCAAGAATGAACTAAATATTCCAAACTGATTGCATCTAGGTAGTTTATTTGCTAGAGAGCTACAGTGCCTGAGTGGTTAAGCCACTGAGCCTGATGACAGGTCAGCAGTTCGAAACCTGAGCACTGCATGACAGAGTGAGCACCCCATCGTCTGTCCCATCTGCCAACCTAGCAGTTCTAAAGCAAGAAATTGCAAGTAAATTAATAGGTACTACTTGGGCAGGAAAGGTAACAGCATTCTGTGCACTCTGGTGTCTAGTCATGCTTGCCACATGACTGCGGAAACTCTTGCATGTGCAGACAGCACTGGCTCTTTAGCTGAAAATGGAGATGAGCACCATACCCTAGAATTGGATACAACTGGCTTTTGAGCAAGGGCGACCTTTATTTATTTATTTATTTCTCCTATTTATATAGCCACCCAACTCAAAACAACTCTGGGCGGCTCACAACATTAAAATCAACATAACAGTCTAAAACCAGTCTACCTTTAAATTGGTACAGCTTCAGTGGGAAAGATAACAACATTCCACACACTCCAGTGTCAAGTCATGCCTGCTACATGTCCACAGAAATTTCTGCTGGTGCAGACAGCACTGGCTCTTCAGCTGTAAACAGAAATGAGCACCGCTCCCTAGAGTTGGACACAACTGGCTTTCGAGCAAGAGAGACCTTTACCTTTACTTTACCTTGAGTTTATTTGCTAGCTTTGCTAGTTTAAAGAAGTGAGTCCCTTCAGGAGTTTGTTGCTCCTGCTACCTGCAAAACAGAATGAGAAAATTTTGAGATTGAAAACATCTTCTAAATCAAGGATTCTCAGCCTGCGGGCCAGATGCGGCCTGCAGCACCATTTCATGTGCCCCCACCCAATGCCTCCACCACACCAGGAAGTGCCATGTGGTGGAGGAAGGGCAAAATGGCCATCCAGCCCCTGCAGCTGTCTGAGGGAGCGTGATCCGGCCCCCAGCTTTAAAAGGTTGAGAAATCCTAAATTATTTTGAGGCCCTCAAATGGTGCAAGTCTGGGAGGGAAGAGAATGCCAAGAAGATGATGAATACATATGAGACATTGAGAGCTAGTTCAGAGTTGAGTCTTTTCCAACTTTAAAATTCTTTCTTCTAGCTAATTAAGCTGGCATTTTTTCCCTAGCACTACTGCTGGGAATGCGGGCGTGGCTTTTGGCCATCGCGCTCTCCCTCTTCCAGTTTAGTTTTAGACCTTACATGGCAGGCATGTTAATAAAGAGCATTTTAAAGGGGCTGTGCATGAAAAGAGCACAGTGAGGCGTAGACGATTTACCCTGTTGATAAAGAGCAGAGAGCCATAAAAAGAGGATAGGAAAGAAGCAAAAGAAATATCTGTCACATAACAGACTTTCTCCATGATTGTTTCCAGATGCCAGTGTCAGCAGACGAGCAACCAATTCGAAGGACAAAGGTCCAGCAAGGGGAATTAAGGATAGTGTGTTTGTGTTTCTGCTAACCCATTGTTGATTCATGCCAGCATATGCAAGTTTAGGAGTTAATGCTTCTGCATGTACAGTAATTGCAAACAGAGTCAAATATCACATGCTACCATTTTGTGAAAGGCTAGCCAGGTTCTTGGCTGGTTGTGAGAATTGGAGCTGGTGCCCAGGATTAGATCAGCCTCACTCCTGCACTTTTGTAAACAACATCTGCAAAAATATTAGAAAGCTCTCAAAATAGCTGAAGAACCAAGTGCCAAAAATGGAAACGAAGCGCAATAGTGAACGCTATTCAGAGTTGTGGCATACTCTCCAGTTAGAAAGGAAGGAAAGAAGGGAGGGGGGAGAAATAAAGAAAGAAAATTCAGTAACCATGCAGTTTACATCTTGAGATGTCACCCATGTTTGAAACAGAGTATAGGTCCACATTCTGACACCTACAGCAGATACCTGACAGAAAACCCTATTTTCAGTGTATTTCAGGTACTGTATTTAAAAAATATTTTTAGACTAATGGATAACTGAACCCACAGATACTGAACCTGTGGAATTGGGGTGGGGACCTGTATTTCCTGAATTCCACAGTTAGTGTGTGGCCATTGCTGGGACTGTGGGATTATAATCCAGAAAAGCAATTTCGGGGGCGTGGGGGTGGATACCAAAAGATAATAGTGTTGAGGCACCTTAAAGACTAGCTGCTATTTAAATGTGAGTTTTCATGAATGATTTGGAACATGAGTCTCTTTTGATCGATTGATTTAGTTTCATTTATAGGCTGCCTTTCTCCCCATGGGATTGTGGTGGCTTAGTGGTTAAGATGCTGAAGTTAATTACTGGAAGGTCGGCAGGTTAGCAGTTGAGACCTGAGTGCTGCATGACAGAGTGAGCTCCCATGTTTGTCTCAGCACCTACCAACCTAGCAGTTCAAAAGCAAGAAATTTCAAATAGATAAATAGGTACCACTTTGGTGGGAAGGTAAACACTGTTCTGTGCACTCCAGTGTCTAGTCATGCCTGCCACATGTCGACAGAAACATCTGCAGACAGTACTGGCTCTTTGGCTATAAACAGAGATGAACACTGAACCCTACAGTCAGATATGATTGGCTTTCAAGAAAGGGCGACCTTTACATTTATCTTTCTCCCTATGAGAGGACTCAAGGCAGATTACAAGATTAGAATGAGTACAATTAAAAACACAATAAATAACACATTTAAAAAACAATGAAACTATCATAATTAAAATATTTCAAATATTTATAAACAAACCTTTAAAACAAAAAAGGTAAAACCAGCATTTAGGAACTCAGATAAAAGTTAAAATTTGCCCATAATTTATTCTGTTTGGTGTATTATTGTTGGTTTTAATATTATATTGTGTTTAATTTTATATTGTAACTTGTAAAAATATTTTAATTTGTTGTAAACTGCTCAGAGTGAGAGAATATCTCAGATGGGTAAATGTAAAAAAAAATACTGTAAAATATTTTTTAAAATTAATTTAAAGCTAAAAGCATACCTGGAGAAGTGTGTCTTCAGCTGTCTGCAGTAGGATGAAAGGGAAGGGGCTAATCTAATCTCCCAATGGAAAGCCTTCCACAGTGTGGGAATTTCTCAAAAAAAGCCCCTTTTTCATGTTCCCATTAATCATACCCGCGATGGCAATGGGACCATGAAGAGTTTATCCAATTGGTAATGTCCAGATGTAATATGAATTGAGCATTGTTTCTCCTAGATGTTCTTTTGATGGAACACTGCTTATATATGTTCAAGCTATTTTGTCATCTCACAAGTGACATTTCTTTAATGATGTCCTTTTCCTTTGATGATTGCCTATTGATTGTTGAAAACCATTATCTGGACCATTCAATCAGTAACTTGTTTAGTGAACGCTTCTCAATTTTTGCAGTTTATCTCAATTGCTTATTAGAAAGATAGGTGACGGTTAGTTACCATCTATCATGTAGAACAGGGGTGCCCAAACTACGGCCCGCAGGGCTAAATCAACCGGCCCACACCACCCTCACTGCTCCCATAAGCAAAATCTGCCAGTGCATGTGCAAAATGCATGGAGATGTTTTACTTCCGCATCCAGTGTGAGGAATCACGTGACTGGCCCGCTGAACCATGTGACCAGCCCATGGCCCAAAAAGTTTGGCCACTCCTAACGTAGAAGAAAACCAGAGATCTTTCGTTTGTGGAAATGTTTGGTTTTAATAGTTGATAAGTGGGTAAGAGAGAAATGAATATGGCTTTTGCTGAAGGCATATTGAAAAAGCTTGTGACTACTGAGCTGATTCAGATTTAAGCTAAGCAAGGCTAACCCTACCATTAGTCACAGCATGCAAACAACAAATTGTTTGTTGCTTATTTTGTTTCCATTGTATTTTTATTGTCAAGGATGTAGAGAGCCTTGTCAGGGTGCATAGGCATAAGTGGTCTAACTAGGCAGTGTTGCCCATCTCTTGTTGATGATGTTAGGCCGGGACTAAAACTCACCAAAGCATCTTCCGTCAGATCCTTTGAGCAAGGTGGATAAGATACTGAGCTTGATGACCAGAAGGTCAGCAGTTCAAGACCTGAGTGCTGCACAATGGAGTGACCTTTCGTCATCTGTCCCTCAGCAGGAAAGGTAATGGTGTTCTGTGTGCTCTGGTGTCTAGTAATTCCTGCCATATGACCACGGAAGCATCTGCAGACACAGACAGCATTGGCTCTTTGGCTGAAAATGGAGGTGAACATTGCCCTCTAGAATCAGACACAACTGCCTTTTAAGCAAGGGAGAGTTTTACAATATGAAAATGTATTTCTGAAAACTTTACCAATGTTTTAAAAAGAATGTGGGTGCCTTTCCCCCAGTGTAGACAGACCCTGATCTCTATACGTAATAAATCTGCAAGCTGACTCAGCTCTCCATTTTGTTTGAATAGCAGGATGCGACCTGGTTGCTGGCGATTACAACAAATTATTTTTAACCAACAAAGCTGTCCCTCTCTCCTTGCTGTGTCTCTTTGTGACGGTTGCTTGCTTATCTCACCAAGGGTGGCTATTCTCTTCTGCTAAGTCATGCACAGCCTGCCCAGAAAGAAAGGATGTCTTCTTCCTTTCCCTTTCCTGTCACCGCTCCTGCCTTCGAATTGTATTTACTTCATCCGTTAGTGCAACCAGATGGAAGAACAAGCTTGTATTCTGCAGGGCAGGCTGTGCAAAGAATGCATTGGCCGCGCCTCAGTTCCTAATGTAATTCCAAGGGCAATGTACCAAAATCTCACAGTAATTCAGATTGTCACTGTCTTGCCCGCTCTGATGATTTTGTCTGTCTTGGCAGCATCTGCCAGCCCCACTGCAACTTCCTCAGTAACTCACCACCCCAAATTACCAGTGGTTGTAATGCTGCTGCTTCCAGCTCCAACCCTAAATTTGTTCACTGACCCAGTCTTCCCTGTATTTGAGCTTTGTCTGGGGCAGGGATTCTCAACCTGCAGCCCATGGCCCGGATGTGGCCCACAGCACCATTTCATGTGGCCCTCACCGCCTCCACACCAGGAAGTGCCATGTGGTGGAGGAAAGGCAAAATGGCTATCCAGCCCCCGAAGCTGTCTGAGGGAGCATGACCCCCGGCTTTAAATGGTTGTGAACTCCTGGTCTGTGGGAATGCTCAGTATCTTCTTTGGACCAGAAGCACTTTTATACTTAGTTTCTTTTCTAAGAATGGACTTTACACAATTGCTCCCTTACACTGGTTCTCATTTGGCAGAACAAAATTAGAAGATGGAGGAAGGAGCTCACTGGACAAGGAACAAAATTAAATGAGGATATATAGCTGAGGAACTCAACCTCCTCTGCATCATTTGGAGGACTCTGAGTAGTCTGAGGGTCGGAGTGCTTGAATGCAAGACCAACATGCTCAAGTGAGGGCTGTAGCAGACAACAACATGTGGTGTGAATGTGGAGAGATACAAAGTCCGGCTCATTTATTGGTCTGCCAGTTACTGCCAGAATCATGGACCGATGAGGAGTCAAGTTTGCCCAACAACAAAGCCAAGAAAGTGGCTTCATTTTGGCAGTCCAGGGATACGAAAGAAAAAGAACAGTGGTTCTCCACATTTGGTCCCCAGGTTTTCTTGGACTTAAGCTCCCAGAAATCTTGCCCAGCAGAGCCAGTGCTGAAGGCTTTTGGAAGCAGTAGTTCATGAACATCTGGGGGCCCAAATCTGATAACCACTGTGTGTACTGCATTGCCTCCTGAGGTAAAGTAAAGTATGCAAACCAGAGCAATACACTTTGAGGAATTGAAGAATGTCGGAGAGTATTTCCCACCAGAACAAGATTCTGGCTGGACCTTCTGGAAGTCACTTAACAGAATTCAGAGCAAAGTAAAGAGCTGCTAAGATACACTACAGATTTTTTGTGCATGTGAAGAAATAAAATCCATGCAGCATTGATGTGCATGCCGTTTATGCCCCACCACATGTACCAAAGAAGATCTAATAAGTAGTTGAGATAATGATATTGAAATAGCCCATTTCTCGACAAAAATAGTCTAATTATTTTAACATTTTAATTTGTTTTGAATTTGACCTGCATTTCATTTACAGTACATATGCTCAGATATAAAGAGCAAAAGAAAGTGTCAGCCCCAGTGCATTTGCACTAAACTGCTACAGTGGGTTAATGAGTAATTATTGCTATCAACTGTTAATTTAAAGGAAAACACCCTGATCTCTACACACTGGGCAGCACAGGTTATTGGTAATTATTAGTATGAATAATATGTCATTCATGTTTCCCCAAAATGAACCAATGAAGACAAAACCTGCTGTTTTCTGGTGACCCGTTCCTGTTTCATTTTATTAAGAAGTTGGCTGTATTGAACTTTCCTGTGCTTGCTTTTACATTGTTGTTCACAGACAGTGTGTTACAAAATGAATGCACTTTTTGTTCCAAGAATAGCTCAGCAGTTCACTTTCTATGAGGATTTATGGATTACACCTCCAAAATAATCCTAACAAAAATGCAGTTATTGATGTGAAATCCCCAATGGATTATTGAGTCTCTTGAGATGCAGAAATAGCTCCTTAGTCTTCATCTCCCTTCAGTTGTGGAGAGGTATTGGTATATATATTTGCCTACTCATTTCCCAGAACAATGAGGGCAGCAATTAGTTAGGAAGAAGCTTAGTCACTTACTGTATTTGAAAGATTTTGGGAGAAGATCAAAACCAGTGCAGGTAAAACTGTTGTATTTCAGTTCTCTGCCCCAGATGTTTTGTTGGTAAAAACTGGCTCAGGATGTCACATTTTGTTGTTCAGTCATTCTTCTAACCTGAGGTCCTCCAGGTACATTGGATTACAAAATCCTTCACTCACTGAGTGAGCATGACATGGTACCACATCTAGAGGGGGCTGGACTGAAGAAGCCTATTATAGTTGTACAACAATATACTTCTGCTTCTGGGAACATGAATAAACTTTCAAGAGGAGCAGATGGACCCCAATTGAGCTTTTTTTAAAAAAACATGAAGAGGGTTGGAATGGAAACCTCCCCTATTTTGAATTGCTTTAATAATGCTATTACAGTAAAACCTCAAGTTATGAATAAAATCAGTTCCATGACCTTATTCGTAAGTCAAATTTGTTCGTAACTTGAGGCATCTCCATTCGGATAGAGAAAAGGGCCCACTCCCCTCCAAAAATCAATCAAACCACCCAAAAACAACAGCAGCATTGAAAGGAAAGCATGCATGAGCAAAAACGCTGTTCCTTACCTTAAAGAAGCTTTGAAAATAGAAGACTCAGAAAATTTCAGCAAGAAACAGTAACCGGCAGCCATTTTGGCACCGAAACGCCAGACAAAGAAATCACTCAAAACACTCTACTGCTACCTACAGGGCTCAGAAAGGCTGCATGTGCGCAATACACTCTGGGGAATCAGATTGTAACCTGAAGCAAATCCATGGGGGAAATGGCATTTTTTGCTTCACTGGAGGCAACACAGAGGAAAAAGAATTAATTCGTAAATCGGAGCATGTTTGTAACTCGAGGCATGGATTTCAGTGCAGAACCAATTCATAAGTCAAGTTATTCTTAAGTAGGGGCATTCGTAAATCGGGGTTTTACTGTATTTTCTGCAAAGAGCAACACAGTTGTTTTGCTGTTTGAGACAGAGTAACTAATAGCACCACTCTCCAAACACACACAATTCAACATGCATGGTACCTAAAGCCGGATTAGAAAAATTTCACATGTGGCAGAAGATCCAAACAGTACCTCTTTATGTGAAAATAAAATAACAAATTAGAATGTAAACATTCTGCTACCATTTTACAATACCCAAAATCTGCTACTTGAGACACCAGCTTCATGTTGCTGGATTTCTCCCATCTTGTTTCCTTGACGTTTTTGTCGAACTAGCCTTTTGTAGCCTGAGAAATTGTGATGATGCCATTTCTGTTGCATAGAACCTGTAGTATCTTTTCTTCCAGTTCATAAACTACATGTCAGGATCTATTTTTTTCAAAGTGTCTGCCTTCTTTATACCTAAAGAAATCTGTTGTTATATACAATACTGTATTTTACTTACTTGCTATATGCCAGTGGCAAACATATGGCACATGTGCCAAGAGGAGCATTTATTTATTTATTTATTTAGATTTATTATCCTGCCCCAATCAGGTGAACCTGACTCTAGGCGGCTTACAAAAAAAAATGCAGACCCCTCTCTGTTGACACACGTGCCATGGCCCCAACACAGAGTTTACCCCACCCCTCTGCCCAGCAGCCCAATGGGAGCACTTCTTCCCTCCCTCAGCACAGTTCCCCCCCGCCTAGCAGCCCAATGGGATCACTTCCTCTCTCAGCACAGAGTTTGCCCTGCCCCTCTACCCAGCAGCCCAATGGGAGTGCTTTCCCCCAGCATAAAGTTCACCCCACCCCTCTGCCCAGCAGCCAATGGGAGTGCTTTCTCCCACCCCCCAACACAGAGTTCACCCTGCCCCTCTATTCAGCAGCCCAATGGAAGTGCTTCCTCCCCCCAGCACAGAGTTCATCCCACCCCTCTGTTTGGGCAGTCGGTCTCTAAAAGGTTCGCCATCACTGCCATTACCTTGCTTCCAACATATGGTGAGCCTATGAAACAGTGGCCTCTACAATGTCCTATAATTAACACTCTTGCTTAGTTCATGAAAACTCAAGACTATGGTCTTTATAGTAAATGATCCATCTCATATTTGATCTTCATTTCCTGCTACCTTGAACAATTCCTAGCATTAGTGTCTTTTCCAGTAAATTTTCTTATACTCCTTTTATAGCTGCCTCTCTGTGTCTCAGTCTTCTAAGTTCTTTGCTGCATTCACCATTTGGATTGATGATTGAACCAAAGTGTCTATTTTAGTTTTTCAATTCATAACAATGTCATTATTCTGAAGTCATGATTTCTTCTTCTTCTTTTGTCTTTTCTTAATGTTCGACTGGAGTCCAGCTTTTTCACATTCATATTTATTTAATTGCCTATGATCAGATTTTGTGTCTGTGTGCATATGTTCTTTGGCCAGAATCCTCTTGGTAATCTGCTGCTTCTCAGTCTTTTGGCTAAGATCAAGTGTAAGAAATTGCCATTAATGAGCAAGATCCCAGTCGCCTTACAAGGTGGAATCCTGATCGCAGAAAAAGGCCTGGTAACATGATTGGTGCATACCTGGTAAGATGCCTTGATGAGTAAGGCAAGTAAATGTATGCAAGCATACACTGCCAACAGGATTCTGGCTATTATATATTTAATTTTTTATCATTAAGGCCAAAAAAAAATGTTCTCTGAATGATTTTACTTTTGCAGTTTCTTTTCAAGGATATTTTACCATTGACAATAAGTTAAAAGGTAATATTGTGCTTGGTTGCCTCAGATGCTGTCGGATATTTAACTTATTGTTTTGCTTAGCTCAAGGGTTCCCAATCTTTTCAAGTCAGGGGCCGGGTCATGTTCTCTCAGTCAGCTTCGAGAGCCAGATGGCCATTTTGTCCTTCCTGCTTGATGGGGGTGGCCATTTTGTCCCAACAGCTTCAAATGGGGGTGGCCACTTTGTTTCTTGGATGCTCTTGGAGGGGTGGGTATCCACATGAAATGGGATTGTGGGCCGGAGCTGGCCAATGGGCCTTAGGTTGGGAACCCCTGGTTTAGATAAACAAACAATCTTTCCAATCCTAGCATAGTGCTGGGATTTAAATTTTGGTGTTGTGAGCAACTTGGTCTATGTTGCATCTGAGAAAAGATCCTGGATCCCTTGTTCCCATGTAGACCGTGCAGGAATTTGTAGTACAGTAATTACATTTGTAAAACATAGCACAGGTTAGTAAGATAAGTGGATGGCTATAAATCCGGAGTAATCAAAATGTTCATGGTAAAGGAAAAGGAAAAGCTTCGTTCCTTCATGAAATTATGCATTATAGGAGCATCTTCACAGCAAGAGGAAGGTGTGTGGAAGGAGAACAAACAAGAAAAATATTGATGAGTGGAATAATCTAAGGAAGAAGGGACCTAAGAGAAATAACCTACAAGTGGACATTTTCAGAAAATGACAAAGAGACCAAGATCCTGATTACTTAGTGGTATTGTTAAATACAGTGTTGTTCAACTTATTATAACATACCACATGTAGAGAAAGGAGTGGGGAAATAACAGTCAAAGAAAAATGAGAGGCATTCCTCAATGTCACAGTGAGGACTAGCACCCTGTGGTGGTTTGTGAAATGAATCTTGGGGGGGGGGGGGAATTCATCATCTCTTCCTCTTTCCATGAGCTGCGTGTGGTGGCACTTCAGTCTGTCAGGCCATTAAACAAAAGCATTTTAAAGTGGTTTTACACAGTAAGATCAGGCTGTGCATTTTCCTAAGAAACACAAATGTCATTAAAAGCAACACTGTAGTTAAAAACAACCCCACAGTCACTCTTGCTATATCATTTTAAAACCAAAGGTCAAGGATGTTGCAGCTCCATTGTAGTTGAGTTTGATTCAGATTTTGTTAAGTGCACGGAGTATAGTTGGGAGCTATACAAATCCTTCTTTATTTTCTCTCTGTAGATATGCTACAAGGCTGATGTTTATCTAATGTTAACACTGACATCCTGTTGAGCTCTCTGATACAACTCAGTTTGCTGACAGAATAATGGATTAAAAGTGGTTTTGTGTGTGTGTTGCAAATGGCTGTTTTCTACAGAGCAATTAACAATGATGGAATTGAAAATTTGCTGTGCCTCGTTAGAGTCGGGTTATTATCTCCATTTAAAAAACAACAACTAAAAAGCAATAAAAATAAGGCTGAAATCTTTACCTATAATTTAAGTCTCGTTTAACTCCATGGGATTTAGGTTTGAGAAGATATGCAAAACTGTGTTCGTTGCTTGGCATTGGCTCGTAAGTCTCGCAGTAGACACGTCTCCTGTTCAACAAGTTCATAATCTTCCCTCCCATCACCCTATAACTAGATTGAAAGCATAAGACTCTGTCTGCTATTGCTGACAGGGTACCTATACTACACAGTCCTATTGGTTTGAAACCACTTTATGTTGCAGCTTCATCCTATACAATCTTGAGATCTGTAGTTTTGATGGGGTAGTTAATATTGTCTCCTGTAATTGAAGGAGCAGCCCTAGAGTTCTCTTGTAGAAAATGTTGAATTCTATAGGAGGGAGCCATGGCGGTTACGGTCAGATCAAGCAGCTACATCTGCAGTCTAGATCACTAGATTCCAACCTTGGGTGCCTAGATGTTCTTGGATTTCAGCCCCCAGAAATCTTGGCAAGCACATCGAATGGTTATGACTTCAGGAAGTTAAAATCCAAGAAACTCTGGAGACCCAAGGTTGGCAATCACTAGCTATATTCATTCTCTGTTTCTGTCTTCTTTACTTCCTTTTATCCCTTTGGGAGTCGGGGAAGATACAAGGTTCTTGCTCTGGCACTTCTAGAGGGCCTCCACCGGCTTTATTTGATGTTCTGAACTTGCCTCATGCTCTTTCTCCTTCTCCTCTTTTCAGATATGCCTTGTACGGTAAGGAATCCCAAGGCATTCTCCCCAAATGGGCAAACCACTTTATTTGTTGTCTCTGTATATAGTTTAAGATTGGTTCTATTCCAATTCTTTCCCTTATAACCTCATTCCTGACTTTATCCCTTCTCGTCACTTCAGCAGCCTTCCTCAGACATCTCATTTCCGTGGTGCCCAACTTCCATTTATGTTTTGTTGATAGTGGCCATGTTTGACACTGGTAATATAAGGTGGGAATAAATAAGCTTTTTATGAGATCTTTCTTTGTGCTGGTTGGTATTGTCTTATACTGTATTGTAAAAGCGGACCTTACTCTCCCAATATTTGGTTTGCCTTACTACACTGTATGTTAATCTCTTTGTCCATTTTGCCATCTTCAGTATGTTTTATACCTGTTCCTTTTATTTCAATATTTAAAGTATAGTATGCTGTTTCCTTCCAATTGCCATTACCTCAATCTTTGCTTTCCTGATTCTCATATTTCTCTTGCATTCATGGACATAAGGGGTTGTTCAAGTACTACGTGACCATTTGGGGGGGGGGGGGTCGACCAAAATTCACGGAAAGTCACGGGGGGAGGGAGGGTTCAGTGTGAAGTCACGTGACTCCAAAATTATCATTGCTTTTCACATCCAGCTGGACATAGATCTATCTTCAAACCATGTGATTTAGGGGAGGTCGGTCAAAGGTCATAAAAAGTCACAGAGGGGGAAGGGGGCCAAAAAGTGGCCTATTTTAGGTCACGTGGTATTTGAAAGAGCCCTAAGGTGTTGCACTGTTCCTCATCTGTACATGCTATCAATTCCTGATTGTCTGCAAAAAGCAATTCATTGATGTTGTTTCCATTCATGCTCCCATTCCATTTTGTCTCTGTAAACATCTTTACTTGTCTTGGAGGCCAGTCTGAAAAAGCACAGTGTTTCCAAAGGGCAGGTATGGCGGTCTTTGGAGGTCAAAATCCAACAAAGTTACTTCATATGGTGGAAACATGATCCAACCTTCATTATGCCAAACATAGGCTACATACTCTCTCCCCCACCCTTTTGTTCTCACAGATAAAATTGAAAAACATCAGTACAGTAGTTTCCTTTCCACCAGGTGAGATTAGGAAAGCTAGGAAGATAAACTGCACATGTTTTGTGCCTACAAAAAAAAATTATGTTAGGGGATGGACCCTTGTATTTTTCATAAAATACCTTGTAGACGCCTAGAATCCACTTCTGTGAATTTTTCTCAACTTCTTTTAATTATTTTCTGTGTTGCTGAGGATTTAGCTCAGGAGTTCTAAACCTTTTTAAGCCTGAGGCAGGGTCAGACAGCTTCGGGGGCCAGATAGCCATTTTGCCCTTCCTCCATCACATGGCACTTCCTGGTGTGGTGGAGGCGGGGGGGCATAAAATGGTACTGTGGGCCGCATCCGGCCCACAAGCCAAAGATTGAGAATCCCTGATTTATCTACTTGGCACAGCCATATTGGTTTGATACCATTTTATGTCATGGCTTCATCCTGTTCTGGGATCTGTAGTTTGATGAGGTAATTAAAATTATCTCCTGTAGTTTAAGGACTAGAACTTTCTTGTAAAAATAGGGGGGAACTAGAAAAATGCAGAACAACTAATAATATTACCTGGTGAAAAGGGGAAAATTCCATTTTCCCCTCATGTGTGTGAATGGAATAAATGAAAATTTGCACCTGTGTCTTCACTTAAGTCTATATAAACCCTCTGGGAAGTGAAATATGACTGTAAACTTGTCAAGTTCCTTTATGTGTGTAGCTTTCCCATTCTCCCTAGCTTCCCATTAACACATTAAAAAAAAACCCACCAAAAGTCCCATTTGGAAACTAACACATTTTTGTGTAAACAAACCTCATGTTTTGAAAAGCCAGCAGTCAAGAGTAAAGGGGGTTTGTAATTCAAAATATTTGAAAGGACATTTCCTTGACAATTAGTATTCCTTAATTACTTTCTAATATACTAAATTGTCTCTTTTTTCATACAACTGTTACATTTATTATATGATTGTTATTTCCTGTAATGGATCATTCCAAAGCAAACAATGGCATTTGACAATGTAGTCATAGATATTTCTACTCATAAGTAACCCCTACTACATTTATTGTAATTACGCCTGTGTAAATATTATAGAATGCAGCCTTTATGCATATTTTATTCAGAAGTAAGTCTCATTGAGTTCAGGGTTGGGCATGTTTCAGGCAAACAATGATCCTGAAAATGTACAAGTTAAGTGTAGTACAGTACTGTACAGTATAATGTTCATGCATTAAATTACACTTCACCAGAAATGTGATACAAAATTGATCTGGATCTGATTTAATAAGTTTGCATTATATTTGCATTATATTTAGTGAATAAAAATAGGACCTACACCAGGGATTCTCAACCTATGGTCCGTAGGCCGGATCTGGCTGGTGGTAGCAGAAACAGCCACCAGCAAAAATTGGGTTTATGGTGGGGGAACCACCAGTCTGGCCAGCTCAGCTGTCTGAGGGAGCATGACCTGGCCAGCGGCTTGAAAAGGTTGATACCCCCTTACCTACACCATGGTAATCACATACAGTATACTATATGTAATTGAACAGAAGAGTAAGACAGGAAAGAATTAAGCAAACATTTAAGCAAAAAGAAAAGAAAGCATTTATGAGGTTTTAATGTTTCAGTTATGTTCAAATTAAAAGTGTTCAGTTAACACTGGCAGTTTTACATGCAGTTGAACAGATATATTAAGAGGAGTGAAAATATAGCAAAAGAAAAGAAGATCAGAGAGCAAATGTAAAAATGTGGTTTAAATGTTGCTTTCAATTAAATGTCAAGTTTGACCTGAAAATTACAAGTACAGTACAGTGGTACCTCACTTAAAGAGCATAATGTGTTCCACGGGATTGCTCTTTAAGCGAAACACCAGTGTAAGTGATCAATTGTGGCTTTTGGTGGGATGGATTGTGAACCCCGATTTAATTGTTAAGCGAGTTTTTGGTTGGTTTTAGTTGTTAAGCGAGGCGACCATTCAGAGAATAATCTTCTCTTTAAGCGAGTTGGTCTCTAAGCGAGGTGCTCTTTATGCAAGGTTTTACTGTACTCCTAAGTGGCAGTTTAATAGGATATATTTTCCTGAAGTTGTTTATATCTTAAGAAAATTATTAACATGTAAAATAGATGCTCCACAAACTGTAGCACACAATGCTCTTTGCCATTGGACCAGGCACAAAGGTCCACTTAGAAATTGCACACACCCACACACACCCTGTAGCTTCATAGAGAGAACATTATGGCTAATGGCAGATTGCCTGGGACCTCATCCAACATTCATGATAAAAATGTATAATATTGTGTAGGAAGCTTGGTTTCCTGGCTTCCTGATAGGGGGGAAAACCCACTCTTCTCTAGAGCGACAAGAATTTTTGACCTAGCTAAAGTTCACCAGTTCACGAATAGAAAAGTGTTGTTCTTGTTGTTAAGACAAGAAAGTAACAAATTTCTTCCAACTTTTCAGGAGGTTTAATTTAACACAACACAAGATAGCTAAGTTTTCCTTTCACCACTTAGTAATGGAGGAGATCCCAAGAATCATCTATTCCAGTGATGGCCAATCTTGGCACTCCAAGTGTTCTTGGACTTCAATTCCCAGAAGCCCTGATCAGCAGGACAGACAGCTCCATTGTTGAACATGTGTTTCCATGAAGAACCTCTTAGTGTTTAGCTGAAATCTCTTGCAATTTGAGCCCATTGTTGTGGACTGCCGCTTCTGGATGCAAGCTTGCTCCATTTACCGCATGGAAACCCTTCATTTGTCCCAAGATAACTGCCGCTTAGCAGTTAAGACGCTGAGCTTGAAGACTGAAAGGTCAGGGTTTGATACCCGAGTGCTGCACGATGGATCTTGGGGACATGAAAGGAGCCTCATTCAGGCGTCCCCTGAGTGGAGTTTCTCCAGCAAAAATCCTTTCAACTCAGAGTAATTTCTGACATGACATTTATTCATTTTATTTTTACTGTCAGATCACCTCTCTGACTTCTCTAAGCTGCATGTAGCCAAGTCTCTCAACAATTTCTCATAGGGCTTTTATTCCAGCCCCTCTGCCACCTTGCTTGCTTTCCTCTAGAGTAGACACATTCCAGTTTCTTGATAGCTTCAAAAAAACAACTGAGAGTTTAGAGAACATTATGGAAAACCTCAAAGTCTGTTCATCCTGCTTAAGGAGGACTCTCCATGTGGAATCTTTCCCACCTGTCTTACCTGGGATTTGACCACCAGGATTCCCACAGGAAGCAGTACATGACAGGGCATGGGCTCTGTCTTGTTTTCTACCTGCCTCCTCTCTGGGAGCACAGCTGAGAGTCGTGTCTTGTGGAGAGCTTTGTCACAAGTTCAGGGCAACATGACTCTAAAATAATTGAAGCATCAGTGGGAGGATGTTTCAGTGTTCTGAGCAATTCACTCTCCTCCCTTCAGCGCCTCGGAGCAACACAAATTTCCCTCTTCCATTGGAGATGTAGATACTCTGGGAAAGGAGAAGAGATTTCAACCTGACTCCAAGAGTAGTCTCCTTCAGAAATGCTGAATGGAGTAAATAATGCAGTGGCCCATCCAGCAGCCAGAGAATGAAGGGTAGGTAGTGAGGGCCACAGTGGTTTAGTGGTTAAGATGCTCAGCTTGACAACTGGAAGGTCAGCAGTTCTGTTCAATGAGTTTCTTTCATCAATGCAGGTGCCTGTCAACTAGCAGTTTGATAGTGAGAAATTGCAAGTAGATAAATAGGTATCCCTTTAACGGAAAAGGTAACAGTGCTCTACATGCTCCTGCATCTAGTCATGCCTGCCACATGACCATGAAAACATCTGAAGATGCAAACTGGCTTTGAGTAAGGGAGACATTTACCTTTTGTCATATCAGAAAACAAAAATAAAATCATAAAAACAGTGCAGCTCTTTAAAGACTAACTGCTATATTTTTACTGTGAGCTTTCGTGGAACAAGTCCACTTCTTCAGACAAAGGAGTAAAATTGCCACAGTTGTTCACCACGAAAAGTTAAGTCTTTCATGCCACAGTGGCAATAGAATTTTCCCCATCATTATTACTGGGAAGAGAACCCTATGAAGTTGCCGGATACCAGCTCCCATTTTAGCCATGGGAGAAGGAGTCCAGGAGCAGGGGTGAACGACTACAAGGTGGGTAATTCTGAGAATTGTGGTCCAAAATAATACTTCTCCAGCTCCACAGAGAGATGCTGAACTGGTTGAACTTTGGGTCTAACCCAACAGGGTTCTTATGTCTTATTTTTAAGCTTTGCAGTGAAACAGAAGGTCTCGGCTGTGTTTCCTGAATACGGATTAGCATTGATATTAAACAGGACCAAAAGGACAAATGTACTCAGTACATTCTGTACATATCCTCCTTGCTAAGAAACAAAATAGGGATGGTGAGAGCTATTATTGATCTGACTTCAGCTGGAAAGCAAATTCAAGTTTTTACTGCTTTTTCAGCATTTGTGTTGCTGCTGAGATGCAAAACCCTTTGCAAAAGGCTCAAGAGGTTGGGTAGCATAACTACTTCATTTCCAACTTTCCTGAGGTGAACAGGAGCAGAACAAATTATGTAAAATCAGCAAATGTGCTTGTGTTTGTATCAGTTGGCCTGGTCTAAGAATGTAGATTTGAGTGAGGACACAGACATTGGGTTCCATTGCTGCGTAATTTCTCATTGAATCCTTGCAATTCCAGAGAAAAAGCTATGTTTAACATCTTTGTATCTACAGTAAAAAGGACTGTGGCAGCTTAGTGGTTAAGATGCTGAACATGATGACTGGAAATCAGCAGTTAGAGACTTGAGTACTGCATGATGGAGTGAGCTCCCATTTCTGTCCCACTTCCTGCCAACCTAGCAGTTCAAAAGCAAGAAATTGCTAGTAGATAAATAGGTGCCACCTCAGTGGGAATGTAAACAGTATTCAGTACACTCCAGAATCTAGTCATGCCTGCCACATGTCCATGGAAACATCTGCAGACGCAGAGAGCACTGGCTCTATGGCTATAAACAGAGATGAACACTGAACCCTAGAGTCAGATACGACCGGCTTTTGAGCAAGGGCAACCTTTACCTATCTACAGTAAAACTTCTGTAAGTTGACCACTCAAGGGACTGAAGGAAAGTGGTCAACATATGGATGTGGTCAACACTGTTATTGTTTTGCTTCTTACGAGGATGTCTTTGGCAAGTTGTCTATAAGAGCTTTGGAGCTGCATGTGATTTCTCCTCCCAGTTGTAATTTGCCCCATACTTAGTAGTCACACAACAGATATCTTGTATTCTACAAAGTATAGATTTCAACCTCAAATTCCCAAATGTATAATCTAAATGCAAGTAATAATACAGCTGTATTTTGAGCAAGGGCAGACTGGCATAGGTATCTGGCTGCCAAGCCAGAGGTTAGGAGTTCAATTTCCCAAGGCACCTCTTGGGAGAGGAGCCAGCCTGTGTGAGTTTCAGCAACCTGTACAGTCCTAGGGCACCCCAGAAGAAGGAAATAGTAAACCACTTCTATGTATTCTTTATCTGGAAAACCCTGGAAAGGACTGCCATAAATCACAAGTAACATGATGACATGGAATTATTAACAACATTAGTAATAAATTATGTGCAGTCAAGTTGATTGCAACTTACAGAGATTCTTCCAAGGGTTTTCTAGATATGAAGTACTCAGAAGCAGTTTATCCGTCCCTCTTTCTGGGGCTACTCTTGGACCCTACAGCTTGGCCATGGCCACACAACCCCATCAATCACACATGCTCCAGGTGATCTTGGCTGGTCTTTTTGCCACCAAGTTATGAACCCATTAACAGGTTCCATGAAAGGTATGAGGAGGAGGAGGAGGAGTCATTGTCTTCTTCTTCTTCTTCAGAAGTCGAGGGAAGTGTGTCATTGGAGTGCCTATTTCTAAAACTGCCAGCGGTTGTACTACTATTATCTTTGAGATCATTTCCAACTGTATAATTCCCCAGTTCTCTTGACTTCTAAAAGACCTCTGTACATATTGTTGAAGATTTCTTCTGTATATAATTGACACTGGCAAATCAGGCCTCCTGAAACCTTCAAGAGCTCTCTAGTTGCACACCATGGGATCATTTTGAACACTGTGAACATCACAATAATTACACATAGCTTGGAGGAATGACACAGTCTGCTGCCTCCACGATGCACCCCACCCACCATCCTAAATTACATTCATGGTATGTGACAAGAATGAACCATGTTCATAATCCCGTTTAACTGCTGGTATCATCAAATGCATGTTGATAGATCAACTTTTAGCCGAGGGTGCTTAATCAGCAAGGCTTTGATAAAAGGGCACACTAGTTAATTTTTTTCAAAGCTCTTTTGGATCTGGTATGCTACTGTAATTGAGAGGAAAAATATGGCAAGGATGGCCTTTCCTGCTGCTCTTGATCGTGTATAGCAGTGATGGCAAACTTTTGCATTCCAGCTGTTCTTGAACTTCAGTTTCCAGAATCCCTGATCAGCAGGAGTGCTGACTTGGGCTTCTGGTAATTGAGGTCCAAGAACACCTGAAGAGCCAAGGTTCGTCAACATGGGTGTATAGTTTAAGCTAATTTTGGTATCAAAAGCCTTGTCTATATAGAGGAGCAGAATCAGGAGGTAGACTCAAGGGTCGAAAAGTGCTAGAAAGGATGGAGAGTATCAGTTTTTAAACATCCTTTCCATTTAAAAAAAAACCCAAAATAATTCACTTGCAGGGGCCAGGATGAGATCTCTTTCATATGAAGCTGTCATATACTTGGTCATAGTACCTCTTCAGTCAACTATTGTCACCAACAATAAGTTGCCATAGCTTTTCAGCATTACAATCAGGGCTATTAACCCAATCCGACTTGGAGATGCCAAGAACTGTAAACCTCTAGAAGCAAAAGTTGTAAACATGTTTGTTCATTTGATTTTCATGTTGGTAGAGGAGGTGGTTTTTTGTGCTATGGCTCTGCCAACAGCTAGGGCAATGATGGCGAACCTTGACAGTCCAGCTGTTCTTGAAATTCAATTCCCAGAAGTCCAAGTCCCTGTGAATCCACAGAGACTTGGGCTTCTGGGAATTGAAGTCCAAGAATAGCCAGAGTGCCAAGGTTCACCATCATGGAGCTAGGGCATAGCCACTAATTTTGCCAATGCTCTTCAGGCAGTGTAGGATAGCAACAAGAGCCACACACACAATGTTGATGGGTGTTACATGGGCAACATGTCTCATATATCCCATCTGAGCATTACTTGATTAAGATAGCTTATACACCCCGGGTGTTGGGTGTGAAAGAGTAGAAAGACAAATAAACTTATCTCTCTTTTTTTAATTCCAGTGACAGAAGTCAGTCCTATATATCAGGCCTGGTGTTTTTGCAAACAAAAGAACTGTTTGTGCATGATATCACTGCCAGGTTTTCATTTCCCCCCCCCCCAAAAAAAACACCATTTTTTATCAACTAATGGGCCATTATACACAACTCATACACTTTGTCATTTACCTAGCAACCTTGCTGTGTGGTCATTTATGAAACAGATTACTAGGAGATTGTAAAAAAAAAAGCAGTGGGAAATAAATGGAAAGAATCAGTGAATTGTGGGATAATTCCATTTTAGCAGAGTTAACTTACAATTTAGGGGGTGAGTTTGCAATTCATTCTTGGCATTCTGTTCTTAATAGTTATGACCCCACTTTGAATGTTCCCTGTGAAATGTAAGGATTGTCAGTTGGAGAATGTGCTTGTCTTTAATATGTAGGATTCCACTGATCTACTGCTTTGAATTTGTTGAAATTAGTACAAAGGTAGGGGCCACAGAGGCTTAGTGGTTAAGACACTGAGCTTGATGACCAGAAGTTTGGCATTTTGCGACCCAAGCACTACGTGATGGAGTGAGTATCCATCATCCTGTCTCCAGCTCTTGCCAACCTAGCAGTTCAAAAGCAAGAAATTGCAAGTAGATAAATAGGTACCACCTCGGTGGGAAAGGTAACAGTGTTCCATATGCTTCGGTGTCTAGTCATGCTTGCCACATGACCTTGGAAACATCTGCAGATGCAGACAGCACTGGCTCTTTGGCTGTCAACGGAGATGAGCACCACCCACTAGAGTCAGACACCACTGGCTATCAAGCAAGGGACATTTTTACCTTTACTAATGCACATAGCAGGGACTGCAGTGGCTCAAGTGGTTAAGATGCTGACTGGAAGGCGGCAGGTCAGCAGTTCAATACATGGGTAATGCATGACAAAATGAGCTCCTGTCTCTGTCCCAGCTCCTGCCAACCTAGCAGTTCAAAAGCAAGAATTTGCAAGTAGATAAATAGGGGCCACTTCAGTGGGAAGGTAAACAGCATTCAGTGCACTCCGGTGTCTAGGCATGCCTGCTGCATGTCCATGAAAACATCTGCAGATGAAGACAGCGCTGGCTTTTTGGCTATGAAACAGAGATGAGCACTGAACCCTAGAGTCAGATATGACTGGCTTTTGAGCAAGGGCAACAACAACAATGCACATAGCATTATGAAAAACACTGTGCAAGTAGTAGTTGAGACCAACTTTGAATATTTTGGAAATTGCCATGTAAGGTAACCATTGTGACAGCTATTGGACAAAATAATAATAATAATAATAATAATAATAATAATAATAATAATAATAATAATAATAATAATAATAATAATAATAATAATAATAATAATAATAATAATAATAATAATAATAAAAGAAGAGACAGAAATGCTATATCTCCTTAAAAATATGCTCTATTTTAATGTGAGCTTTGGTGGATTGAGTCCCCATCCTTAAACTAAAATGGTTCCTCTTTGAAAGGTGAGATGACAGGATTTATTCAGTAATCCTAAAGGCCATTTAAAAAAAAATGAACTCAGTCCATTCCCCCCCCCCTCCTTCTCAATAGGCAAGCAAATCTGCCAAAAATATGTCTCTGCTGAGATCTTTCAGATACACATAGAGAGGAAGTGTCTTAACTTAATATTTTTACTAAGACTGACCGACAGGAAATTACCACCAGGATTTCCTATCTTGCTTTGATAATAAACTTGCATGTAAGCATGACAAATTATTTTTTTAAAACCACTAATGTGGATTCAGGTTTAGGCATGTGCAATTTAAAAACCCTTTCTGCTCCTTGGAAACCTTTCAAGACTTTTGGAAATGCTTTACAGAGGGTTGCGGAAATTTGCTGAGTGGAATAAACTATCATCAAGATGCAAGGAGGTACCTCTCCCCTCAAAAATGGATGTATTTTCAGTTAGATCTCTTCCATTCATTAAAAGGTGAATCTGGATCCAAATGTTTGTATTTGATTTTCAGATTGTATGACAGCCAATGTAGATATTAGTTTGCTATACCAAAGAAATGGTACTTTAAAAAAATGGAAATAAAGGAAGTGGTTTTGCTGAGGAAGCCAATTAAACAGCGTCCCCTGGGTCAATTTGTGAGCCACGGGTCCATTCACCTATATTAAACAATTCCTTCCTCATATTCTTGTGAGACTCTTGTGCTTCTTTTGAGACAACAAAACAATCTGGAGTTGTTTCTGCATGTGTCAACATTCCTAAATGATTATTAAGCGGTGAGGGAGTCAAAATAGCAGGCATGACTATTGCATGAAGAAAAAAGCTTGGTATTCTTTCAGCTGTAATAATCCTGCCTTGACATCCTTTGGCGTTATTTCTAATTCTACTGTAGCAAAGCATTTTTCCTCCCAGCCAAGACGGGTCACACCCAATGAGCAGAAAGAATTGCTGACATTTGTAGTTTCCATGCTTTTCTGCCTTCAGGGAACTCTCTTGATCCTGCCTGGTTCTGCTAAGAGACTCCCCGGCCAGCCGCCACAAAACTGTTATATATTATTTCAACTGTGCTTAAATTGCATGGTTATAAGAATCCGATGTCCCTCTTAACTGTCTTGGTACTCTCTCAGAAAATCCTGGGAGTTGTAGTATGAAGAAGTGTCTAGGAATCAGAATTCTAGTGCATTACCCAAACTATAGCAAAGGCAGCTGTAACTCTGTATTGTTCATTTTTGGTTTATATATTGCAGAGAGAGCTCACCAGACACGTTGAGCCACATCATCACCCCATATAAAACAAAAGAACATCATCAAATGTGCCCAACTCCAACAACCACTTCCATTATAAATAATAATAATAATAATGGTATTCCATCAAGTCAATGTTGAGTTATGGCAAACCTTTTCAGGGTATTCTATGTAGAGATTGCTCAGAACTGATATCTCATCCCCTTCTTCTGGGGTCAAGGGTCACAGTGGCTTAATACCAACCAACCAATACTTTATTATGGTCAACAACCAGCACAGCAAAATAATGGGATTTTTAAAATGTAAATGCATAAGATACAGCTAAAATGTACTACCCACATACATACCGTATCTATTTGAGTTAAAATAATCCCACTATGGTAATGGAGTAGACCATGCAGGCAGCAACTCAATGCTGAGTGTGGGGTGGCGATAAATAACCTGATTCCCTAAAGGGGCCAATAGCTACAGGCGGATGAGCCCCTTTAGGTGGGATGATGGTCCCCTCAGTGGAGGAAATGCCACTGGAAACCATCATATTGGACCCAACGGCAAAATGAGCGGAGGAGGAACTCTGATTCCCAATGGTCATGGAGGTAGAAGAGCCATGCCAGATAGACTGGCTGTGAAGGCACACTTTGATAATATCCTCAAGACTGCGGCAGTCCATTGTTAAATCCTGCATGTCTCATTTCATGTGTACCGCAGGAAATAGCTCTGTGATCATACTGTGTGGGTCACTTCATGGCAAGCTGGGATTCACTTTAAACAGATTCACACCAATGGTATTTTTCTGCTTCAGGAAAAAACGCATTCTCGGATATGAGTTGCAGATGACGACGACTAAAATAAAACAAAACCAGTTCTTAAGATATGTGATACAATAACTGGTACTACAATTGAACCAGGTGATTCAGCAGCACTTTTTGTATCTGGTAAAGAGAAAAATAAGAACAGAACACATTTAAGACCTATCATCTCTAAAATCTGATATAAGCTTAAAAGTTATCGTTGCATACATGAAAATAAGTAGTTTGTTTACAATGCATAACCGAAATAACAAGTATCTATATACAAATGCACAGGATGGATACAGTGAATTCCAAGCAGTATGAATCGGTAGAGTTTAAAATGGGATTAAAACTGAGAGGTAAAATTCATTATAGCTGGTGGTTAACCAGATTGCCCCTGCACCACCGGAGGTACGTGCACCTGTGGCAACAACTGTCACTGCACAGTGGCTTAGTGGTTAAGGCACTGAGCTTGATGACCTCAAGGTGGCAGAACAGCAGTTCAAGACTCATCATCTGTCCCAGCTCCTGCCAGCCTAGGAGTTCAAAAGCAAGAAATTGCAGGTCAATGATTAGGTACTGCTTTGGCAGGAAAGGTAACAGCATTCCATGCACTCTGGCATTAGTCATGCCTGCCACATGGCCACAGAAATGTCTGCAGATGCAGACAATGCTGGCTCTTTGGCTGGAAATGGAGATGAGCACTGACCCGTAGAGTCAGACAGAACTGGCTTTCAAGCAGAGTTCTATTGTCGCCTTGGCAAGTGGGCGGCAATATAAATCTAAATAAATAAAAATAAATAAATAAATAAATAAAATACTCTTCTGGGGGTGCTCTGGAACAGTGCAGCTTACGTAAAGCCACATAGTCTGGCTCTTCTACTGAGAAGCACAGTGGGGGAATCAAACTCCCACCGTCTGGCTCACAGACACATATCTGAACTACTGAGCTATCTGCTCACCACCTCCATTATCACATTGTTTTGTTTTTTAAAAAACATGGTATCATTAGTAGCAAGAAACAGCAGAGCTATGGCTACTGATAGGGGGAGTAAGACAGATACCTCAGACACATGTTGACAGTCAGGGAGTGGTGATGGTTATTTGTGTTCGTTATTACGTGCCATGTTGAGATATCACAGAGGAGCTGCACCGATGAGGCCCTGCATGTGTAGGCCCATTAAAGGGAAACATTAACTTTGGGTGTCTCTGCCCACATTGGGGTGGGGAGAGAAAGCATCTCCCATCCTTCTCAAGTATCTTCTCAGAGTTTTTCTGGTTGCTTCTACAATGTTATTCCCTCAGTGTACGTTGACGTGAGCATGCTGTGTTTAACGAGTGCAAGCATAACCCAAAATCAGTGCCAGCACGGTTCCCCATTTCTGTATATTTACAGAGGTTTAAGTGGCTGAAATTCCTTCCATACAGCAAGGCTGCATTATTTTCTTTAAATAAAAGGCATTACAGACACATATAACTGGCTATGGAACCCAGTTGGAGAAGCAAATGGCATGACGTAGGAGGAACATTCACAAAGGAAGGCCTAGATGTGAAGAAGGGCTGTGCATACGCACACGCACATCCCTGACTCTTTTGAGCAAATACTGTTTATTTATTGAAGTGCTTTCAGATTGCCTCCCTTCATCTTTGGAAAGCAAGGCCATGGACAGCATGTAATTTTAAAATCCTAGTATAATATACAAGGCTAAGAATGAAAGAATTCTGGTCATGAATCACTCATAGCAACCTGCTTAATAAACCCTTTTTAAAAATGTCTAAGCAAAAATAAGAGGGCCGCAGTGGCTTAGTGGTTAAGATACTGAGCTTGCTGACTGGAAGTTCAGCAGTCCATGACCCGAGTGCTGCACAATGGAGTGAGAGCCCGTTATCTGCCCCAGTTACTGCCAACCTAGCAGTTTAAAAGCAAAAAAATTGCAAATAGACAAATAGGTACCACCTCAGCAGGAAAGTTAACAGCGTTCCATACACTCCAGTGTCAAGTTATGCTAGCCACATGACCAGCAGACTGTGCTGGCTCTTTGACTGTAAATGAAGATGAGCACCACCCCCTAGAGTCAGACACAGCTGATTTTTGAGCAAGAGAGACCTTTATCTTTACTGTACTGAGCAAAAAATAAAGAGGCAGGAGACTAAATAGAATCTATTGTTGATGTGGCAATAGAAAAGGTTCAATTAGTATTCAGATACTATTGAAAGCAGGGGCCAGGAATGCATCTCTCTCCAGATGTTATTATACTACAACTCCCATGATCCCTTACTCTTGGCCAGACTAGTTGATGGGAGTTGCATTCCTGCAAGGAACGTTCCACCTGTCTATTCAAACAAGCTACCAGTAGACAGAAAGAAGCTGCTCCTTTAAGATCCCAGCCATTTAGAAGAACTTGGCCAACCACTGGTGTTAACCATTAGGAGTGGAGATCCTTTTCTGTTCTTGATACGATAAAGTTATGGCTGTTATTAGGACTTCTTACCTGGAATTTCAGCCATTCCTACTCCCAGGTACATTTCAAGATCTCTATGGAACTTTTTGGGAAGCTGCGGGGTGGATTTGATGTGCTATGGCCTCAATACAGGGGTCAGATCATGTGGATACAGCTCTACAGAAAGAAACCAGAAATCCCGCACATTCCTTTCGGGTGACCCGTTGGTATTCGTAGGAGAGGCTTTTACAGTGACTAAGTTGGTTGTGTGCTAAAAGCTGTCCTGAGTTTAGAACTTGTTTTTAATGGACTGTTTCCTCCAAACATTGCCAGGGGAAATATGTACTGTTACAGTTATGAAATGTGGAGTGCGGGAGAGAACATTTACACCACTTTGAACCCTTTGAAAGAAATGAGAAATCTACTGTTTTTAAACAAAAACTTGTTTTAAAGGCTGTGTTGGAAGCTGCTTTTAGTCCAGCAAGGAACAAAAATGGAATGTTATGTTAGATAGACAGACAAAGAGAGAGAGAGAGAGAGATATTCTTCTTTCATGTTTAGGCCAGATGTAAAACTGCCAAACTGAAGACACCTTTGAAGAGTTCATTCTGCAGTACCTTTCTCCTCACCTAGTCTGAGAAAGATTAGCTGGCAACACAAGGTTGCCGTTACCAGAGTATGCCCAGTTGTGGTTCAAAAATACCACAACCTCTGAGAATACTCTTTCTGTGTACCCAAGAGAGAGAGAGATAAACCCTTTTTAAAATATATATATGAGAGAGTCCGACTCATTCAAAGTATCACGGCATCCTTGCTGGAAATAATGACAGATGTTGTACAACAGATATGAAGGACACCAGTTACAGGGAGGATAGAATGAATGGATGAAAATTAATGGCCATGCTGGCTGGGGAGAATGGGAGATGTAGTCCATGGTATCAGATAGATAGATCTAGCCTATATATATGTGAGATCATTCATCAAAATGAAATAAGAGAATGAAACCAAACTAGGAGAACAATAAAGCATAATACTATGTAAGGCTAGATCTATCTGTCTGATACCATGGACTACATCTCCCATTCTCCCCAGCCAGCATGGCCATTAATTTTCATCCATTCATTTTATCCTCCCTGTAACTGGTGTCCTTCATATATGTTGTACAACATCTGTCATTATTTCCAGCAAGGATGCCACGATACTTTGAATGAGTTAGACTATTGTGGCTCTGCTCTAATGAAAGGAAGACACTATTGTTCAATGTCTCTAAAGGACACCAAGTTGAGAAGGGTTATGTTGAGTAAATAAAGAGCAATATTTCAGTGTCATGTTGTCTGCTGCATTTTGAGTACCTGATCCAAGATAACCTACTATTTTCCTTTCTCTGCTGTCATCACATCCCAAATTAAAATGATTAGGAGAGGACTGCAGCTGCTTAGTGGTTAATATGCTGAGCATGATGATTGGAAGATCAGCGGGGCAGTAGTTCGAGACCAGAGTACAGTACTGCATGACGGAGTGAGCTCCCAACTCTGTCCCAGCTCCTGCCAACCCTAGCAGTTCGAAAGCAAGAAATTGCAAGTAGATAAATAGGTACCACTTCAATGAGAAAGTAAACAGCATTCCATGCACTTAGGTGTCTAGTCATGCCTGCCCATGTCCACAGAAACGTCTGCAGACACAGACAGCGCTGGCTCTTTGGCTATAAACAGAGATGAGCACTGAACCCTAGAGTTTAATATGACTGGCTTTCGAGCAAGGGTGACCTAATATAATTGAGGTTAGAAGATAATGAATACTCACAATTGTTTTTATCTTTGATAAGAAAGGGTGTCTTGCCAAATGAGTTATTTTTGTGGAAAACCCTTGTGCTTTGCATAAAATTTAAACTGTTTGCCCAAAAACCACCTCTGTGATATATTTTTTTTGTCAGAAGAAATGCCCAAATGTATGGAAGTCTCACAATTAGTTATCATGTTGCTCAATGGGGAGAAAAAACATCTAACTTTTTCATTCTCGCCTCTGGGAATCAAGCAAGTACTCTAATGGTTTTACATTCCTAACCTACCTTCAAGCCCTGAAATTACAGTTCTTCCCAGCCATACAGTATAACACAGATTTAGAGCAAATTAAATGTATTTATTAGGAGGGGAATTTCCTTACTCCCCCGGAAGTATTTAATGCTATGAGATAAAATGACATTTTGATAGCTAGCAGAGGTTTCTTTCCTTATTGAGCATTTTTATTTTCATTTCTGCTAGGTGGATCTTATCCACTGCTTTCTGGAATATGGCTGTTTATTTTTTATAGATTAGATAAATAAAAGCCAAGTCTATGGAGATGATTGAAAATTGAGAGTCCAGGTTATCTGAATGGATGTCATGTTTAAAGCAAAAAGTGTGCTATCTCTAGGCAGCCTTTAAAGTCAGAGGATTGGGTTTCCTTTGGCTGAGCGGACATGCAACTCCTAATAAATATCCTGAAAACGTCAGGCAACCTTATTTAGCCACTAGGCCTCAATCCAGTTTCAGTGTTCTTCATGTGATGAGCAGAGAGGTTTCAAATGGATTTTCCTTGAGATTTGATGGAGGAAGCCTTTGTAGGGTTGTGATCAAAGACAACATCTATGCCACAATGAAAACTAATGGAGAATGTCAAAAAGTTATCTTCTTGAACTACCATTCCCAGATTATCTCTGTTTCTTTGACCACAGTTCTATGATTATATCTGAGTCTGGAAGCCCACGTTTCAGCAGTGGCCAGGAGTGTGTTTGCATAATTAATTGTTGTCACTGATTGGTTTATAGTTTTATTGCTTATGGTTTGTTGTTTAATGTGTTTGTTTATTGTATTATGTCTGATTGTATATTGTATTGGAAATTTCTTACTTGCTGTAGGCCACCCAGAGAAGATAACACATGTGTGGGATGTAACTATAAATAATAAATAAATAAAAATTAAAACTACTGGTAGTTTGCCACCTGTGCCTATTCCTAGAGAGGTCTGATCTAGCCACTGTGACATGTTTGTTTTGTTTAACATCTGTCTTGAGAAAAATGTCCCCACTTTGGATGGCTTACAACATCAAATTAAAATGCAGCATAAACAAACCACTGGAATAAATGAGATAAAATTACATTTTTTTAAAAAGGAAAGATAAGAAAGAAAACATTACTTTCCCACTGGTAACGAGAAAATCTAGATACAAATTGATTTGTAGTGCAGTATAGTCGAAGAAGCTTTGAATCTGTAGTTACATCCTGGCTAGATTACTGCTCTATGTAATAACATGCTCTATGTGGGACTGCCCTTAGAAAGTGCTTGGAAACTCCATTCGGTCCAAAATGCTGCAACCCAATTGTTGACTGAGGCTAATTAGAGGGATGACATGACCCCTCTGCTACTACAGGCCCACTGGCTGCTTATCCAGGCACAATTCAAAGTGCTGATTATAACCTATGGAGCCCTAAACGTCTTAGTTCCAAGCTATCCAAAAGACTGCATCTCCCTTTTGAGTCTGCCCAGGGGTTAAGTTCTTTAGGGGAGGCTTTTCTGTCCATCACACCACCCTCAGAGGTATGTTTGGTGGGGACACCAGAGAAGGTCTTCTCTGTTGTTGTTCCCAGTCTTTGAAACTCTCCTACACAAGGCCAGGCTGGACCCATCTTTGTTGTCCTTCCTCTAGCAGGCAAAGTCTTTTCTTCTCAGGCAGGCTTTCCGTTAGTTTCTTCTTCTTCATTTCCTCTGTTACCCCATCTGGTGTTGAGGGAGATGCAAGGTTCTTCCTCTGACACTTCTAGCAGCCTCCACAGGCATTATTTGGTATTCTTGTAATATTTCTTTGATTTTATCTCTCTACCTTCCTCTGGGTCTGCCTCATGGTCTTTGTCCTATTCCTCTTTCCACATATACCTTGTATAGTATGAAATACCAAGGCATTCTCTTCAAATGGGCAAAACACTATTTGTTGTCTCTGAAAGTAGTTTAAAATTGGTCCTATACCAGTTCTTTCCTTTATAATCTCATTCCTGATTTTATCCCTTCCAGTCACCCCAGCAGCCTTCCTCAAACATCTCATTTATTTATTTATTTATTTATTTATTCATATTTATATTGCTGCCCACTTCCCAAGGCGACTCAGGGCAGCTTACAATCAAACAGCAACAGTACAGTAAAAATCATAAAATACAACCTCACAAAACAACAAAAGCAGAACACAGACTAACTCCCCTCTGGCCGTTGTTGTGAGCCCAGAGAAGGAGGCAAGGTCCTCAGCCACCTGCTTTTCTGTGGTGACCAGCTTTCATTTATGTTTTATTGTAAGTGTCCTTGTTTGGCACTGGTAACATAAGGTGGGAATCGCTTTGTATGAGGTGTATACAGTAATACCTCGCATAATGAATTTAATTCGTTCTGTGAGGCTGCTCGCTATGCAAGTTTTTCGCTATGCGAGTCAGAATCGCATAGTGAAAATTCCTATGGAAAAACTCATAACGAGCTTTTTAAAGGGAAAAACTCACATAGTGAAAAAAATTTCGTTATGCGAGTTTTCCTTCATAGAAATGCTCGCTATGCGAGCGTTTCCATAGGGGAAGTCTGACTCACATAGCGAAAATTTTCGTTATGCGAGTCGGATCGCTTTTTGAAAAACTCGCTCGTTATGCGAGTTTTTCACAAAGCAAAACGTTTGTTAAGCGAGGTTTGACTGTATAAGTGTAATTGCTATTTGCTTCTTTGTACTGGTAGGTATTACTTTGCATTGCAAGAGCGGAGCTAATTGTCCCAATATCTGGTTTGTCTTACTACGTCATATGTTGATCTCTTCATCCATTTTGCCATCCTCAAATGTTGTTTCTAGGTATTTGAACTCTGCCACTTGTTTTATACCTGTTCCCTTTATAGATATTTAAAATATGCAGTTTCCTTCAAAAGTCCATTACTTCATTTCTCATATTATTTATCTGTTTATCCCTTAGTGACCATCCTTCTAAAAGAGGGTTCTTAAAATGGGATTTTTTTGTGTGCCTTGGCTCTTTTTAAATACTGTTGCTTTTATTTGCTATTCTTAAACACTATTTGTTCAATTTCCTTTTAATGTTGCAACAATTGTTTTTAGCTTCCATATTATCTTTTTTAATGATACAGTATAAGCTGCTTTGGGTCCTTTTATAGGAAGAAAGGCAGGGTGAAAATATTTTAAATAAGATAAATAAAAATCAATTACCTCCCTTAGTCAAGCCAGTGACAATTCTGGCTGGGGAATTTTGGGAGCTGTAGTGGTAAATGTGATTTGTCTGACTTTTGTCCTAATTATTATCCTCTGTGGGAAGTCAAGAGCTTGCCTTCAGAAAATGAAGGCATTTAATCTCTCTTGGAGGTGTTTTGGTCTCTGCTCTCTTCAGGAAAGCCATCCTCCTTGAAAAATAGGGCAATTTTGCTGGGAAAAAAATCAGTTTATGGATGTTCTTTCTCTCTCCCATCTTTAGGAGGAAATTTCCAAAATGGCTCTTAAGAAGGAAGGGGTGCAGAAGAAATGGGCTGCCTTGAAGGAGAAGCTGGGATCCCAGGACTCAGATCAAACGGAAGCCAACTTGGAAAATGCCGAGCCAGAACTCTGCATTCGCCTCTTACAAATCCCTTCGGTGGTGAACTACTCGGGGCTCAAGAAGCGCCTGGAAAGCAGCGATGACAGCTGGATGGTCCAATTCCTTGAGCTATGTGGCCTGGATCTCCTACTGGAAGCCCTGGACAGGCTCTCCGGAAGAGGGGTCGCCAGGATTTCCGATGCCCTACTTCAGCTCACATGTATCAGCTGTGTGCGGGCAGTAATGAACTCTCAGAAGGGCATTGAGTACATTGTAAGCAACGAAGGCTACGTCAGGAAGCTCTCCCAAGGTGAGTGTATATTCTCTCCTTCTTACATGTAGCAACACACACGCACATTCCTCTTTGTCTTGTTCCCTCCCTCTTAGTAGCAAATGCAAAAATAATACTGGATGGTACTTTTACTAGATAGTAATGTATAGCTGTGACAGCTGGACCATAAGGAACACGCCTTTGAACTGTAGTGCTGGAGAAGACTCTTGAGAGTCCCCTAGACTGCAAGGAGATCAAATCAGTCGATCCTAAAGGAAATCATTTCTGGCTGCTCCTGACTTGCTGAAGCCCAAGTACTTTGGCCACCAAATGAGAAGAAAGAACTCACTGGAGAAGGCCCTGATGCTGGGAAACATCAAAGACAAAAGGGGCAGCAGAGGATGAGAAGGATGGATGGCATTGTTGACGCAGTGGGTATAGATCTGGAGGATAGTGGATGACAGAGGAGCTTGGCATGCTATAGTCCATGGTATCACAAAGGGTGAGACTTGACTGCGTAAATAAACAACAAACTTGTTTTATGGAAAAAAACAAATTAGAAGATAGAGGAAGGAGTTCAATGACAAGGAATATCATTAAAGAAGGATATGGCTGAGGAACAAGACCTCCCCTATGTCGCTTGGAGGACCCTGAATAGACTTAGGGTTAGAGTCCCTAAATGAAAGACCAACATGTTCAATTGGGAGCTGCTGATAGACAACACAGTGTGTGAATGTGAATAAATACAGAATCTAGATCATCTGCTGTTCTGCCGATTAGTGCCGGAAACATGTATCGATGAGGATTTAAGTTTGGTCAGTGACAAAGCCAAACAGGTGGCTTCATTTTGACAGTTTAAAGTCTGACCTGGGCATAAAAGAAGAAGCATATGAACCTTTGTGTCCTCCAGGACTGTTTAAACTGGACATTGTTGAGATGGCAGGGGAGGATAAAAACTGCCATGGCCAGATGTTGTGGCTTCAGGATCCTCACAAGTTCTACATTGTCCAGCTGAAAAAGAGTCATGTTATGTCCTGTCAAGTCACATCCAAGGTACAGTAACTCTAAAAGAGTTTTCAACATATGAGAGATACTTAAAGAGTGGTATTACCATTTCCCCACACTCATGAGTTTCCATGTCTGACTGGGGATTTGAACCTAGGTCTCCTGAATCCCACTCCATCTCTCTATTCGCTACATTACAACTGCCTAAAATCTTAATGGTTCTTGTTTCTGGACTTCATACAAAAACCACCTGGTTTCCCCCCTGTTTATTCTTGACTTATTAAAAAGAAATATCTATTGGAGTCAGCAGAACTTCTGAATAAACAGAATTTAAGCTGCAAAACTGTTGTTCCAAATGTTGCTTACATAGAATGGATGCGTCATTAAAATTGATATAAGCAGATATCTGTAAATGGCAACTATCAAAATGCAAAGTGGTCCATTAGTTTTACTTAGTTCACTTTCCCATCCCCACATGAGTTGCAATAAAGCATATTGTTGGATGGTAGATGTTATTGGACTGCAGATACCATCCTCCTTCACTGTTGGCTCTGCAAGCTCTGTCTGATGGGAGTTTCAATTAAGTAATAGCTGGAGGAACACAACTTTCCCCTCTGTATCTTGATCATGCTGGTGGGAGGTTTTGGAAGCTGTGTTGCAAGCATGTCACTTCTTGTAGTCCAAAGAGCAAGTTTCTCAAGAGTTCTCCGTTCCTTAAGGTATACCAACATTGCATTCATTTTATTGTTGAGAAACTCATGGGAGGGGAAGAGTGATTTGCTCAGACTATCCAGCAGGGATTTAGCAAGTAGCAATTTTGGGTTACCAGGATCTCAGCTGAATATGATATATATGCTTTCTGAGAACCTAAAGAAGATGGAGCCAGAACAACTCATATCATCTTCTGTGACAGTAGTGGAGCACCTATGGCATGCATGCCAGAGCCCTCTCTGTTGGCACAAGTGCCATTGACCCAGCACACAGTTCGTCCCACCCCTCTGCCCAGCAGCCCAATGGGAGAGCTTCCTCCCTTCCCCCAGCATGGAGTTCGCCCCGCCCCTCTGTTTGGACACCCAGTCTCTAAAAGGTTTCCTATCACTGTTCCATGAGGTCTGTCAGACCCGCTTTGTGGCATGGTAGAGCCTACACTTGCAGGCTTGAAGTCCTAGGCCTTTCTCCATAGCAGGGTCTACAGAATCATCAGGCTCTCCTGTTCCCTCTTACCTTGGCCACAGTCTTCACAGGAGTGGTTAGAAAAAAACAGATTTCCCCAGAAGCAATAGATACTTGAAAGCTGCCTCTGTTGCAGTGCAAACTGTTTTGGGCAGGTTTGGTCTTGAATAGACCATTCAGAGCTATTAACGTTTCAGTAAACCTGCTCTGCTTTGATTGATATAGAGAGATCATGGTATAGAGACTGTCTGGCTGGGCTCTTGCACTTTCAAATTTACTATAACATCACAAGATCCATTCCACTCCTAGCTGTTCCCTCCAGCAGCACCCATCATCAAACAGATCTCTTTATCAGATCTTTGCTTAAATGAGCTCCTGTCTGATTTGTTTGTTTTAAACTTCAGGACCAGAATACTCCTGCAATGTTCTCCAGCTCCCTTTGGATGGAACTGGCATTTTAATTTTCCATAATGTCCTGTGATGTCATTAGTGTGACATGATGGGAAGGAGAGGGGTTTGCCTGGAGCTGTCATTGGCCACTAGGCAAAGACTTTTTATCCCCCCAGTATTTCTTAGGAATGTCGTAGCACATTGACACCCTGAACTCCTGTTGCAACTTTTATTTTGGGTTTATATTCCTCTTCTTTAAAGTTGTTTTCTGTTGGGGGGCATTTTCTGCAGGTTTTAGGCCAGTTTTCTGTCTCCTCCCCCTCTCCAGGGCCATATAATTAATTGATTATGTGCTGTCAGGTCAGTTCTGGCTTGTGCTGACACTTGCCAGGGTTTCTAAGTATAAAGTACTCAGAAGTGGTTTACCTTTCTCTTCTTTTGGTTGTGCTTTGGGATTCTTATTCCACCTACTCATAGACTACAAACGCTAGTTGTTCTCCTGGGAGGCTGAGTAGAGTGGAAGTAAATCCCCTATCTATGGCTCCTCAGCTGTATAGTCAACTCACTATGCTAATCTGCCAGTTTATGGGGCTCATTTATTCTGATAGACCACAAAATAAATGAGATAAGAAGTAGCTGAAAGTCCACATTTAGTTTTGAAAAATGGTCATATTGAAGGTTAAGCTATGTAGAGAAGGTTCATGGTTCATCCATCCATCCACTCAATGGCCAATGACTCCCAAGACAGCTGATGTTAGATATCTTATGTTTTTGCAGCACTTGACACCTCAAATGTTATGGTCAAGAAGCAAGTCTTTGATCTCCTGGCGGCTCTCTGCATTTACTC